>CAWUFW010009243.1:237500-802572 GCA_963921515.1 Calotriton arnoldi | reverse complement strand
CTAGATGCCCTAGACCTAGGTCTAGCCAAACTAAGATTGTGATATTCGATTGTGCTAAACTTATTTTGATAACATTTGATTTGTACATATGTTCCTGACTTCTAATCTCATAAAGAGATTAGTAGAGAGTTGTTTATTAATAAATACATATATATTTGATATATATACCTGTGTGGTGTCTTTTCATTTGGTGATTCAAGAGATTGTGTGGTAAAACAAGCTGCTTTACATTCCTTCAAGACTTAGCCTGAAGGCTGCTCTCCACAGCTACCACTAGGATAGCTTTCTTTAAAGGTTGTCTTAAACCTATCTACCATAAGAGTCTAATTGTTCTGGCGCAAGGTGTCCACTTTAATTAGTGAACAGCATATACCAGGCCAACTTCTCACACCAACCTCTGCCATTTGTGGGCCCGGTGGAATATATTGGGGCAGAGATTGTGACACCTTGCCTCTGGGGCCAGATCACGGCCCCCATAAAGATAAGAGATCTGCATTCCTCGGCATCATAGCAGACAGGACGGAAAATTAGCGGACACATCTGTGTTTCAAAGGAATACCCTTTGAACGTTCCCCCAACTTCAAAGGGGGAGATCCGCTTGTGGGAATGCAGGACCGGAGAACATGGTCTGCGTGGTGCATATTGTCAGATGACTCTGTTATTCACATGGAGGATAACTACCCATGGAAAGGAGAGAATGCCTTCCTGAATAGTGACTGGCCTTGGCATATGACCTGCTGACGTGTGGCACCCTGAAGTGGGCTCCCAAGCACCAGTTGGCTGTTCTCTTGTTCTCTCAGAGGTCTCAGGGATATCAAAGATCTCCTACGTGGGGCCCACATCATCTACTGGTGGCATATGGAGAGCGGAGCCCTCTAAGTGCCCACATTGCCTGCTGAAAGCTGGACAGCACGGTGTGAGTTTGTAACTACAGATTCGTGCATGGAGAGCAGCATGCCTAGTGCGGAGCTCAAGAAGTTGCCTGCATCTACAGCGAAGTGGTCGCTGTACTGCGGGAACTTCGGCACGCACAAGCGTCTTGTTGGTGGTGAGTGGATTCACTGGTTGCGGGATCCAACGTGGCCCGTTTCGTCGACTCTGCCGCATTTCTCTCATGCACCACACCAACTGCATGCTCATTGCATGCAGCGTCCTATTCACAGGTTAGGATCCCAAGAGGTGGAGGATGCAACCATTGCAGAGTCTCATTCTACCTCGTGAGGCATTGCTGAACTTGCGCCTGTGTGTGCGACCGGAAATTCTGGTGCAACCGACATCAACGTGTGCCGGACCTGCTGCCTCATTTCCAGGGAGGTACGGAATTGCAACTCTACTTCGTGTGACCTGAAGTGTCTGGTGTGACTCATCTCGTCATGTGCCAGACCCTGTGCCCAGATTGTCAGGGCACAACTCGGATCAATGAGTAACCGACGGGGTGCCTCCTCAAGTCGAGAGGCTCCCCTGTCTGTTGTTCCTCATTCACTACTTGTTCCCTCACTGGCCCCAACACAGTGGACCAACTGCTCTTCCTCATCATGCCCTTCCGAAGACTTTGTGGCACCAGATAGAAGTGAGAGGAATTCACTAGGCTGGAGGGACACTTCCGAGAAAGTTTAGGAGCAGATCAAGAGACTGTGTGATCCCCCTGTGCTTCGCAGAACTGGGCTGCTGTCAGAAGGCCCTGGTGGACCCCTATTTGTAACGAAGTGTTGCTCTTAGCCCATTTTTGCTTCACAACTTGTGGTGAACTTCCTGAGTGGTACCATGACCCCCTTTGTTTACGTCTACCTCTTGTTTATGCTTACTGTCTATCCTCGCCTGCTTTCCGGGGACACAGACGAAGTGTGACCTTAGCAATGAGTGGCCTTGTGTCCGGAGGGAGGGGCTGGTGAACTTCCATCCAGGGTGTCTGGAACAATGGAGGTGAATCGGAGGGTGGCGGGACATTTGGAGCCATGGGGTTTGCAGAGTATTGCCTATTGAGCTGCTTGGTATCAGTGGCACTGCATTAGTGTGTCGGGTACATATGCAAGTGAAAGTGCCCATATGAGCCAGGCTGGTACCTGTCGCATTGCTTAGTTGTGCAAAGTGAGTGCGAGTGTGTGGGAGTGCCCGTCTGTGAACCGCCTGTGCTTCATGACACTGGTCGGCAGTGTTGGTTTATTCATGGTTCTTGTGCCAATAGCACTTTACCTCTCAACATTGGGTCTACCCCTGTGTCGTCCCGCGGTGCTGCTAAAAGTGTCATTATTCTGTGTATGTACATATTATTGATATCTTTGTAACCCAGGGTGCACCCTATAGCTGAGTGACATAGCATTATTAGGATTGTGAGGGTGGGCCAACACTGACAACGTGTCACACCACATAAGGGTGCTGTTGGGGGGATTAGAATCATACTTTTCCCATATGTGCATATTATCGAGATCTGATCAACACGAAGTGGGCCTAGTACAGCTATTAATATTGCCAAGTGTAATTCATGCCCTAGGTTCCATGAAATTTGTGTTGCATTGTTTAATGTGTGTGTTGAATATAAACAACATTTCTCGATGTCAAGTGTGATGTCTCTCTTTTGTGTAGTGCGGAACATTTATTGTGTGCATGTACTGTGCTCTAGCTTTACACATTGCTTTTGGAGGACGCCTGGCTGCTCAGTGCCAAGCTACCAAGGTGAGCACAGGTTGTACAATGTATGTAATCACCTGCCCTTGATGGGAGCGGTGCCTTCTGCCTGGCTGGGGCATCCCTATGGCCAACCAGACAATGCCGGCTCAACATGAGGGGCATGTTGTAAAGAGTAACTTTGTCGCAGAGGACAGACCTACAATGTTATACAAAACTGAGCACCAATTCACGTAAATGGGCTCTTACCCTTCCTCCTTGCTGGAGGAAGGGTTAATAAATGCTGCTAAAATCAAATGTTTAACTGTAAAAACGCCCGGTCATTCTGATTTTGTGTTTTCTCTCCGATGTGCACAAATCATACTTCAACTCAAAGTTTTTTCCACACCAACATCAGCATCAGCAGCCTTTCTTTCCACTGATAAGCCAATCTGGCCTGAACCAGCACAATGAAATGATATCCCCTGGGGTTATGATGAGGATACCAGGCATTGTCTCGTACATTATGGGATGTGGCACTGAAGACACCATAGGCTGCTCGATAATATAAAGGTACAAGCGTGCATAACTTAATGAAAAGGACAGTTCCACCTCTAACTATCCATTAGTTGTGTTAGAAGATTCCTTAATATAAGGATGACCTCATGGAGGGGACCAGAACGTGAAGGGGAGGCTTCACCTTCGATTATTGAAATGAGACGGTCATCAGGGAAAGGCATGGTCACTGGCAGCTACTAATAATGCTATATAATGGAAACGTTGGTGAAGGATATTTCTTTTAATATTTTATCTTTATATTATATTTAATTTAATTAGAGTTCCATAAATTCTCTGCATGTCTCTCTTTGACTGGGACCCCATAGTCTCACTACATTGTTGTGAGTCCGTGTTCTGACATTTCCCATTGCTCTTCAGGTTGAGCCTACCAGGCAGCACAAGCTGTCGGCTGCAAATCCCTATTGTGAACTTACACTGGGCTTACAGTCCACCCATTGCTTACTATTGTCTCACTCATTTGCTTGCTTCCTATTTGATGGTTTACCGTGTCCCAGCTTGTCTATCTTTTGTTTGTCCCTCCTCTGGAGCATTGTATGTTGGCTTCTGTCCTTCCACTGCTCACTTTTAGGGAACTACTGTTTACTTTTCTTTCCTCTCCCCCACCAAACTCCCTTCATCTCCTTGCTGCTCATAGACAATTTAATAACTCTGTGGCAGACTCTTGGCGAAGTACCCAGCAGGCAGCCCTGTTCCCTAGCTCTGGTTTGTTGATGTGTTTCTTTTGGTGACAAATGGAGTATTTTTAGGTCTTGTCTACTAGACAGCACATGCACTGTCTGCTCTGAGACCTATTGTAAACTTACGGTGGGTTTATGTCCCCCCATTACTTACCACTGGTTGGCTTTATTTTCACTCTCATTTACTTGCTTCTTATTTGCTAGATTATGTGGGCTTTCCTTCCTCTGTGTATGTTTGTCCCTCCCCTGGAGCATGGATGCAATACTTGAGTCCTTCCACTGCTTGCTTTTCAAGCGCTAATTTTTTAGGTCGAGCCTGCAGGCAGTGCACATGCGCTGCTGTCACTTGGCGACCTATTGTGTATAATCAAAATAAAATCCTAAAAGGGGCTTTTAGCCACCCATTACTTACCATTCGTTGCCATCTTTATCACTCTTCTTTGCTGCCTTCTCAGTCAGCAGCGCTTGCGAGGGGTCACTTCCTGCGTCACTTCCTTTCCATTGTGTGGCGCCTGGACCAAGTACAGATTGATTTTCTGTTAATTAGTGTCCGTCCGCTGCACTGTGATTGAGGTACTATTTCTTCTTTTATTTTTTTTTTACCATTTTTATATAGCGCGAACTCGACCCAACCAGAGACCAAACGAAAAACATACCAAACGTGCATAAAACCGTGTTTAATTTGTGCAATGTGCTTTGTAGCCCTGAGAACGGAGTATGGGGACATCCCTCACTTGATGGCACAAAGCCCAGTTAGACCTTTCTTCTCTGATTACCTATCCCTGTAGGATGGTAGGCTGGATTTGCTTTATCAAAATGTAAAAAAGCATGGCTTCCGGAAGACAGCATCTGTCAGGGGCGAGCGGCCAGTCACAAAAGCTGCCGCACATCTGAAAGAACACAACAAAACTAAAGCGCCCACGGAAATCACCTGGAAACAACGTTGGTACAACCCAGCCTCTAAGCGCAAATTCGATGCATTCCGCCACTAGAAGTGAGATGCTTGTGGCATCAGCAGGGTGCGCGTGGTGAGAATACATCTCAGATGACAGCTATTCAAGAGGACATTGAACCTCATTATATATATGCATAGAGAAGATGAGATGAGTTTATGTAAAAATACGAAAGAATGCAAAAATGTCAAGCAAAACTTACATAAATGCAGCTCTGCAAATGTTTAAATATAAGAACTCAGAATTTGGATTTATTTGCCTCGCGTTTACAGCACAGCAGTGCATGCTTAATTCAGGGCAGGAATTTTAATTGTCCGTACGTTTAATCCATAAAATTCACAAGAAGCGCAAATGAGTAGAAATCCGCAAATTCCCAGAACAGTCCACAGTAATCAATGAATCCAAGGGTCGAGCTGCGAAGCGTTAACCAACTACAGTTAGTTTCACTGAGGCAGCGAAAGGTAAGCTTTTCTCAGGACCACAAGGGCTATCAGCGGGCGCCGGCTCTACTGTTTCCAGGGGTGTACGATTCAGATGTATTTGTAAACAGGCCCTGGAGCGCTGCCATTGTTTACAAGTCCCTTTCGCCACCGGAGCATCACTTTTTTTGATGCTCCGGTGGCATTCCGCCATTCCCCATATTTACAAGGTGGTGCTAAGCCACTTAACACGGCTTAATGGCACCTTATAAATATGCCCCTTTCCGCAGCAGTCTGCTGAGGCAAAGTGGCGGGCAATGGGTGTTGTTGTGGGAGTTCAACCTTAGCACCCATTGTTTTTTGAGGGTGACCTAGATTTACAAGGCTGGGGCAGAGCCAAAAACCAAGGCCAGGTAATACCTGATCTTAGAATAGAGATACGAGGAGAAATTACTAATTTTTCCTCGTTTTTTGCTCTTTCATTGAAAAAAGAGCGAATCGCCATGAATGATTGTTTATGTGCAGGAAGGTGTGCCTTCCTGCACCTAAACAATCAGCCCTGCAGCGCAGGTACCCTTACAACATGGCGGCTGGGTGCCTGCGCTGGCGCTAGGCAGCTTTTTTTGCACCAGCTCTAGGGGAAGCACAAGGGTGTGCCGTATTTTTGTAAATATGAAGCATCTCAGCATTTTTAAAATGTCAGAGCGCGGCATTGCCAAATTTGGCATAGCACTTCGCTCCGACATTTGTTTGTAAATATGCCCCCTAGTATCTCAGCATTATGTTTGACAAAGGGGGGAGGGGTGTTAGAGGGTTAGATCCGAGCCACATTTTCAAGCTGTTCATGTGAGACAAATTCACATAAAGTGAATTCATGTAAGGTAATTTTAATAACAGTGAATTTAAACTGATGTTATTTACATAGTCAGCTGTTATCCTCGACACTGACACGAATCCACCCCGCCTTGACATGGAGGTTTGAACAGGCCTATTTTCGGTATGCGTTATAACCGGAAGTCTTCACTATGGCAATTAACCTGGGGATGTCGCGTGTTGTTTGTTGTTACTGGTAATTGTACCTTGTGAGAGGAACTTCAGATTGAACAACTCAGAAATACAATAATTTATGCAGATGTCTTCGTCATCCCAGCATCCCCGCTCCTGGAACCCCACACTTTCAGTCGAGAACGGTACATGAGCCAGTCATTCTCTGGTAGTGCCACATTAATCTGGAACTCCTTACCTCCCTCCCTTCGAGTAACAACCTGCGTAGCCACCTTCAAAAAGGACCTCAAGCTCCTCCTTTTTGACAGACATCTGGGTTAATCACTCTCGACCATACCCAAGCACTCTATTCAGGAGACAAACTACCTTCACTGTGTGTCACCACCATCTTCATCGATGCTTGAACCATGTACGTCACTTGTCCAACGGCTTCACTTGTCCTGGTCACAGCTACCGATACAAAAGGTGCTCATGTATAGCGCTCCAGTACCTTCGGGCCGAGTTCGCACTACATAAATCTGCCCAAAAAATTAAAAATGTCTGAACGTCATTATTGTAATTGTAACTTGCTGTACTCTTGTATCATGCTACTGTTGTAAAGCACTCTGATGAGTTTGGGCCATGTCCGCGCTATATAAAATTGCAAAAATAAAATAAATCACAGAGGGACTCCGGTGCAATCTGCCATCGGTATGGCACCACTAGCCTTCGGATGCCCGTGTTTATTTCCCAGGTGGTTTTGATGTTTCCATCGCAGACCAGAGTCTGATCACCTCATGAAGATAAATATCCTTCATAAGCATTTTGCCAATATAAAAAATGCATATATACTATGATCATTTTGGGAGACAACGTTTCTATCAGGAGCATGACTGGATCATTGGTACGTCCTGAAGTATATGCCTGCAGTTTGTTCATCATCTATTGACCCTGAGGGCAGGGGCATAGCTTGGTCAGGAAGATTGGGGGGCTGTGAGCTTCTGATTTTCTAACAATCACACCAGCATACAATGTTAAAATATATTATTCAACTAGCAGGGCGCATGAGAGGGGCTTAAGCGGCAGAGGAAAGGGAGACTAATGCGGATTGGGAGGGGTACTAAGTGAGTGAAAATTCAATATTTTGTAACCTGACTTAATTTTTTAAGCCTTTCAAAACAGAGAAAGGGAGAGTGTGTGTGTGCGTTTTTTTCTCTTTGTATGTAAACATTTCTGGTGAAATTGGACAGACACCTCACCATACCTGACTGAAATCACCTATACCCAACTATTTACCGGAAAATAAATTTCTTAGGGGGGTCTAACACCCCAAACACCCGCCCTGAAGCAACACCCCTGCCTGAGGCATAGCTTTGTGGTACTGTACACATCAGTGTGAGAAATGGATCTAGAGATTGATCTGCTCTCAGAGATCTGAGCCTGTATGTGCAGTCTGAGAGACAGCTCTGTTGAACAAAATGCTCACATGTTGAACCTATGTAACTAGAGAGGGGAGCCAGCTCTTACGACCGTTGAAAAACAGCCCCACCAGATTTTTAATATCGCTCTGTCGGCCGAGTTAGGCGGGTCACTTCCTGCAAACCTTTAGGGACAAAGTTGCACAGATTCAGACCTTTGAGGCAGCCAAAGCAATGTTCAAACTGTGAAGTGTGATGGACTACATGGCTCATCAAACCAAGAACACAGAAGTTTGCAATAGAAAGATGAGGTGAAGCTAGGGGTGAATGAAATTACAATTTTTCCCGCGTGATTAAGAAGCATAATTCTGGTGAGAATAATGGTCATTACTCAAATCATGCTTAGATGTTTGTCTGTTTGAAACTTGTGCATAAGTTATGCCTTTATGTAGAAAAGGTACATGAGATACCAGCTTAATGTATTGCCCATACAGTTTCTAATGTTGACACCTATTACCTGGGGACAGACGACCCCTACTTAGGACTCACCGTCTGTACCTCTGTAACCCTACTGCCTGAGGGCAGACACCCCCATACCTGAGACTCACTGTCTGTACCTCGGTAACCCTACTATCCAGGGTGCAGACAGCCCTCCGCCTGGGGCTTGCTGCCTGCACCTCTCTAACCCTACTACATGGGGGCAGACACCCCCTTAGCTGGAACTCATTCTGCACTTCTCTAAGCCTACTTCTTGGGGTCAGTCACCCCCGTACCTGGGACTCGCTGCCTCGCTGCACCTCTCTAACCCTACTACCCAAGGGCAGGCACACCTACACCTGGGACTCGCTGTCTGCTCTTCTCTCACCCTACTGCCCGGGGATAGACCCCCCTGACTCCGAGTGATGGCATTCTGATCCATGTGCACATCTTCACAAAAAGTAGTCCTTTTCACAGCCAAGGACTAACGGGCCAATGTGTACTTTTTATTTAAATTGTTTTCTTCTTTTTACTTTTTAGGTCTTACTGGAGATAGCGCATGTACTGTCGCTGGCGAGATCTTTTGTTAACTTAGGGGCATATTAGCAAGACCCACGTTAAAATTATCGCCGTTTTAGCGGCAGGAAACTGCCGCTAAAACGGCGATAATGGGCTTGCTAATATGCGTTATGGAATTCAATAGAAGCCCAGGTTAGATGTCCTGCACATCTAACCTGGGCTTCTATTGAATTCCATAACGCATATTAGCAAGCCCATTATCGCCGTTTTAGCGGCAGTTTCCTGCCGCTAAAACGGCGATAATTTTAACGTGGGTCTTGCTAATATGCCCCCATATCTTAAAGGGGACTTAGAGTTAGCCCATTGCTTACCATCGGTTGGCTTCATTAACACTCTTATTTCCTTGCTTCTCATTGGTCAGGGTGTGCTGGTTTTACTTTCTCTCTTTGTGTGTTTGTCTCTTGGATGGAGAAAGGACCAAGTAGTGAGTGATGTCTTTTATAGTATCCTTCCACTGCTTGCGCTCATATTGAGGAGTTTTGACATTGTACCCACTGACTTATTTGCTGAACTTGTGAACAATGGTGTCTCCTAGCATGTTAATTCCTGCAGTGCTCTGAGAGAGGATGCATGAGTTGTGATTGTTTTTATTCTTACATTTAAATGAATGAAAAGCCTTATCTACAAAGTAAATGCATGTCGGCCTCCATACGTTTACTGTACCTGCAGATTCTGCAGGTGATGTAATGTTCACAAGGATAGCGCCTTACCAAAGAGTACATGGATTCTGGACGTGGTGATGGACCTTTAATGTATTATGTATTAATTCACCTCTTTCAAACCCTGCACATGCAGCTTTTTCTTTGTTGAGAGGCGATTTCGATGGATTATCGTGACGCATGCTGTTATTGTGTGTACAATTGTTTGTGCGTGTAATAGTTTACGGGTCTTATTATTTCACTTTTCATATTGTTCCAGATAGCAATCAAACATTAGGTATTTTATACTGTCTTGAAATGTATTAATACAGACAGCAATATATGTGTCATTGCAGGTTGATAATTACCAGTGCAACTCATTTATCACTTCTTTTAAAGATCATTGCTGTCATCCTGGACCGACTTCCCGCCTTGCGTGTGCGGTGTGCAGCCAAATCGCCGCAGGTGCACGCGGGCGTCCGCGCCCGGACGCTAAATCTTCTAAACAGCTCCATTAGAGTAAACCAGAGACGGCAGTCCTCACAGTTGCTGTATATTCATTTATTCAAATGCTCGCATTTCACAGACAACTACATCTACGCGTTTCAGCTCTAAGAGAGCCTTGTTCACGACGTTGAACGATCGATAGCAATTGAATTCATTTTAACATAAACAATGATAAACATAGAAGACAGGCTAGTCATAGTATAGCAAATACTAAAAAACATGGGGGCCATCTTATAACATGATTTTCAATATTAAGAGTATTAAAGCAATGTAGACAATTCTTCAAATAAAGATTATACTTGATACTATAACAATCAATTGATCAGTATTAATTCACGAGTGTGTAATCAGTGGAGACTGTATACTACACAGTCCAAAATATAAGTCAATACATTTGTATAAAGACATTTTTTTGTTGTTGTATATGGCGGCCCCATTGTGCTCCTTTGTATATCCTTTAGCTAATGCCTGTCTAATGTCATCGGAAAAAATAAACACCAATAGAAACAATAACATTTCCCTTCGAGCCCCATTGGGCTGTTACCAATACTTAAATAACGAAACATTCATGTCCATATTAAGCCCCATTGGGCAGAGGAAAACTCATAAAACAATTAAATTTACAAAAATGAAAAGACAATGTCTATAAGCTCCCGGAGGCGCTTATAGCAGCAATAGAGGCCCAGCAGCGCGGGCCATGCCCCGGCGAAGTCCGGGCCAAGGGCGGCCGTCCTTGCCCGTCATTGCCAGGAAGAGGCAGGGCAGGGCCATTTCACTTAGCTTCTGGACACGCTGCCATAACTGTGAGTCATATCAATTCCTTTAACTGTTATTTGACTACTTTTTCTTGTATTCTGGGCCCGTGCTAAGGACTGATCTGGTGCTGAGTCCTACAACTGTATCTGACTCATATTTAGCCCTTTTAGGGTTGACTTTTTGTTTGTAGGTGCAATTAAGGCTATTAAAGTTGGGCACCCCGTTGAAAATGTTTCCTTATGCCCAGGGTTTCTTTTGTGGGAGCCGTTTTTAAAATATTGCTGTGGGATTGTATATCCAATTGTATTTCTACTTTTTTCCAAATAAGGACCCACAAATTATTATGGGGAAAAGGAAATCTAGCGATTGTGAGTGTGGGTGGGTTCGGTCAAAGTCTAAAAAAATTAAGGAAGCTCGTAAGTCTGCAGGGAGTAACTGCATTCTTGACCGCATTGATGATCTCCTAGTTGAATGTGAGGAAATTTTAGTGCCATCTAACCACCCACCTCGACTCCCCGCACTCCTAGCACACTTAGCACATCTGCCTCTTCTACTAGCCCAAAGCTCAATCAGCTCAAACGTATTCCAACAATGTTTAGGAAACCCAAAACACGCAGTACTAAAAATCTTTCCCCAAGTCATCCCATAATGCCTCAACGACAACTGTTATTGTAGAAGAGGAGGCAAGTCCTCCTATTCTTTCCACTAGGGGTGCAGATGAAGATACAGCTGATATGAACTCCGATACTGATCTCATTTTATCAATAGGTTCCTCCCACTTCAGCACATGTCCCATACTCCACTGATGGAAGGGACTGGGGAGCCTTCTAATTTTGCCAAAAAGGGGTTAGAAATTGAGGTTGGCGTAAGATCAGTAGCTATTTACACAGGTGAGTTCTTTTCAAGCGATTCCGACTCGAAGGGCAAGGACACCTCTAGGATTATAACCGACTTGAGGACTGAAGTTAACTCACTAAAAAAAGCAGTGCAAGCCCTCACGGAGCAGATTAAACTTTTATTAACTAGAGGATGCTCTGAAGTCCAACCATCTAAGCAGACATCTAAAAAACCTATGGAACCAACTAGCAACTCTATTAGCCTAACCCCTTTAATGCCAGCATCAGTTCAGTATCCCATTAGTAAGAATATCCCTGATCCAGCATTCAGAAATGTCAGAGCCTATGCTAGTAATGTCCGTTGTGAAACACTGGGCCCGACATCAGCCAGCAGACCATTGCTCTTTTCCCCTACTGATGAAGGTCCTCAACGGTACCTCAACGATAGGCGCGAAAAGACTCGAGGGCCCACCATGAGCATTTATATGATTAATGCACCCAAGGTTCCTTCTTATGTGAGGCATGAAGGTGAAGACTCCCTAATTAATAAATGTATACATTGGATCCGCCATGTGAGGGGGTGTCGTTTGGTGATTAAGGAGGATATCTTATGGGCAAAAAGGCTAACTCGTGCCAATTCTCAGTCGGACTGTATAGAATTGCATTTAGCCGATGGGAATGTGGCCCACAACCTAATAGCACTGGAGGCTAGGACAAGTTCACCAACCCCCACTGGTGTACAACTGAAATACAGACCTCACACATGTCCACTGTTGCTAGCTACTCATCATCCTGTCTCCCACCAGGGTTCCGAATCGCTCCTTGATTCCAATGATTGACTTGTACATCAAACTTTTGCTGTAGGCATTATACCATATTCATCTAATTCAAATAATCCTCCAACCAAGACAAGCCATTTGGATGCTATAATCCCATCAACCCCGTTGACCATCTTCCCTAGGATTACAGAACAGCATCCGATCGCTATTAACAGTTACAACGAGGGGATTTTGCTTCCTGTACCTCGGACAGAGGCACAAGGGGGGTTTATGGGAGATGGAAATCAATCTCTTTATTTAGCTGATCGAGTGCAGTCCACAAAGCTTACCTTAGTGTCCTGGAATGTGGCTGGGGTGAGGTCGAAGGTAACCCTTGCGCACTGGGTCCAATACATAGAACGATACGATATCTGTATCCTCCCAGAAACATGGTCTTCCTCTCCCACCTTCATTCCTGGGTATATTACTTTCCATCGTCCAGCGATCACCAGTAAACTAGGTGGTCAAGCTTGGGGATTACTGATTTGGGTAAAAATCGAGCTTCATTGTTCTGTTCGAGAGCTCAAGACTAATAGCCCCGATATCCTAGCGGTCCAAATCAGGGATGAAAATGGTTTAGGGGTGGATCTCTTCAATGTCTATGCCCGAGGAACTAAGGTTGGATGTACATCATCCACCCTCCAGGAGTTGGAGGAGCTTCTTGACGATAGGGCCACTCAGTCCCCTCTAATTGTTTCCGGTGATTTTAATGTCACCTTTGAACCTTTAGGGCAGGAGGACTTGTGTGAAAGCGGTGAAGAGGATGAGCCTTGGCTCGTGCCCCCTCTAGACCTACCCCCCATCAAAAAATGGTTCCGAACGGCATTGCAGCTCAATGTCGTAACCCTTGAGTTTGGTTTGAAAGCCCTAAATGGTGGTACAAAATCTGACAAATTGGGGTCAAATACCTACAACAGAACCACCAATATGAGCAGTATTGACTATTTTTTGCTAGATCTGAGATTGTGGGCCAGAGTGATTGATATGATAGTAGGGACTACTACGGACAGTGATCACAACCCTCTTGAGCTCACTCTGACAACACCTTGGGCCAAACGCTCAAACCTCCCAAATTCTATACTTACAACTAGGGAGGTATGCCCTACTTATGATAATAGGCATCTTAAATGGGCACGTGTATCGATAGATATTGAGAAATTAGATCTAATTAAAACCAATCTCGTGGATAGTAACAGAGAGATGCTCAGACTATCAGAGCGCTCGGGCGACTTGGCTAAGATCGCAGACTGTCACACCAATTTTTTTAATCAGGTGGTCTCGTATTTTAGAATACCACGATGCACGCAGGGTGCCCCTAAGAATTTCAGGTCACCGTTTGCCTGGTTCAACCAGGAGTGTAGGAATCTTAGATCGAAACTGGCCACTGCAATTAGAACGAACAACGTGGCTGTAATGAGGAAAACTAGGAGGTTCTATAAGGTAGCTTTGCTTAGAGGAAAAAGGGAATGGGAAGCAGATCGTTGGTTGTCAATTAGCGACGCTTGTTGCAGGAATGACACACAACGATTTTGGCTTCTAGTAACTAGGGGAGACGCAGAAAGACCTCAGCCACCCAATAATAATATCGCCATCGCTGCCTGGCACCGTCATTTTTCCCTATTATACACTGAAACCTCTGATCGTGCCAATGAAGCCCCTGTGCCCGACTATACTTGCTCCCAGACTATTGGGCTTTTTTCCTTAGCTGAAATAAGGTCTAGCATCAATTCAATCGTTAGGTCAAAAGCCCCTGGGCTGGATGCCATTCCTGGTGATGTCTTTCTCAGTGACATTGAGAACTGGTCAATTTATATTCTGGCTTTGGCCAATGGAATTGCAGCAGGCACTCCAATTCCATCTTCTTGGAAGGGAGCAGAGGTCTTCCCGGTGTACAAGAAGGGCGACCGTTCGTTGCCCTCTAACTACAAACCCATTAGCCTGATCGATAGTGCCCAAAAGGTCTTTGCCCGTACACTTCTCACGAAAATACAGTCTTGGATAAGTGACAATAAAATCTTGTCCCCGTTTCAAGCAGCAGGGTTTAGACAGAAAGCTAGCACTATTGATCAGGTCTTTCGCTTCCTATTATTGGCCTGGAAGACTGCGATCATTGGGCAGGGAAGCTTATATGTAGCATTTATTGACCAAAGGTCTGCATTTCACCTTATCCCTAGACACAAACTTTGGTGCGTCTTGAAGGAGATGGGCCTACCCTGTGAGATCCTTGCGTTGGTTGTTCGCCTTCACGAGGACAACTACACAAGGGTTCGCTGGGGTAGCCAAGGCCAACTGACCGACCCGATCAGAGTTGATAGGGGGGTCCGTCAGGGATGTGTATTGGCTCCCACTCTCTTCTCACGTTTTATAAATGGAGTTGTTCAGCACCTTGCTGATATCCCAGCTGATGCACCGACTTTGGGGGGGACAAGGTGACAACTTTACTCTTTGCCGACTACACACTGTTAGTCTCTTAGACCCCCAGAGGCCTGCAACTGCTTTTAAACCGCTTTGAGATCTTTTGCCCAATGAGAGGCCTTGAGGTTAACACCTCGAAGACCAAACTCTTAATGCTGAATACACACAAATCTTTTAAAGGAAAGCTGTTCCTGGGTGAGATTCCCCTTGAGAGAGTGAGCACCTTTGATTATTTGGGTGGCACTCTCTCTGAAGATTTGTCTTGGAAGTACCATGTTTAGAGGCGGACCCTTTAGCATAGGCGGATTAGAGGGCCTTTGATTAAAGAGCACAGGACTTCGTAGAGCAAACCAATAGCAGCCCCTCTTTGTATTTATGATCATAAGGCTGTGGGCTCAGCTTTATATGGGGCTGAACTCCGGGGGGTTCGAAAAATTGGACGCCTTACTTGCAACTGAGAAAACATTTTTGAGAGCATTATGCTCACCTACCCAGAGCACTCCCCTGCACCCGTTGAGAATGGACATGGGCAGAACCTCAATAGCAGAAAAAGCTAAGTTAGGTCCTTTACTCTTTTGACTGCGTTTAAAAAACACCCCTGAGTTATACGCATATGCTGCCGCTCTGGACAAAGTTTGCGCGCTTGATCGCTTCAAGAAAATCAGCTGGCTGGCCAAGGTGAAGTCCCTGATTACTACTAAAGGTTTGGAAGGAGCATGGGACACTAAAGATCCAGCATTATTACCTAGTAAAGCTTTGATTAAGAAGCAATATTGGAATTGGGTGGCACAGTCCTCTATTTCCTATCCGTCTTGGGGCCGACTGACACTGGACTTTATAGAGTTCAAATTGGTAGGTGTTTTTGAACAATATTTGGAGGCTATTACAATCATGCAGGACAGGAAGCTCTATATGCAATTTACATTTGGCTCCCTACTTTACAGCCTCCTGGAGCCAGCCTTCCTCTGCATCGCAGCTTTGTCCAGGTTGTCCCCTCGCTGCAGAGACAATCAGCCATATCTTCTTTGTGTGCCCCATGTACCATTCTTTGAGAACCATGTGGCTAGCTCCTCTATGCAGGTGGTTTGGTACTCGCTGTCACAGCGAAGCTTTGCACATTTTAAAATCAGACTCTAGTCTTTTAGTTGCCTGCGCAGTCGCCAAATTCCTTGGCAAAATGTGGATCATTAGGAGGTCTGTACTGAAAATGCAGCCGTTGTAATTTCTTTTTAACGAATCCTTTTATTCTGATTTTAATCATTCATGTATTTTAGCTTCCACAGACTGTTATTTTTAGTAGTGTGATTTTTTGGCGGGTCATGCTGCCCTGTTTTATTGCGGCATAGACTCCAACTGCAGAGAGCTGCCCTTGGCAAACTTGTATTTGAATACAAGAAGATGGCAATTTAGACACTGTTCTATGGTGCCAAGTCCTGAATCCATATTGTGCTGGGGAGATGATATTTCTCTCAGTTGGCCACAGTAGGAAACGGTCCAGTATGATTATCCCAATTATTTTAGTAAAAGAGTCAAGAAGCGAAATTGAGCTGAAACACTGAGGGTCGTGCATATTTCCCTTTTTAAAGACGGGGACAATTATGGACTTGCGCCAGGAAGGAGGGACTCCAGCATTGCAAGCAGAGTTAATGACATTAGTGAGTACAGGTGACCAAAACTATGGGTTTACCTTGAATATATCCATGGGTACCATCCGGCCAAGGAGCCTTTTTTGAAGGCATATTACGGATGGCTTTAGACACCTCATCCACAGAGAAGTTAATACTCAAGGGTAACGGGGCATCTAGCAATCCTTCCTCAGGACTTGGAGTGCTGGATTGGTAAATTAAACTAAAGTGTTCTTTCCAGCTTGCGGGGCCAATATGGGTGCTCACTTTGTCTGGGAGGATTCATGAGGTGAAACCAATGTGGACTGCCTTCCAGAATGCCTGGGTATCCTTAGATTGGCAGGCAGCTACAAGGTTTTCCCACTTCTCGGCCCTAAGCACTGACTTCTTATTTTTTAGGGCCAGGGTGTAATCTTTCCTGCATGCTCGAATTGCTTCCTGATCCCTGGGAGATTGCTTCAGTTCCCAGCGCAACTTAGCATTGGCAGACCTGCAGGCTTTGTCGAACCATGACTTACTGTATGGAGTATTAAATGTATGGTTGCGTGCGCTTTCAGATGGGTTATAGTCACTTGTGTATCCAATAGAGTAGGGAAGATAAACACAAACAGCATTTGAAAGAGAGTGATCGTAAATGTCTCCTAGGGCTGATCTATGATGTGACTGATAATGTCTGAAGCTAATGGCTGACGGGTCCTGAGCCAAAGGTGGCTGTGGCTGAAGGAGGAGGATCCAATGCCGCTTTCTGTGGGTATAGAGTATGTACAAATACAATATGTTTGCCATGGATGGCGCAAGCGCCAATACATTTCAGACCTAACAAGCACCATATATGGGAAACCCAGAGAATGGTCCTTACACATCAAACCTAAGTATGGTGGCTTTCTTTTGAGATTAGTACAGACACATCCCCATACAATAAAAATGTGCATTCTCATTTTTTGAAAGCGGTGTTGAAAACACACAGGACATGGGTCAGCTGCTTGTGCTTTAGCTATTTGTGCTTAATTGGCAGTAGTTCTTACTTTATCTAGAGAAGATGTACATTACTGCATGTGGTTATGGACAAATGTATTGTTGCAATGTGCTTTTTCTATGTTTCTCTCTGTTTCCACAACAAATTGTTGGCCACTGGAGACGTCCAAACAATAAGATATTTTAATTGGCTACACAGATCAAAACCAGCATGCACGAGGACAGTTCGCAGGCAGCACCACTGGGAAACACATAACTGAGGAAATGCCAGAATGCAGAAATAAAAATAGAAGGACCAGTGCACGAGATGTAGCTCAGCATCATAAATGTCACCATGACCAATGGCCGACATAACACAAAGCTGTGTCTTCAGCCCAAATGGGATCAACCATCAAAAAACATCAGACTCATGGAGACTGGTGACAAAATTAAGCATTAAGCATTGTGGAATGTGACAGGGCAACATCAGCTGGGTCAAAGTTGAACAACCACCCAAAAACAAATCCATGACAACTCTACACAACCATGTAAAAACTCTCTCTTCGTTAGTATGTCCTGGGGGTGATAACTGGGAAGTGCCCTTGGCGTTCTCCTGTCTCTAATAGTGCGGTTGGTCTAAAGTCAAGCAGAATGTCTGGAAGTGAGATACAGTATGACACAGTAACTGCACAAAATAAATCAGTGTCCAATCATATTACTTTCGAAAGCAAAGGTTTTCATGCATAAACGAAGATAGTGGCGTTAATTTACCCTCTCCCTCCCCCAGGGTATTGCAGCATTTTTGCAGCAAATATAGTGATTAAAATGTAACTGTTTTTCATATTTTTTTTGATTGCTCAGTGGACTAATCCCTCCCAAAAGACAGTTCCATCCCCAAAGACCCACATACCTGGTAATATGCCTGCAACCTTCTTCCCTACCTCCTCGCCCCCAAAAGGCTGTCAATTTTAGAAATATAGTTGCTAGCATGAAAGTCTGTTTCACAGTTTAAAAAAGCTGTGCATTCGTGGTGAGCACATTTTTTCTTGCTTGCCCTTTGTTTTCCTCTAGTCAAGTTTACAATCATGCAAATCCATTGGAAGAACCATCTTTTTCAACCCTATGTGTACCACCTCCCATCCAGCTCCAACTGCCTTTTCAACCCAGGCTCTATTGTAACTGGAAGTGGTGGCAGTGGCTTCATAGTTGAGGGGCATAGTACACCTTTGCTTCTACACCTGTGAATGGAGGATGCCCACTGGCATTCCCTACTTAAAGACACATCAAGCCCCTATAAATTGGTTTGCTTGTCTTCATCGTCTGTGGGAATATGTGGAAGTTGTGTGTTGATGTGTATGTGGTTTAAACTTTGTGGTTCCATTTATACCCTGTGTGCACAAGATGGTGTCTTTGCTTTGTGAAGGCTAGCTTTTTACAGCCTGAGAATTCTCCTTCTCAGGCCAATCTGCCCAAAACCTAATCTTCCTGCAAAATTGTGGTAGGTCACTAGCCTGTTTCTCTGCTCTAAGCAGTATGTCATAATATTGTTAGCAAAATTATCATCAAAAAGAAACATTGTCTCTCAAGTACCATTTACAAAGATACTGTGCCATCGAGTGTAAATGTTCTAGTATTACCTACAGTGGGATGATATTTTAGTACACTATACTTAGGATTCAATATTTCTAACAATACTTTGGTTACTATATTCTGATACCATACTTCCTGAGTGAATCCCACTCAACCCAACTCCTAGTATTATTGCTGATCTCCAGGAAATGGCACTGAATGGAGAATTGTGTTTGGTCTACCATCCATACATCACCAAGACCAGGTGGTACTGCTTTGACCTGCGACAGTTGGCTTTGTAGGGGAGTAAAACTGTACAATGGCTGTGAGTTGCATCTTGACCACAGGAGAAGGACAAATACTTGAGCCATTATATGGCATGTTGTCTGTACTATGAGGGGGGTCGGAGGCTGTACATCAGTAGAGGAAAGGATATTTCACTAAGACCGTAGCCCTGCTGAGTTGCTACTTTTCCTCCAGACTGGCCGAAGTGTATGAATCCTATGTGAAAGTGCTGCTGTGTTTTGAGGATAAAAAATGAGTTATCTGCCTGCTTTATGAGCTAGACTGTGTCTCTCAGGAGGAGCCAACTTGACCTTAGGAATACCTGCACAATACCCTGCTGAGTGGAACATGAGTGTGGGAGAATTTCCAGGGTGACAAGGACACTCAGTAGCCCAGCTGGCCAGGACAAAAAAATGAAAGAGCTTCAATACACTAGTTGTTATCTGAAATTTGACCTGCCTTTGACAAGTAGATACGCCTGTTCACAATCTTATAACTCTAGGGGGCTATAGGGAGTGGAGGGATAAACACTGAGACCACAAGCCAATGAGTTGCTACAATTCATATACATAATAGGGCACATAAAAGACCTGTAAACAAACATGGCAAAACTAACCAAAATTACCAGAAATGGATTTGCACAGGGACCTTGACAACAGAGAATGAGGACACATACTACAATATACACAAAAAGTATCAAGACGTGCTTGTGTTAAATATACACAGCTTGATTTCCAACTTCACACTTACTTAACTCCCAAAAAACTACATACGATTTCTGAGACAATCCCCTTGACATGGTCTAGATGCAAACAGACACTGGCCTAGATTTACCAGAAAGTAACGCAAAGCAGCTCAGTTGCTAAAATGGAGAGAGCAGAGCAGCGGCATTTGTACTAAGATGTGTCACTGTTTTTCTCTCTCCCTATGTTGGGACACCATTGGTTGTCATGCACCAACGCACAGTGAAAGGGTGTGTGCGTTCTGTGAAGAATAGTTTTTGTACTGGAAGGGGACGTTTCCAGTACCAAAACTATCCTTTAACAATTTTCCTGCTTTGTATGTGTGCTGTGCAAAGCAGCATGCATGCAACGTAGGAAAAACAAGGTGAAATGAAAGCATTTCTCCTCGTTGCACCTGCCTCAAGGAGGCCTAGGAGTTTGGTGCAAATCCCTGTCTACAATTGTTTGTAGATAGGAAATTGCATCAAAACTCATGGGTGATTGCATGGAAACGCCCATGCACCACCCATAGAATGCCCCTTTGATGCAGTATAACGCAAAGCATTGCGTAACTTTGTGTTTCTTTGGGAAACTATCCCACAAACCCAGAGCTAAGAATTTGTAAATCTGGGCCACTGGGATTTATTATATGGTACGGAGCTGCCCTGAAGTTAGACAATATTCAAAGGGCTTAATGGAACAGTTTAAGACTTTTAGGGAGCAAATCAAGGGTACCCCAAAATTGAGACACCACAGAATTAACCTCAACCGGACCTCCCAAGATTTTCTGGATTCGAAGCACTGTTAAACCTCAATTGCATGATGCAATTTGTCCCCGCATTAAGTCACCTCCCACCTCATCAGAATCAATAAAATATAACTTCATTAAATAATTCTAATTTAAGAATTATTTAGGCCCACTCAATAACTGATGATCAAATCAATGAAAAGTTGAAGGGTTTTATAACAAAATTCAAAAATAAGTGAGACAGACTCAATGTCATGAAGGCTTTCAAAAGCAGAGTTATACAGAGTATGTAAAAATCAGAAACTAAGGGGGTCATTACGATAGCGGGCGGATCGCCACCGCCCGAATGGCGGTGGCGGTCCGCCCGCTATTTCTCACCGCCCGCATTCAATTTCCCCCCCGCCATATTACGATGGCGGGGGGACCCCGGCGGACGGAAAGACCGTCCGCCGGTTTTCCGCCGGTCTGACAGGAGACCGGGCGGAAAAGGGCTCTGATATGGTGGTGGTGTCTGCAACACGCCGCCATCCATATTAGCATGCAAGTGGAGATGTGCCTTCCCATGGCAGCGTTGCCGCCATGGAAAGGCATGTGGTCTTGCCTTTGGGGGCCCGTAGCGGGCCCCATATAGTTGGGGGTGAGGGGTGCACATGGGGGTACCTATGGTACCCCCTGCATTGGCATGGACAAAGTGGCAGGCACCGCACGGTGCCTGTCACCTTGTGCATGCTAATGCACGACGTCTATTCCCAGCATTGTGGCGGGCGGTGCTGTGAGCATCGCCCGCCACAATGCTGGGAATAGTCTCTGCCACCGCCACGGTGGCGGTGGCATCCTAATATCAGGTGCGGGACCGCCGCACCCCTTGCGGACGGTCCCGCATTCCGTTGCGGTGGCGGGCGGACTTTGTCCGCCCGCCATCGTAATGATGCCCTAAGTCCCTATGGGCAGCAACGAAATATGCAGCATCCAGAGTAGAACAGGAAAGTCTTCTCGCTCACCCCCTAAACCAATGGGTTTTTATAAACAAACCTTGCATATTAAATCAACATTTCTGCAGATTCATCGTGGTGTAAGCTAATGTATCATTTCTTCAGAAAATCAGAGCACATGAAAACTAAACATCATTACCTTAACAACTAAACACTATCCCATTTTCTTGAATATTATTATTCAGCACCCTGTGTAGTTACATGTAACAATTCTACATCAGAGTTGTGAAAGGTTCACTGTGAGCAGAACAATAACAGCAATAAAAATAAACTATTATGACTTCAGATTGACTAAGTGCTGCAGAGCCTGTGCGGGGAGGATGTCTGCAGGGGGAACATGAATGAGTGATAGAGATGACTTCCATCTTGTTTAAGATAGTGTTTATACAGAAATGTGGCCTAATTAAAACACATCAGAATATACACTTCTACACATCATAGGACATTTGTTTAAAGAGAAATTGTATTAGATCGATCTGGTGAAATCGGTGTTTAAATGCATATTGCACATTACTAATGATACACAAAAAAATAAATCTACAAAAAGCTTCTACAACCTCAACAGGGAGAGTGAACTAGAGCACACCCGGAGGCTTCATATTAGGGTGCTTCATGTGACCCATGGATAAAAAGGGAGGTACCAGATTTGTAATCCTGGCAGTTCTACTTGGCAAAAGATTGTTGACCTTGGCATGGAAAATTCCCACAGCCACCTCTCTGATCCAATGGAGTGGATGGGTACAAAAATGGGCCTAAAATGAAAATGTGATACTGCATAGGTAAGAAGCTCAGGTGAAGTAATTCTCTCATTCCTCTCATAGCAAGATAGCTTATCAGCAGCTGCCGATGCTGACTAAGATATATCTGTCTTTAAGTAGAATATAGGGAGTGGAACAATTAAATCATCTCTCTCAGCTACCCTCCATAATGCACAGATTATGACCCAAAGGCATGAATAGTGAAGGTAAAACGCTGTGGGCCTGGACCCCTCAATGCATACATTGGGGACCCTGTACATGGTGAACGAGTCAGACTCTCACCGGAGCACTTCCCTACCATGCCTGTGCACAAACTATAACAGAATTTGTTTTTTAACAATAAAGTACACATCCCAATTGCTCCATGTGCCATAAAAGACACACACAATGCCAAAAAGAATGATCCAAAAGTTCCTTAAGTTGGAAAGTTGCAGCAGTTGAATGGCTGTAAACTTAAACCTCATTCCTACTAGAGAAAGGTGGCACTCTTGTTTCCTCAATAAAAAAAAAAAATACAAAGGTGAGATGGTACCTGGAAACACAGAGGGATAAATTTATCAACACTGTGCACCAGTTTTCGTGCTTTTTTGTGATGCTAATCTGGCACAAAGTGTTGATTTTGGAAACTAATTGCACCAGAAAAATGCTTCTAAGTAACACAAAGTAGCACTTTGCACTACTTAGTGCTACTTTGTGTCAAGGAGCATACAATGGGTGATACATGGGTATTCCCATGCAACCACACATGGGTTTTTGACAAAAGTCCTTAGCTACTAAAACTGGTGGCAAAAATATACAACTCTTCTAAGCAAGCGTAACAGTAGAGAAAAGATTTATTTTCTCAAAAACTTTTCTAAATTTGAATGTATGATGTTCTGTACAGAACACACAAAGTTTCAAAAGCATAAAAAAATGCCAAAGTATAGTATTTTGTACTAAAACCTATACAAAACCTATGCTTGACATCACACACACAAGGCTGCCTACAGTGCGTCTGCACAAGAAGAGATAAAAAAAGAGCTGTATTTTATTCGATATGTCACTGCTCTGCTCTCTCCCTTTCACAAAATGCCGTGCAGCAGTTTTTACTACTGCACTGTGCTGTGCTGTGGGTATTCTTTGTAAATTTAATCCAGAGCTAATTGAAATTAGACAGCAATTATGAGAAAATTGTAATAATATGGGTTTATTATAAACAGTAATAATAATATGCTTAATAATTTTCACTGCATGACATATAATGGCTCGAAATGGTGCTGTAATATAACAAATTATCACTAAAGTGCAGTTTAGAAAAATATATTTACTTTAGTTTGCAACATTTTATGTTTGCTATTTGTAAGCTAAAGCATGCGCATTAAAAATGTGTAGGTACAGGAAGATTAAAGGGAATTTACAAGGAAGTGACCAAAACTAACAACCATTGCAGTTGTCACAATATTAATCTAAGTAGCAAGCGAGTTACATGATTTCTTTCAAGTCTTTTTTAAACAACAATCATAAGATCAGACAACACTGAAAATATGCCAACAGTTTATAGTACAATTCCCTGACCTTTGGCACACTAACAGATTGCAAAGTTTCTCTGCTCTTTTTGCAGAAAATGTCTGGAAAATCGCTGGCACAACTAATGTCGCCTTTATTTTGCAAAACGCAAAATCGGGAAATACTGGTGGGTCTAGTTAAAGAAAAGTGGGATGTTGTAGCGCCCTTCTAAATAAATGTTTAGCGCTTACTCAGAAAGGAGCTATACTATGGGTAACATGATAGTCTATCCTATGAGGAGAGCGTGTAAAGCGTACGTAGACTGCTAATGTCACACAGCCCAAGCATTAGCTAGTTTTGCAGTCTTAAAAAAGAAAGGCGTCAAGGAGTAATGTGGTATTATGCTATTGTTCCCAGAGAAATGTATTTTCTCTGTTTACACAGCACACATTTGGTTGCAGGTGGTAGTGTAGGTGTTTTTTTTTAGATTTCAATGTACCTACTAAGGGGCATATTACCAACAACGGGCGCTAAATATCGCTATGCGCGAGTAGCGCGATTCTAATTATCGCAGGATTTTATCGCCCGGGTAGCGCATTATTAACAACGCTTATCACCCAGGCGATATAAATCCAGCGATAGCCGGCGAAATGCAGGAATATCGCTGGAAATCCAGCGATATTCCTGCAGCGATAGGGAATTACTTGTAAATAGCCCATGGTGGTCGTAGCCTGAGATTCCACCCCCCATTACACATATAGCTAAGTCTGAATTTCAGCAGACGTTAGCTTTCAGCGATAACCGCAGTTAGCGCGGATTTTGACATCGCTATGTGTGTCAGGGCAGGCCTTGTAAATACCGCGATGTGCGGTTAGCGACTTATTCCCTGTGGTTTTGCTCGGGAACGCCTACTTTGCATCTCATTAGAGATGCGATGCAAGGCGTAAGCAAAACCGGTGCTACGACAAGGAAACACGCGCTAGCCTGTTCTTGCTGATACTGCAATGCCATTATCGCCGCTTTTTGTCCGAAAACGGCCGCTAAAGCGGCGATAATGGGCTTGTTAATATGCCCCTAAGAAACCTCTCAGGACCAAATTGATGCCCACTACCACCATATGTTGCCAGACTGGCCCACTCAAGCATGGCAAACAGCAGAGTCACTGAAAGGAGTTTGGGGGCAACATCCAGATGGGTCCTGATTGGCCATTGGCTAATTTGAGGGAGACTACAAATGGTTTTGGTGTCAAAACAAACAAAGCTAAAAAATACACATTGTCAAAAACATTAAATACATACACAGTGAAATAAAGAAAAATGTTGCATATCAATTGACATAGAGATAAACCTACCGCAAAAGGTGACAATGAAAAACATAGAAACAAATGGTGTTCATTTTAATGTGAACCTTCCATTAACAAATCTAGAAAATAATAATAATAATAAATTAATTAAATGAATAAAAAAGCAAAACTATCCCTGAAAAAAGTAACACAAAAATCATAAAACAAGAAAATATTTTTTTTACCATCAGAAAAGATTTTTCTAGTTACCAAAATCATTCTAAATATTAGCACATAAAAAGAATGCATGAATAGTTCACAATCGAATGGAAAGAAACACTATTATACTTTCCAATTAAATTCAAAAGTAAGGACCATGTTAAACAAAACACGCTTACAAACGCAATTCAGGAGGTACATGCTCAAGTTTTAAAGCAAAAACATTATTTTCTTAAGGCATGGTCCTTTATAAATTGCCCCCACATCAGTGCAATTCAATGGTTGAATTAAAGTTCTTCAGTTAATTTGTTGAAAATCACCATCCAGCCATTTGCCCAATTGGGCAATTATGGTAAAATAACACTCCAAACTTTCCTAAAAAAGGGGGAAAGTAATATTGAAAAAAGCCGTAAAAGTAAGCTATCTTAAGGAAAAATGGTTAGTCATCATATGGTTGGAAAAAACCCCAGAAAAACTCAATTGGGGCTCCATAAAAAGCGGAGGTCCAAAGTCCAGAGACCCAAATTTGAAAAATCTGAGATTTTCATAGGTAGAACCCACTTCCTTACAAGAACCAATCCTAAGTGGTATATAGAAATCACCATATAAACCACAAAGAGACATTCTTCTGGTAATAATTTATACTGCAACAGACACACAGCAACTGTGACGATTGCTACACAAAATCTGATCATTACACCGGTCCTTCTTCCCAGGCACAGTCCTTTTTTTAAAATGCAAGTACTAAAGATGTATGATCAAAATGTAAGATGTAAGATACCAAAAATGAGGCAAACAGATATGTATCATCTGTGAATTATTCAATTGTCAATAAGACTCTTGTGGTATAGCTGCTTTTGGGACATTGGAGCTGAATTGATGGGACCTCTCTCAGCAAACTTGAAGAACAAACGTATGAGAAATCATGCAGGAAGCTGCGTTGCTGGCAAAGAAATATTTTCTAGTGTTTTGCAAATGAAGCTGCTGTATCTTGTGTGAATCACCCTTAATAAAAAAACATTGCCTCGTATGCCTGAACGAGATTGAAATATATTGAATGACAATGGGTCACAGAGGATCCAGATCAAATGTTCTGCCTGAAAAATGAACACCAAAAACACTTTGGGCTTAAACGTCTGAACCAAATGGTGTGCAATGGGAATGAAAGCCAGGAGTGGGAATGGAAGTCAGGAGGAGACGGGCAAAACAAAGATGGCCCCTCCCCTTCAAAAGAGATAAGGTAAAGTATTTGTCAAAATATAGCCTCAGCATGAAATATTTCACCAGTGACGAACATTCTTTATTGAAGAGTTCACCATCATGGTGTACCTTTTATTCACACAGATACGGCCACGTCAACTCAACCATGGCGTTTAAAGGAACTCTAAATATCTGCCACTGATAACAGGACATTGAACAAAAATGGCTAATTTTTGTTTGCTGTTTCTTTATACTATTGAAGGAAACTGGGTTTTTGGTTGGGGGGGTGGTGAAATCCTACTCAAGCAGCAACCACAATTCTTGTCAGGGTGAAACACAAGCAAACCCAATTAACCTGTGCTTAATCCTCTGGAAGCTTGGCACAAAGCAGTCAGGCTTTTCTTAGAGGCAATGTGTAAAATATGTATTCGCACTTCAAACAGTAATGAAGTGAAAACACAACACAGGAAAAATCCCACACCAATTTAGAAAAAATAGAGTAACATTTACAAAATTATTTAACACCAAAATGACAAAAATCCAATTAGTAGAACTGGAGATATGCAATTTTAAAGATTAAGTTGAAAATACTGCCTAGAAGCACAAAGCGCCAACTGTGGTTATCTGGTCGTGCAAGACCGGGACAAAGTCACAAGTTCAGGTGGACTGGCGATGGAGCGTGGGCCGGATACAGGGACGAAGTTAGACCTGCTGAACAAAGTTCCTTAAATCCTGGTTGAGTAGCGTTGCGAGATCCCATGTTGAGGATGTGTTGCATCTACAGTTCCGATGAGTTGTGCGTGGCGATGCGAGGTCCTACACTGAGGATGTGGCGCGCAACGGTGGTTCCAATGAAACTGTTGACGAGGCTGGAGATGCGATGTCCAGCCTCCGGCGTGCTCTGTTGTCATTGAGGATGCCGTCAATGGAGGTGTGCGATGTGAAGTCCTGTGTCAGGGATGAGTCATGCAGTGGCAGTTCTGAGGAGCTGCGGGCTGCGATGTGATGTCCTGCATTGGAGATGCGTCGCACAGTGGCGGTTCCAATGCGGGGTTGCAAACAGATACATCACGCTGCATCATTTCTGACCAAAAGACCACATCTGGGCTGGCAGAGCACCTTCAGGCCCACTTCCAAGGGTCCAGGTTTTGGGTGGCACCACTTGGGAGAAAAGCTCACAGCAGACAAGGTCCAGGTTCTGGGTTCAAGTTAGTTGAAGTCTTTTCTATTCCTGAGGCACTGATCAGGAGGCCAGACAACTAGTCTTTGGAGTCACTCTGGTGGTCCTGGGTTCAAGATGCAGGTCCAGGCCTTCTCACTCAGGCAGCAGAGCAGCAGGACAGTAGACTAGCAGGACAGTAAAGTAGCAGTCCTTCTTGCAGCAGAGCAGCACAGCAGTCCTTCTGAGTCCTCCACAGGTCCAGAGGTGTACTGAAGAGTTGCGTCTAAGGGTCCAATATTAATACTTGGTGCCAGCTTTGATGTAGAAGAAGGTTCTGGATGTTTCCACCCTCAGAGGTGATTAGAATTTCCTGCCTCCCTTCTTTGGCCTTAACATGTCTAGGGGCACAAAAGACTTGAGTGAAATCCTTTGTGGTTATGTTGAGGCAGAGCCTGTGTGTGCGTAAGTGTGGTAGATGACAACTCCCCCCCCTATCAAGTCAGAGATGGCACATCCTGCCAACATCTATTGCCCCTTGTCTCACGGTCTGGGAGTAATACACAAAGACCAGCTGGTAGCTACTCCTAGTCATGCAAACCAGTATACAGGCTGCAGGCACTAAATTGTAGGGACAAGAAAATGCCAACTTTGTAAAAGTGGCATTTTCAGAACTGTGACTTAAAATCCTACTTTACCATTAAAGAGGGTTTTAAATTATAATTCTTTAAACACCAAACTCGAAATTCCTACCTGCTCCCAATTGCAAGTTATCATTTATTAAAATGTGATAAGATAAGCCAATATTATCCTACGGGAGAGGCAGGCCTTACAGTAGGGAAAAGCAAAGTTAAGGGGTTTTCACTACCAGGACATATAAAAGTTAAAAGACGTCCAACGTTTTAAATACCCTGCCCAATGGGCTGTGCACAGCCTACCCTAGGAGTGACTTGTGTGTATTAATATAAGGTCGAAATGGCTGTTTAAAATGCACACACAGGCTGCAATGGCAGGCCTGAGACATGTTTAAAAGGCTACTTAAGTGAGTGGCACAATAAGTGCTGCAGGCCCACTAGTAGAATTTAATTTACAGGCCCTGGGTACATGTAGTACCACTTTAAAGTAAATGTGCCAATTAGGTGTGTGCCATTCTTACCATGTTTTAGGGAGTGAGCACACACACTTTAGCACTGGTTAGCAGTGGTAAGGTTCAGAGAGTCATAAGGCCAACAAAAACGTGATTAGCCGCCCATTAACCCATGGTATCTGCGAAATCCGGCGGTAAGAGGGGCTCTCCTCCGGGTCATTGACCAATACTACTCGGAAAATACAGGGTCGGTTGCATTGGCCCAGACTCTCTGGGAGGCCTTTAAGACAGTACTAAGGGGTCAGGCCCTCTCACTCATAGCAGGTGTTCGGAAAGAAAAGGTGAAAGATCTGGTCCAAGTGGAAACAGACATCCTCCGGCTGGAGGTAGAGTGGGACGAAGAGGCCACAGAGGCCAAGCAGCATGAACTCAAACTCAAGAGGGAGGAATATAGGGCCATAGCCACAGACATGGCCAAAACACTAGGCAGAGAAAAGGAGGGCAGGGTCTACGACTTAGGTGATAAAGCAGGCAAGCTTCTTGCCTGGCTTGACAGAAGAGACCTAGCTAGCCGCCTGGTTCCAGAGCTCGTAGATGAGCAGGGGGGAATCTTAACAGATCCGCAGGCGATTGCAAATGAGTTCGCCGACCATTACCACCGAGTGTACCGCTCAAGCACTGACTTGCCGGAAACGGACTCGGAGGCACTGCTCACAGACATACAGCTTCCTGTCCTGTCGGCCGAAGAACGGGCATCTTAAGACGGCGCTTTTACAAACGACGAGATCGCACAAGCGATAAGAAACCTTCAATCCGGTAAAGCACTAGGCCCAAACGGTTTACCGATCGAACTCTACAAGCTAAAGCCTGACTCCATTGCTCCACACCTGCAAGCAATGTTCGAGGAGAGTAGGAAGAGGGGGAGCCTTCCTTATGATCAGCGGATAGCCACCCTAGTGACCATCTACAAGGAAGGGAAGCCAAGGGACAGGTGCTCATCGTATAGACCTATCTCACTGCTCAATGCAGAACCCAAGATCTTGGCCAAACTGTTGGCGACCCGACTGACCCCGGTTCTTGGTAAGTTAGTTCACCCTGATCAATCGGGCTTTATGCCTCATCGAATTACAGCCCTAAACCTACGGCGGCTTCATGGAGTAATGGGCAGGGTCGACACGATCCAAGAAGCGGCGGCGGTGATGTCTCTGGATGCCACAATGGCATTTGACACCGTCGAATGGGCTTATCTCTTTGCGGTCCTGAAAAAGCTAGGTTTCGGGTCCGAATTCATTGGGTGGGTGCGGCTATTCTATAGTGAGCCTTTGGCTCAAGTAGTGGTCAACAACAAAAAGTCAGAAGTGTTAGAGTTGAGCCGTGGGAGACGTCAGGGCTGTCCGTTGTTCCCACTACTTTTTGCTCTCTCCCTCGAGCCGCTTGCGGCATGGATCCGGTCGGCTCCGACAATCCGAGGCCTCAAATGGGCAGACACTTGGGAGGACCGTATCTCTCTGTATGCGGACGACATCCTCCTCTATCTCGCCTCCCCGAAAGCCTCTCTTCTTAACACCATTAACATTTTTACAAACTTTGGGAAGAACTCAGGGTACAGGATCAACTGGGCCAAATCGGTCATCTATGTTCTCAGTGGTGAGCCCCCAACCCCCCCAAGGAACTGTCCAATTCAAGTGGCCCGAGACGGCTTCCGATACCTGGGTGTTTTTATTTCGGCTGACCCAAAGACAAGGCATGCACGGAATCTGCTCCCCCCTCTCCAGCGCTTGAAACGGGACGTCGCACATTGGAGGGCACTCCCGCTCTCCCTGCTGGGATGAGCAGCGCTTTTTAAAATGATGGCTTTACCCCGATTTCTGTATGCCTTGCAGAACCACCCTGACCCAGTCCCAGCTCGTTATTTTAAAGAAATTGAAAGCCTCCAGAGAGAGCTGCTGTGGGAAGGCAGGCCACGCATAGCTTTACAAAAACTAGTACTATCATGGTATGACGGGGGCATTGCTCTCCCTGACATAAGAAAATATTACTGGGCTGCTCATCTAGCAGCAATTAACCACTGCACATATAGATGCAAGGATGACCTGGGGTATAGGATGGACAAGTGGCTACTTCCGGGGGGTAACTTTAATAGAGCCATCTACTCCTTTACTACAAAGATTCCACTCACGGGACCTACCCAACACGCAGTACATGTCTGGAAGGCAGCAAACAGAAGTTTGGGATGGGACCATCGGCTCACACAAGCCACGCCATTGTGGGATGCCGAGCAATTGGGTACTCTGCGGATCTCAAAAGGGTTTGGAAACTGGGATTTGATCGGGTTCTCAAGGATTGGGGACTTTTGGCAAAAGGGGGCAGTGCTGTCCTTTGCCGCCCTGCAGAAAGAGTATGAATTAGCTGATTCAGAATATTTCCGATATTTGCAGGTGCGACATGCACTAATGTCAAACTTGTCCAACGGGGAATCTCCTCCGGAAGCGTCGCCGCTGGAAGACAGATTGTTAGATGGCTACATGCCCACAAAAGCGATCTCCCTCACGTACAAAAAACTTATCAACAACACCTCTGATCCACTTGTCCAGACCAGGGGGCGGTGGGAGAAAGACGGGATAGAACTTGATGATGAAGAATGGCAAGAGGCGTTGTCTTCCCCCAAAGAAGTGGCAATCTCTTCCAGACTCCACCTGGTTCAATTGAAGATCCTGCACAGGGTTTACGTGTCAGGGGCCAGGCTCGTTAGCATGGGGAAAGCGTCTGATGGGATGTGCAGAAGGCAATGCCGCCAAGAGGGTACCTTCCTACACATAATATGGGAATGTGTCACTATCCAGAATTACTGGCGGGGGATACACGAATGTATAAACGAGGTGCTTGAGGTGGGGCTCCAGCTAGAAGTCAAACGGTGTTTATTAAACATATGGGAGCCTACTGATGTGAACAATAGGGGGAAAACCTGGGTCACGCTGGGCCTGATGGTGGCCAAGAGGAATATTGCCAGATTGTGGGGATCCGGAGTGTCGCCTACATTAGCTTCATGGAAGGCAGACATGGATTGGTGCATGCTGAGGGAAAAAACAGTGTATGTAGCGGGGGGATGACCCAAAATGTGGTCTGCAATTTGGGATAAATGGATTCTATATAGAGAAAATATTCGTGTCCCGCCCGCCGTACCTTCTCTGGAGGAGCCTCTTACGCCCTGAATCCATGCCTCCCTGACCTGTTGTTTTGATTTGCCACAGCAGTACTGTCTACTTCAATTTGAGATAATATCTGTCATGTAATGAGAAATGCCGTTCTCTTTGTGTTTAATAAAAAGAATTATTAATAAAAAAAACAAAAAAAAATGTGATTAGCAAAAATGGGGGATTAAGGCAAAACATTTTGGGGGAAGACCATAAGACGGACAAGTCTAACACTATTCTGTGAACAAATACTATGTTCATGATTTACACAGTTTAGGGGTTTCCTTGCCATAAGAGGGTATACATGTTTTGGATTAACATATGGTTTGTGCAATGTGAACAAGAGCGCATCCATTACTGGCTCAGAACTTTGCTTTATTGTTTGAGCATGTGTGAATGCGTTGTTAATTGTGATCGTGGTGTGCCATGATATGTGTCAGATGAAGAAAGTTACTGTGCTTCCCCATCTACATTTGGTTTACACCATCAGCAGAATGGTAGCTTAATAAGTGACACAATCAGAGCATTTCTTTTTAAGTACAACTGTTACGGGTGGTTGCTGGATATGAATCAGTGATGCCCATGTGCTCTGATTGTCATCTTGGAGTGTTTACCGAGCGATGCTATCTAGGAACATAATTACAGTTGTGTGCGTGAGTGCACTGAGGTGTAGTGGTTAAGTGAGAGTGAGGGTTGGATTGGGGGTTTAAGGAAGAATTTGTGCCAGTTAAATGAGGCGAACATGATGTGTGTGTGTGTGTATGTGTGTGCATGAGTGCGTGCATGCATTTGTGCGTGTGTGTGTGTATTGCATTTTCATAACCCTGGCAGCCAAGAGCTTGAGGTTCTTGTAGACTTTTGGCGTGGTTCTTACTCTGTTAATGCAATGTTTTCTGGATTGTAAATTGAGTTATGCTGTGAATCTTAGAGATATGTATGGGGCTTTAGAAGACTGCATTGGGATAAGGTGTAGTGGATAGTGGAGATGCTTCTTAGCTGTTCAGTGTCTTTTCAAAGATGGCTGGGGAAGCCTAGCTTAAATGACCATATTGGGCCTGGGAGTGGGACTCGCTGACTATTTCCTGTGTTTGCTAGAGCAGTATGCGCTTCCCTAGCATTATACTGTTGGGCCATTGTGTCTAATTGGGCTGCGGGCAGTGTTGCTGTGTCTGTGTGTACATGTGGTGTCACAATGCAATCCTGCTCATAGTCAACCAAATAAAAGGCATGCTATGAAGAATTGCGGAGGGAGATATTTATGGAAATATGGTAGCAAACCGTGTGCCATTAATGAGGAAAAGATTGGAATGCAAGAAGGGTCCATGGGCTGAGCCCCAGAGGTCAGTGATTGTCAGTGGGAAGTTGACTACAACATGGTCTGCATGCAGGAAGGAGTCTCACGTGTGACTCCTGATGTAGGAGATGTTTAGGGGCTGTGACTTCTCATGCAGGAGATGTGTGGAGGTGTGATGGTGGTTAAAGAAGGGTACACTGCTGTCCATGGCAGACGCAGTTCCAGGGTCACAAGTGCTCAAGTCTGCTCATGGGAAGCTGGTGAAAGAATAGGGTGGTAGAGAGGGAACAGTATGTCGAAAGATTGTGGTGCGGATCGATTGGCTATACCTTGGCAGGCATTATGGTGTGGCCCCTCTTAAATGTGAGGAAAGAACACATGGGTCTGAGGTCCATAGTTTCCACTTGTTCCAATATGGCCAGGATCTCTTTTATGTTAGTCGCAGGCGCGTCCCCGCTGTGTGCTCGTACAATTGCATCAAAACTTCAAGTGTGTCCTTAAATAATATACCTGACCTAACAAGAAAAGAAGACATGTGGCACATGTAACTGAAAAGTGGGCCTTGTTCTGAACGCTAGGTTCATTAGGAAGCAACTATTCTACTGACATTTTAAGTGGGGGACATATATTCTTTTCCAAACTGCTCCCCTTCCTTTTATCACAAAATTATTACTCAGGCTTATTTTGCCAGCTCACTGTTCAGAAAACCTGGGCCCTGAAATGCATCTTAATTGTGAATAAATCTGGTTTCAGGCAGCCATACCTTGAATTCCCTCTCCCTCAAACCCTCCCCTCCCCCCCTCTTCCGCCTCCTTCCCCTCCCTGCCGCGCGAAGTCAAGCCTGCAGATCTGTGCTGATGGCACACCACAAAAAATTATTCTCCCGCGGAAATACTTGTCAAATGTTAAATACCTCGGAAAAAAAGCTGCCCAGGCCAGATATAATTTCATTACTCGATAGCATCAGTAATTGGCTTAGTTTGTCAAAAGCCGCCTAAATCTCCCTGGATTTTTATGACAGAGAACACTTCTTTGCAGGCTGAGGCGGTTCTCCGACGGTGAGTTATATATATTTTTGCTCACTACGCACTTTTTTGACATTCAGCTGCCAGAGTCTGGCGTCTTCCAGGTCAGAAGGTAAGTATGTTTTTCCTTCCTGCCTACAGCTCCTCAAGGGAAGGGAGGAGGACACTGCTGGAGACGTGTTCTGCAACACGTGAAGAAGGTGTCCAAGCTGCAGAGGCGCAGAACGTGTCTAGTGGCTCGGACTGAGAGATATTTCACAAGGATTCCCGCCCCTGGTAGGGTGGGCGAGCTGGGGAAGCGCCCCGTAGGTCAGGCAGAGCCCTCGTCGCCTTTCAGAGGCAAAGGACTGCTGAGAAAGCCCCCTTCATCCGCACAGGATTCCTTTGGCAATAAAATGAGACGAGCCTGACAGGATTGGCTAACCCTGACTGGCATCAGTAGGGCAATAATGCCGTTTTTTATGGGGTTTATACCACACTAGTACCCAGCCTGTTGACCCACTAAATACCTAAAATGGCCAACAAGTATGCAAATAACATCCACTCAAATTAATGATATGTAAATTTGCCTCATACACATTCATTGGGATATTCTGAAGATCTGACTGAATTATATTTTTCATCAAGGCAATAAGTCCAGCACCCAAAACACAGATGTGAGATCAATAACTACATTTGTTCTAGCACATGTTCCTGCAGAATTTTACCAGCATGATTTTCCTGTTATTATGTGGCAGTCAAGGACCCATCATGTATTTTAAACTGGACTACACATTGTGCCCGTGAATTCTGTATCAGGCCAAAGTGAGTTTATTAAGGTTTATAGGTACACACAGATATAGTGGACAGGTTATGTTATCAATGGCTGCTAAGTGGTCACATGCCAGGTGTCCCACCTTCAACCAGGCCTACTGTTTTTGAAACCAACCACACTGGGATTGTTAATCGCATGCAAAACTAAAAAAAGTACAGCTAAAACTGTCAGAATACAAAATAGCCAGGACTGTACAAGGTGCCATATATTACATCGGGCACTTGGCAGCTACACTAATGAAAATGACTTTCATTGATTTTGGGGAGCAGTTAACTAGCTTCAGCAGAGAGGAAACCTTTGATATAGAGCAATCAAACAATCATTTTCTGGCAGTGCTTATTGGAAAACAGTATACCAGCTGAGCTGTGAAGAACAACGTGGATGTTATTATAATGCATAATAACAACTCTGGAGACAGTACTATTGCAAAAAAAGTTTACAAAGCAAAAGTAATTTCTTAGCAGAAGCAGAGCTGGTATTTCTGAAGAAATGAAAACACTCTTAGCTGGCTTAGCTCAGTTCCAGTCCAACTTCCTACTTGTTGTGGCTTACAGGCAGATGACGCCAGCATTAATTAAATGTATGGGCACTGACGCTTTGCTAATCTGTAAATATGACGTATTGATGGGGCTTTGGTACCAGAGCCCAGCCAATGATGTACAAAAGACACTAGACCTATAACAACTTGAGAGTTCTGCTCCCTTCTGCCCACGACCACAACACTACTGTGCCCTAAAATGTGCAGCTGGGCTGGCTGCCATAAGCTGGTGTCATCCCTATTCAGCCACCCTCTGGGTATACACGTGCATAGGCCAGTGTCCTTGAAAAGTCTGTGATCTGGGATCCCCATTTGCCCAAAAGGAGGTTAAAGTCAAGGGTTTTTGTAAAGGTTTAACAAATCTCCAGAACAAGAGCAACTTGATGGCAGAGCTATCTTCTGGAGCATTCTCACGTAACTGCGGGGCATGTCATCAAGGCGGCGTAAAACAATTATCGCCGCTTTTGCGTCCGTTTTCGGGCGAAAAGCGGCGATAATTGTAACGCCCTATCAGCATGGACACGCTAACGCGTGAATCCATGCCTTAGCGCCCATTTCCTTTGCGCCTCGCCTCGCATCGCTAATGAGATGCGAGGTAGGCGTTCCGTCTATAAGTCAGCGGAAATCATTGCTAACACTGCTACCCCCTATTAACAAGTAATTCCCTAAGCCGCTTAGCGACATAAAGAGCAGCGCTAACCGGGTATATCGCCGGTTTGTTACGCCTGCTATTTTTCCTACTTAGCCATATCTATCATGGGAGGTGGATTGTCATGCTGAGTCCACATCTCCCTATCTACGATGTTTTGCCTAACGCGGTTTTATATCGCTGGTATTCCTGCGATATTGCCTCTTTCTGCCGCTATTGCCGGGATTTCTATCGCCTCAGCGATGCGCGTTGGTGATAGTGCGCTAACCGGGCGATAGAATCCGGCGATAGACGGCGTTAGTGATGTGCACGTTAGACTCGGCCAGCGATAATTATCGCTGGCCGTTGATAATATGCCCCTAAATGGTAAGCATGAGCCCACTGTTTTTAACCTAGCTAATAAGGCGATTGCAAAACAGTTATGGGTACCCATGCCTACAAATTTTTGTCATACAGGTGCACAAATAGGTTTTCACTGATTTATTACTGTCAGTTATTTTCGACAAACTAGAAAGAGTAGGGGCACCAGAATTGATGGGATTGTTAATAATAAACCGCAGAGTTATGTGCAATCACATAGTTGAGAAGACTACTGTTAAAGTCTAAATTTTTCATAAAAATTGGCTTGGTTAACAATGAAGAAAATGAGCCTGACTTTTGAAAATCGTTTAATTTTATAGTATCTGTAGAAAAAAAAACAGAAAACATAGAAAATGATTCATTAAAATGTGCTAAATAAATAATGTAGCTTTAACCATAGGAGAAGATACTTTCTGAATGTGTAAAAAACAATATGCAGCTTAATGGTTGATGTTTTTTTTTTTTTTTGGGTTAGTTAGCAAAACTGAATATGATCGTTCTGAGGTTCAGTAGCTGAGATTAGCTCTGTTATGGATCCAAAACCCTCAAGTTTCATTTCCACTAATATGGAGTCAACCGGACAGAATGCCTTTATAATCAAATAATCACTCTTGGGGTGGCTCTGTGGATCTAACCATCTACCCTCCATTTTGTTGTTACTTCTCCCCTGCCATTCATGTAGGCACCTCAACTTAATGGAGTCTTCTTTCTTTCCTGTTATAGAAACTAAAATAGGACTGTCTCTCGGACATCAAGCTCTCTTATGGATAAAGGGGCGGCCATCTTGTAACGCTGTAAAGGCTAAGGAGTGCACCTCGACCAACCCATCTCTATGCGGGAGTTCGCCAGGCTTACTCTTGACTTTTACGGATTTCGGAGTATCTATGCCTGCTATTTATTTCCTGGCTACTACTACTTTACCCCCTCTATTTAGAGTGCGCACTTCTACTTGAACTATCTCTCCACCGCTATATATGACCTAACCTCAGCATGTCTCAACGCACCGCTAGCGCCTCTGACCTCCGTGGTCAGTTAGGCCTGAATGCTTGTAAGATCATCTACCCCCCCAACTTATCGTTGAAAGCGTAAAAGACCTTCAAACACAATCTCCTCAAACGCTGTCCGGAAACACTTATATCGGACACATTTACTACCTCTAAGGGCTCTGTGGTGACTGACCGCATTTTCTACACAAACAGAAGAACCCAGTGGAGAAAGACTCTAACTTCTATGCTGAGAACCAAGCTACTGGTCAAAACTCCGCACGGTTTCCGCTTAACCACGTTACCCTCCCCTGCCCTTAAGGCTGAGTTGACCATCTCCTTATACAATAATGGGAACATCCTTATTCAAGCTACGGACAGGAATCTCAAACGCTTTGACAATATCTTTATGAGGATTAAAAGCACTCTTAATAACTTGACTTCTGCCTCTATACATCATAACAACTCTACCGCTATTTCTTCACCCTCTGCAACGTACACCTCTGCTTCTTTCAATTCTATATCCCAAACCCTACCTATGGGCTTACCCTCTATAATGGCACTGTCTGCACCTTACACCCCTTCTGCCTACTTGGCTGAGCCCGCTCATTTACCTGTGTACCGATATGATTGCTCCAACAACTCAGAGGACACTCTTAGCCTGCACACTACTACCAATGGCATACCGGTTATTCCTCCATTAGGCTCTGGTAGCACCGATCCGAGAGTCTTCCACCTAGGGACTGCTCCCAGAAATTCTCCTCTTCTCCCCCTCCTGACATCTAATGTCGCGTCACCGGCCCTAAACATTGGTCGACCTGTTAGCTCCAACAAGATAAGGGTTGTGCATCACATCCCCTACACTTCTAACCATGATAACCCTATTTCTCCTCCCCCAGTTTCAGGCACTCCCAACTCCCGGGCGCTGGACCTAGCTGCTGGCCCCAGTCAATCTCCACGTAACCCTTTGAAACCTGTTTCTGCCTCCTGTGCTCCTATTGCCTGTTTTGAAACCAACGTGCCGGCTAGCAAGCCCTACCCTGGTTCGGCGCAGCTCCCTCTTGCATCATATCTTGCTGATAGTCTATCCTTGGCTGACGACAAATCCACGCTCAAGCGGAACTCTAGCACCCTTGTAAATGCGGTAAGGGTCCTACTGTACCTTCCAGTTCCCTCCAAACTTCGGGTTCCCACCCTTTGTTTCTTACTGTGGCTGCGGAGGAGTGCTTTAATGGGCCTTACCTAGAGGAGAAGTTCGCTGACCTCAAGCAGGATCTCCTGATTGTCAAAGAGATCATGCAGTCCTTTCTACAGTTCTCCATGAAGATGGAGAGGATATGGAATTTACACCCTCCACATGTGAATGTGTATTGCAATACACCTGGAGTCTGCGGGGATGGGGACGAAGAATCCTTTTCCCGATCCCCAATTAGTTCCAGGTGGATCTCTAGGCCTCTGCCTAACCATCACTCCAGACATCGTAGGTTTCAGCCACAGCTGTCAGAGGAAGACACCCGTGCTCTTGTATTCTCGTATAGTAGCACAGGGTCTTTCGCCTCCTCTAACTCCGTTATTAACATCCCCGCTATTTCCCCTGACCCTGACAGGGAACCCAGGGTTAACTCCAGATTGGTTAATAAGGAAAACCTACTCCAAATAACTACTGCTCATATTGATTCGATGCTGCTCAATTGCAGATCGGCTGTGAAACATGCTGCTGACATTTCTGCACTCATCCTAGCGCAAGATTAGGACTTATTGATTCTCACGTAAACATGGCTCAACGATGCCTCCTCCCCTGTTCTCGACATTTTAGTACCGCCTGATTATGTCATTATCCGATGTGATCGGCCGGGGAAATCGGGGGGGGTGGCATTGCCTGCATTCATCGCTCCAGCCTAACCATAAGGCAATCGCAGAAGGCTCAGCTATCTTCCTGTGAGCTACTAATGACAGAAATTTGGAATAAGGGCAAGATTGTTTGTGTGCTTCACACGATTTACCATCCTCCGGGTGACAATTTGATCTTCATAGAGCAAATCATGGAGCTCATTAGCTCATGTTCAGATCAATTATACCATACCTTCCTTGGAGATTTTAACCTCCATTGGAATGACACCAATGATCTTTTAGTCAGCGCCTTTAAGACCTTCCTCTCCGATCTCAACTTCTCTCAGTTCTGCAAGGGACCCACCCACAACAAAGGCGCCACCCTCGACCTCATTATTGCTAGAGACAATCTCATTCAAATGAGTGACATCCTACCTTGCGACTGGTCGGATCTTCATCAAATTGCCTTACACATACTGGAAAAGAACACTAGCAGAAAGGGACAACCTCTTAAAGCGAAACAATGGTCTCGCAACATGAGAGACGTCAACATCAATGCTCTTACTTCCATCACTATGACTAGACTTCAGCCTCCCCCTAACATGACTAATCTGGATGATCATTACATTAGCACTGTGGGTAATATCTTTGACACCATTGCGCCGAAACAACTTAAAAGGATTCCTCTCAAACAATCCAAACCTTGGTTTAATGGTTCCCTAAATGACAAACGCCGTAAACTTAGGCTTTTAGAGAGGACCTGGAGAAACGAGCCTTCCACCACCAGCCTCTATCAGCTAAGGAAAATGAGAAGCGCTTACAATAAAAAAATCTGCATTGCTAAAACTGGCCATTTCAGGGCGCAGCAGGACAGCGCTAAAAACAGACCCAAGATGCTATTTGAAATCATCAAACAGCAAGCAAACCACACTTCCAACCCAAACCTGTCTTCCGTGACTCCGCTTCCTAGCGGGGAGGACTTCACAGTGCACTTCTCTGAAAAAACTAGGAAAATTGAACTGGAGCTCCAACCTGTCACTCCCATTGTGCCGCCTCTAATCCTCACCACATCTCCAGAGGAGCTTGTGGCTCCCTCGGCAGTCTCCTCTTTTCTCGGTTGTTCTCCCAAAAATGACGCCTCTTGGAATTCCTTTATCTTGCCAGATTGCACAGAATTACTCCACAATATGGCAACTCTAAAACCGGCCAATCACTTCAATGATCCACTTCCTGCTAAATTTTTTAAAGACCTCAACTTGGCCATTCTACCTCTTTGGTCGCGGATTATTCATGAATCTCTCCTGCAGGGGAGCATCCTGATTGCCTCAAAATTGGGCAAGTCACTCCCATCCCTAAGAAGCCCAACTTGGATTTATCTGATCCCAACAACTTCAGACCTATCACTAACATCATGACGTTAGCCAAACTGCTCAAGAAATGCGTCCACAAGCAGCTCTGCAACCATATCGAGAAATTTCAACTACTTGACCTCTATCAATCCGGTTTCAGAGCAGGGCACAGTACTGAAACTGCACTAACGCACACTGTGGATGACGCCCTGAAATCCCTTGATCATAATGTCTCTTGTCTTCTGATCCTTCTAGACCTGTCTTCTGCATTCGACACCATCAAACATGAAACCTTGATTAATCTTCTTCAATGTAGGATGGGTTTAGCGGGACCGGTCCTAAAGTGGTTTACCTCTTTCTTACATAACCGCACACAAAGGATTAAACTCAACCAGTCCCTTGCTTCCAGTACCCAGGTCAGGATTGGAGTTCCGCAAGGATACACACTCTCGCCCACGCTCTTCAACCTTTTTCTGGAACCTCTCACTGTCATTCTGAACCAATCTAACATTCATTACCACATGTATGCGGATGACACGCAACTTTACTTGAAGATCTCCTCTCTAGATAACATTAAAACTTTAAATGAGGCTCTTTCGCAAACTCAACAGTGGTTAGCCCAGAACCATCTTTTATTGAATACCCTCAAAACTGAATTCCTGCTGATTGCCCCCCACAATCACTCTGCCCTTACCCTGGACTGGCTAAAGCAACTCACAGCCCTTAACTGCACCCCTCACGTGGTTGATTCCGCTAAATCGTTAGGCATTACCTTGGACAAATTCCTTAATATGCAAGCTCACATCAGTGCCACGATTAGGGGTGCCAACTTTCATCTTAACACCCTAAAAAAAATCAAACCTTTCCTTCCGACCGAAGACATACAGCCTGCAGTACAATCCCTGGTGATCTCACGTCTTGAATATGGTCTGGGGAACCCTTGCGGGGCTGCCTAAAGCGAGCTTGGCCCCTCTCAGAGCCACTCTCAATGCATCGGCCAGGCTCATCACTGGCTTAAAAAAACACAAGCACATTACACCTGACCTTTTGCAGCTTAACTGGCTGTCTATTGAAGCGAGGATTCGTTTTAAAATAGCTTGCCTCACGCATAAAGCCTTGCATTACAACACTCCGGCCTATCTGGCAAACAAGCTTGTTCCTTCTGGCTCGGGTCGGAACTTAAGAAGTACGTCCACACTTCTCTTGAAACCTCCCAAATTCAAGAAGAAAAGTACATACAAACGTGCTTTCTCCGGCCTTGCGCCTAGAATTTGGAACGCCCTTCCTACTGAGATTAGACCCAATCCTTCCACTGCCTATTTCAAGAAACAGGCCAAATTGATCTTCCTGAGTGATCATTAACTGCATCTTCGTATTCTCTTTTACATGTCCCCATGTTGACAGCCTTGACATTTATCCCAACATATCGTTCTCCATTTATTTTATGGTTTGGTTGTTAACTGTTATTTTACCCTAGGGCCCTCACCCTACAGTTTTGTCACCTATTTTATTATGTTGTGTCGAGTTCACTTTTGTTTGTTTTGCTGAATGTTACAGGAAATATTTTACACCCTAGGAGAAATTGATCTAGTGTGGCCCGCTACGAGGTCCCTGATCTTGATTGTGTATTCCTTGTTGTTTCACTGTGCGAACCTCTATTGTACGGAGTTTATTCATGCTTTCCCCTTGTGTACAGAGCTCTGATACCCGCAAGGGTCATGTTCGTGCTTTATAAAACTTTCTAAATAAATAAATAAGTAGTAGGCTCTCATACCTGATGTGCTACTACAACTAGACCTGAAAAATATTTGTCGACTTCTGCTTGACATTAAAAATAAAATGCCTTTCAAAAACTGCTGACATAATCTCTAACTGTACAATCGTTCATCACTTTAAAATGCGCTGTTCTAAGAGAAATGTAGGGGCATATTATCAATAGACGGCGATAAATATCGCAAAGCGCGCTTAGCGCTTTTTTATTTATCGCCGTCTATCGCTGGAATTTATCGCCCGGTTAGCGCGTTATTAACAACGCGTATCACCGAGGCGATAAAAATTCCAGCGATAGCGGGGATATCGCCGTTTTCCATGGAACAACGCTGGTTTTCCAGCGATGTTCCATGGGAAACGGCGATATCCTTGATGATAGGGCCTGTGGTCTTAGCCACACAATTCACCTCCCATGTTAAGTATGCCTTAGTCTGGAATTTAACAGACGTTAAATTCCAGCGTTCCAGTTATCGCGAAAAAAATCAGCGCTAAACCGGACGGGGCTTCGTTGTAAATACAGCGAAGCACCGTCAGCGATATTTTATAATGTAGTTGTAAGGGGCACGCCTACCTTGCATCTCATTAGCGATGCGAGGCGAGGCGATAGGAAACCGGGCGCTAAGGCAAGGAAACACGCGCTAGCGTGTCCTTGTTAATAAAGCGATAGAATTATCGCCGCTTTTCGCCCGAAAACGGACGCTAAAGCGGCGATAATGTTATCGCCAGCCCTTGATAATATGCCCCGTATTTCTTTTGCTTCCTCACACTATATAATGTATTTCTTTTGCTTTCTCACACCATATGATTTTCTCATTTCACTAAACAATGTATTCTGCTATAGTTTATAATGAATAGGATATTACTAATGTTGAACTTTCTGAAAGATATTGGCTCACGCATTCTCATCAAAACATACTGATGAAAATGTTTCATTGCTTTAACCTAGCCCTTTGTCCACACAATGGGATACTGACAGCTAGCAGAATAAGCCTGCAAAGGTTCTCATGAGAACCTTCCTTCATGTATCTAGTGCAAGACATTTAGAAACCTTTAGATAACTGCTCACCGGTGTGGATGCTTACCGTGGGAAATGGGAGGAGAGAGACGACAGACCATCGGAAGACCTGTTTCCATTGGACAAGAATGACATACCCGTGCTGAATGTTGCAAATGTTAATTTTTAGTTAACTATATGCTTCAGAACCTTCCTCTTTCGAAGAGAACTCTTTGTGGGTTCCTTTTTAGGTTGGGACTTTTAGATTAAGATAGGGACTATTTCCTTTTTAGGTCTCGCCTGGCGTTGCAGCGCGCATGCGCTGCTCGCTCTGCGAGGGCTTTTTAGAATCAATACGGTTTCAGAAGTTCGCTTTCGGCTCCGCCCGTAATTTCCATTGGTGTGCGTCATTTTGCGTCACCAATTATGCTGATCGGGGTGTAATGATTGTCCCGGAGGCTTTTTAGTCCCTCCTGGTTACCATCCTGTCCACTTTTGGCCCCGCCCACCTGGACTGGATCTTTTACTGGCGGCGTGACACGGTGGGTTTTATAATGACTGTTGGCACTTTTTTTTTACCATTGCTTGCGTGTGGGCTGTGCGTTCAGTATTGGGTTACGTTTTACGCGTTCACGTTTTTATTTCCATTTCGGCCGCGTGTCTTGTCTTAATTGTTGCTCTCTTACGATCGCTGCAGACCAGCTCATGTCTCGCGCTGCCCTCTTCACACCAACACTTCCTGTCGCTTTCTGCCCGTCCTTGCAGATCGCGAGCGGAGGCGCTGCAGACAGAGGAAGCAGCGCTGCTGCCGGCTCTCACTGGGGGAGGGAGGGCTTTGGGTGACCAGTGTGAGACCGTCGCCGCGTGACCCCGGGCTGCTGCTTTGATGTCATTGTCTCACTCTCGGTGAAAAGTGAGTATTGTGTCTTTCTTTGGGTATTTCAGCGTGCTTGTCCCCTTTAATGGCGATTTCATTGTGTTTGTTGTTAGAAGTTGTGTTAATACTCCTTACTCCGTTAGGGAGTATATCATCCTCTCCATTCTTTTGATGGAAAGTGTTGGCGTGTTTCGCTTTATTTGGGGGTTGGTAGGCTGTTTCACCCTCACGAGAATGTTTCAGTTTCAAAACAATGCCATCTGGTATTCAGGACGCCTAGAAACTGCATGAAGCTGGGGGAGGGAGGGCTTTGGGTGAGCAGTGTGAGACCGCCGCCGCCGCGTGACCACGGGCTGCTGCTTTGATGTCATTGTCTCACTCTCGGTGAAAAGTGAGTATTGAGTCTTTCTATGGGTATTTCAGCGTGCTTGTCCCCTTTAATGGCGATTTAATTGTGTTTGGTGTTAGAAGTTGTGTTAATACTCCTTACTCCGTTAGGGAGTATATCATCCTCTCCATTCTTTTGATGGAAAGTGTTGGCGTGTTTCGCTTGTTTGGGAGTTGGTAGGCTGTTTCGCCGTCACGAGAATGTTTCAGTTTCAAAACAATACCATCTGGTATTCAGGACGCCTAGAAACTGCATGAAGCGCTATACAAAAAGCAGACATTGATATTGCGACCTTCTATGCAGGATAATTACGCCGTTTCATCCCCTCTAATGGCTAATTTTAATACCTCGCTCGCTCATTAAAAGTTTCAAGACTTTACTTCATGTCACCAGCACAGCATTTTCACGCCTTGGATTTCCGGGTACAGTTTTTTCCCCCAAGCGAGTTAGTCTAAATGGTTGACATGAATTAAACTAAGATTACAAGGCACATAATGTACCGATTTGTTAATGGACGCCTGGACTAGTTGTCACCTGACTTTAACTCACCTGACAGACCTATCCCTGCTGAGTGGTTTGTTTGCTCCTCTGTTACTCACCGACTCTCTCTGTGAGGGACTATTTCAGCGCCTCACCTCCTGTGTTATAGAATTTCTTTAGCGCTACCTCTACCACTAGCTATGGTCTCAAAGCACTGTAGCAGGGAGGTTCCATTTACGTCTTACTGACTCCATGTCCTGGAGCATCAGTCGACTACGCTGTGCATTCTGTACTTTTAAGTTTGCGTTTCCCATGACAAGTTTGGGCATCGAAGGCTCGCCACGGACATTTCTATTGGCTTGAAAGAGAATTGGCTGCACTTGTAGGGGTTATCACAAATCCTCCCTGCACTTAGGTAGGACGTCCGTGGTGCAAAGAAGGCTGGTTTCAGATGCGTGCTTTCCGGCAGAGATGCCTGTACCGTTCATGACTTACTTCCCGTTGGAAAGATTCCTACGCCCCCCCCTCCTTTGGGTGTAGTGTAACTTGCCCCCACCATTTTTAATTCAGTGCTCGTGTGTATCCCGCGTGTATCCTTGTTTGTGTGCTTGTGTGTGTTGTAAATACATGTATATATGTGTGTTCCCCTCTATTCGGTTCTATGGACACGGCTGTGCATGTTGTAGATGTCCGAGTATTCGTATGCATGTTGTGTCTTTATATGATTGGAAGCCGGTTGGGTATTTTAATGATTACAACGCTGTTTTCGTGCCTATAAGTATGTGTGTATCTCTGGGTACCTGTGCCCCCATGCACCAGTCCGCGCGTGCTTCTTATTCTTGGTATTCTTAGTGTGGGCATTAATGGCTGTGTCCTCAATTGCGTGTGATGTATGTCAAAATCAACAACCACCATTAGCTAAACAACACCAACGCAGTGCCACCACCACCAACAACACAACACTACCAACACAAACTACCAACACAACTACATCCATATGCCTCATACTACTCTCATCCACACTCACAAACATTCTAGCACTCACTGCTCTTCTCCGCAACACTCTCCATCCTTCTGCCTACCACTGCTCTTACCCTCATCACTCTCAGTCCTTCTGCATCACACTGCTCTTCTCCTCCTCCTTCTCCTCCAATCTCCCTAACACTGCTCTTCTACACCTATCCTACACTTCCTTATGCCTAATACTAAGCAAATAATCTTACCTTCCTGCTACCTCACACTACTCTTCTACTTCTCACACTCCTTTCATATCCCTCCTACTACTCTTCTACTCCTTCATTATGCCTCATACTGCTCTCCACACTTTCCTTCCTTCAAAAACACGCTAATCTCCTCCACGCTTTCTTCCTTCTCCCTCATACTACTCTCCCCACTCCCCTTTCTTCTGCCTCATGCTACTCTCCTCCTCAGTATACTTCATTACCCTCATGCTATTCTTCTACTCACTCTCCGTCCCAAATCTTAAACACTGCTCTTCTCCTACTAACGCTATGCGTTAAACTACTACACACATAACAATTACAATTCAACCAACATAAAGGCACAACATATCACATACAAACACTCAATAAGACATAGCTAAAATACAATACCATTAGCAAAGCAAATAGCTTTAACTTAAACAAAGGCGAGACCTATTGCATTTCCAATGCTTGTTGAAACATGCTGTCTATTTTATGCTGACTTTAACAAAACCTTTTCTTGATATTTCCGTAAATTGACTAACCTGAATGAAAACAACAAAAACAATACTAATCTCTTAAAGAGAAATAAAGCCTTAAACCATTCCTTACTTCTCATCATTGACTGAACATGAGCATTCTGAAAGTTGATGATTATATTTGAAAGAGACATTTGTTGCAGCTCCATTCTACAACGTCGGCCAAGATCTGTCGGCCTGAAGAGAGAAGAAACACCCAAGATAAGAGGCTTTTGTTGTAAGTGATTGAGTCTGCATTTACCATCTAATTACCCTCTAAAAAGTTGGGGCACTAACACTTATCTACTAAGACAATATGTGCTCCTGCGTTTGGAATCAACCCAATGAAAATAACACTGCCACAGCTAATGCTGGTTAAATGGATGACCCCTAGACCCGTTTTCCCTAGCACAAGACCCCGCAGTAATAGTCCATGATACAGTTAGCATCTAGACTGGTAAGTAGGAAAGGTTGCATGATTGCATCCCGTTAAAACCAATACATTGTGAAAAATCCTCATCCTCCAAACATCACCCATGGTCTGAAAGTGGATTAATTGACCATTTCCCAGAGACCCAAAACCTGCAGCTGGACCTATGTTAGGTAAAACTTCAATAAAGTACCTAAAACGCCTGGAAGCCAAAAAATTCACAAATGTTGTGGTATACAAGAAAATGGTTGTATTTATGATATTTTACAGTTTTTTATAACACCCATTTAGCTGCCTTTCATTTTTACCCAATCAGCATTCTACAACATGGGAGGATCTCCTGTTTCCAACTGTTATTACAAGACTTGGATATTTATGCATCTATCTTAGAATGGTTGGGCTGTATCTTTTCAGCTGGGTGGAGTGAGGGGAGGGAAGCAAATGTTTTCTGGACCCTACTGAAGATGGGTTTTCTCATATCTTAGTGCTGATGCCAGTTCTGAAGGTTCCAGGGCAGTCATGGGTTACAATAACAGTAACAAATATTGGGGCATATTAGCAAGACCCACGTTAAAATTATCGCCGTTTTAGCGGCAGAAAACTGACGCTAAAACGGCGATAATGGGCTTGCTAATATACGTTATAGAATTCCAATAGAAGCCCAGGTTAGATGTCCTGCACATCTAACCTGGGCTTCTATTGGAATTCTATAACGCATATTAGCAAGCCCATTATCGCCGTTTTAGCGGCAGTTTCCTGCCGTTAAAACGGCGATAATTTTATCGCCGGTCTTGCTAATATGCCCCATTGTCTTTATCGCTAGTGTCCTGGGGCCACAATGCTGATCGCTCAACGTGAATGACCAAACATTCCTTTTTAGCTCTTGACTGTCTCAGGGTAGCCTAGTCAAGGCTCACTCCAAGAGGTGGTGCGGGTTTAGAAACTCAGGGGCAATTTGGTTAAAAAATAGCAGGTAATCATTTCGATGTCCAGACAGTCCTTCATTTTCTAATAGAAAAGGACTTTATTTTCAGGAAAGTAAAGTTCCCCTACTTCAAACACAGATAGGTATCGAAAACCAGAAGTGCTAAGTACAGTTTGGGCCAGACAACCAATTCTAAGCATAACTGTATCTTTTTAACACTAGGGGGCATATTTACAAGCCTCTATCACCACCAGAGCATCACTTTTTGTGACATTCCGGTGGCATAGCAGCATTTCCCCTATTTACAAGGTGACCCTAAGTCACTTTACATGGCTTAATGCCACCCTGTGAATATGTCCCTTTCCATCGCAGTCCTCTGAGGCGAAAGGGCGTGCAATCGGTGTTTCAGTGGGCATTCCACCGCAGCACCCATTATTTTTGACGCTGCCCCAGATTTACAAGGCTGGGGCAGCGCCAAAAACTAAGGCCAGGGAATACCTGGTCTTAGAATGGCGATATGAGGAGAAATTATAAATTTCTCCTCGTTTTGTGCTCTTTCTATGTGTGCTGCAGCACACATAGAAAAAGCAAATCACCATTATTGATTGTTTATGTGCAGGAAGGTGTCCCTTCCTGCACGTAAACAATCGTTCCTGCAGCGCAGGCACCCTTGCAACATGGCAGCAGGGTGCCTGAGCTAAGCAGCTTTTTTAGTGCCATCGCTAGGGGAAACACAGGGGTGTGCCGTATTCTTGTGAATACGGGGCATCCCTGCGTCTTAAAAATGTCGGAGCGAGGCGTTGCCAAATTTGGCGTAACACCGCGCTTCAACATTTTTTTGTAAATATGCCCCTTGATGAGAGAAAATAGTGATAACGCCGATTCTTATCTAATTATCTATAAGAACCTTCTGGTCGCCAAGATCTTTTTACCTGTTGAATAGTGTAAAGGAGAGAATCTCATCAGGTTATATATCAGCATTCATTTTGTCTGAAAAGACCACCGACTCCGAATTCAAGTTTGAGAATTTATTATCGCCAAAAATAACTGAACGTGCAAGCACCTCAACACGAGGTTAAAGAAATAGATGGGCACTAATACAAATAATAATCTACGCAGGAAACACATCCGACTCAGGATAAGGAGAATAGAAAGTTCTAGAAGGATCAACCAAACTATGATTGCTCCAATTTCTAAGTTGCTCTTCATTGGACTAAACAAGCTTAAAATCAATAGCTGTCCCTACACTAACGCTAAGTGACATCCCTGCATAACGATTTTCCCAGGCAAGAGTGAATAAAAGGTGTCAGCTGTGAGGACTTCCTAAGAAGTGCAATCACATAATACCTAAGCTCAGCTCTGTCCTTCTCTCAGGTCTCCCCTACCTCTTCTCTGGCCACCTCCCTCAGGGCACTATCCCTAATACAAAACCACAATACAATTGTACACGCCTTTGTCACGCCTCCTTGGCCAGGTCTTCTTTCTTGTGCTTTTCCATCGAAACGGTTACTTCATCCTGGACGGTTGCGATGACCTTGAGTCCCAGGCACCTTCTCCGCTGAAAGTATCATCCCTAAATTCCATTTCACTCCCGTACCATGCCTCCCCTCTCTCTAGCTTTTGAAAACAAAGAGTTAGTCTTACTAACGAGACATGTGTCCTTGCACCTGCAACGAAAGATACTTTCAACAGAAACCTTCTACTGTGCAAATTAAATCTACCGGTTGTGCCCAAAGAGCCTTACCAAGAGAAACTTTTCTCGGCCTACAACCTAAGCTAACATAAAATATACCAGGCCTTCCCCTTAGCATATATGTAGTCAGGCCTTTACATATGACTTTTAAACACTCATCTTACTTCTCCCTATAAGCATTTTCATTACGATTCATATGCAAACAATGAATTACATGTGCAACTTTAATATGGTGCACGTTTAAACTACTGCAATTACATTACACACGAACTAATTCCTCTATGCATTATTTTCACACAATTCAATAAGCATTACATTACATCATTATCCTAACACCATTATGCTGCTGAGTTCACTTTCTCTCAGTGAACTATTCATTCTTTACTAAACATGCATGAGTATGCAACTGAATATACGAATATATGTCTGAATACATATGGGTGCGGCCTATCAGTGATTATGATGCACCCCTACAATTCACAAGAACATATCGCTCTATCAGTTCCCCCCTTTGATGACTCCTGTCATCACATTTCATTCTACTCCCTCGGAGAAGGAACCGACCTAAACAGAACTTGTTGCCATCTTCCCTGATCTATATTTCTCCATGCTCTTGAGCCTTTGATACTGACTGTCCTGCAGTCTTGCCAACTTCATGTCATTTTCCCTCAGAGCTCTCTTGACTCGGCCTGCTCGATACCACTTGTAGGCCTTGATCACAATCCACAAGCCAACCACACAACCCACCAAGATAAGGAGGGGTCTCAGAAAGTATCCAAGGAATCCCTTTCCTAGGTTCGCAAACCAACCTCCCACTTGACCAAAGCCCTTTCCGACCTTTTCCCAGGCCCCTTCTTCGGTCAAATCCGCTATCTTTGTGTGGATCTTAGTGATGTTACTTATATATTTCTCCAGATCCTTGCTACGGTCTGGTATATAAGTGCAGCACTCTTGAACCTTCAACATTTTACAGACTCCGCCCTCTTTTGCCAATAGGACATCCAAAGCAAGGCGATTCTGCAAAACCATTCCCCTTATCGACAACATCTCTCCTTCCACCAACACCAACGACTTTGCTGTATTCATCGAAAATTCATCCACCACAGTCGCTAACCTCCGAATCTTCACATCATTCAAGACTACTCCCAGACTAGGTATCATAGCTCCAAAGATATCCCCCACAACGATTCCTGCACTTGCAGCTCTTCTCGTTCTTGAATGCTCTCTACCTTCCAGAAGATCTAAATCTTCTGTATGATAAATCTTTGGAAATATTATTGACAAATAACATGTTCCATACCAATTTGCAGGCAACCTCACATAAGCATTCTTCCCACATACGTAATACACCGTTGGTATCACTTGTACAGGACCTTGGAGAAAATATTTTGCTACATCGGCCATGGTGAAAACGTGATCACAGGTACTTTGTCCCACAGCTACCTTCTCGTAGTAAGTCTGATAACGCCTTATACACAACTTACCCCTCTGCTCCTTATCTAACGCTATAGGACCATAGCTTCCCTTGGTCCTATGCAACTGTTCTTCCTCTGTCCAATCAGTCCTGTGATGCCCCAAGTCTCGGGAGTGAGTCAGCTTTCTATACCTATCCTCGACCTGATCCACAAACTTTCTCTCTGTGTCGTGGGTACTGCCATGCTCATTATTGCCTCTATTCCACGGCACATGCACGTACCCTCCATTCTGTACTTCCCGTAAAGGAAAATTTCCAACACCCGTCGCCCCCCCTCCTGGCGGCGGCGTTCCCCCTTCTGCTCTCTTTACTGGTTTCTTCTTGGACCACCTTTCTTCCCATTTGTCCAATAAAATCCATATTCTCATCCCTATAATCAGGTCTCTGGTGTGTGTCCTTAATCCTGTGATTCTTTTCTCCTCCATCTCCTGATCACTGTAATGCAATCTATGTGGTCCCTGCAACGCTTTAGTTTTATTCAGGTCCACCTCATATCTTTTGGCCAATTCCTTCAATCTATCATGTGCCATTCTAGCTTTTCGAGTCACATCTTTTGCTACAAACAGCAGTTCATCTGATCCATAAATTTCTATCCTTTCCAAAGGCAGACCCCCACTGATCATTTCATCTACCTCTGCTTTCAGCCTCACCACATCTAGCAACCTAGCCTGTACTGCACTCCTCAGTACATCTCGACAACCCGAGCCATCCCGCTCATCACAGTTACTATTCTGTCCTTGTGACCTATTCCCTTCCATCATATTCCTGGAACTTGGTCTGTCTTCCGAGACGTTCTGTGCCCTATCTCCTTGCATCCTATCCTCTTGGTTCCTTACTGTTGGTGTCCATTCCCTCAAAGCTGACTTAGATTCCCGCAAAGACCTCAGTCTTTCTGGTCTCTCCTCTTCTCTCCTAAAGGAAGAGTCCGCAGTAGCCGGTAACGGCGTACTTGTCTCCATTGGTCTTGGGAAATGAACCACTCTTACTCCAAACCCATTCCCACTCTCACTGTTTCCTTCCTCCCTTCCCGTCGGTACTGAGCCCCCTTCTCTCACTCGGTCTGGGTCATATACCGGTACTATAGGGCCAATGGTAACCGGTACTGTCAAGGAGTCCGGTAATCTTGTGTTCCCAACAGGAGGCTGTGTTATCCTAGACGCCGTTGCCCCCTCTGTTCCTGTGGAAATCCTTCCCACTACTCTCATGCTAGTCTGGTTCTGGCTCTCATCAACTATTGCTACTGCTGGGGTCGTCTTTCCCTCTTCTGAATCTGGATTAAATGGTGGTGGCCTCTCTGCCAACATCCTATCTAACAAGCTGTCATCTAGATCACTGTCGTCCTCATCGATTCTTATTATTTTCCCATTTTGTACTAACAATGGGTACAACTTATCTCCTTCGATCGTTTCCACTCTCCACCTTTTCTCCAATGCATCCCACCTTGCATCTTGAAATGCCCTGACCGATTTCTTCACCCTTTCTTGACATCTGTCCTTCTTCCTATCATACGCTGCTCTTATCCACGCATGTAGTGCCTCAAACTGTGTTGGTCTAGGTAGTGGTCGTAATGAAGCCATTACACTTTTTAGCTGGTACAGCACCTCTAACCTGAAAGTACCATATCGAGGGAACGACAATTCTCCTTCTGCTTCTGTCATTTTATGCCAATTCTCAAGCCAAATTATAGTATGCAATCCTACATTCTTTGCCATATAATGTGCTGGTGTATCCTCGGGAGGAGCTTCCTCTCCCTCCCGAACAACCAGATGTCTATCACCTCTACAAAGTTCCCGTAAAGCTTTAAAACATTTCAACATGAATCAACTTTTTGTTTGCACTCAAAATGTCCGCTTTTACTTCCTGGTTCCACTCCACCAATACCAGCGCGGCTCACACCAACCGGCCTATCGCAGCGCGGCACTTGTCTGACGTCACTTTTCCTCCGCTCGCAGCAGTTCCCCTCCTTTCTAATTCACTCGTTCTCGCTCGCACCTGTCCCAATCATACTCTGAAATAATGTCCGTCCTACCGAACAATTACCTCTCTGACCGTCAGTCTTACCAATGACCGATCAGCCTCTTGAGCTTGTTGACCTCAATCTGGCAATCGTCTGTCCGCGAAACGACCGGACAATCGCCTTTAATACACTCGATAGGATTCAATCACTCGATGTTCTGCACACAATAACCTACGACCTGCGTTGGTTATTCACACACTCACACATGTGTTCCCTATCTTCAGTGGGTCTGTCAATGACGTCTCGTGACCCCCACAACCTCTGGTCAACGTTCTCACTCTGGGTGTATTCTACACCACAATAAATCTCCCGGTCCCGCGCGCTCTCACGGTCCGTTTCTCAATCACACAACTGTCTTTCCAACTCCGCAAGACATCACACCACAATAAAACACCGCAATCTACCAAACATCACTCTTTTCATACTCACTCTACTACGAACTGCTACTTCTGCCGCACCGGCACTCTCCGTCAGTTTTCCACGACCTCCGACATCCTTCTCCCGCGGTCCTCTGGATCTGCGTCACTCGGGCTCTATGGGGCAACTTAATCTCCTATCTTGCTCTAGATCTCCCCTTACCATCAAAGGTAACCATCCTACTCTGCTACCAACTGATAACGCCGATTCTTATCTAATTATCTATAAGAACCTTCTGGTCGCCAAGATCTTTTTACCTGTTGAATAGTGTAAAGGAGAGAATCTCATCAGGTTATATATCAGCATTCATTTTGTCTGAAAAGACCACCGACTCCGAATTCAAGTTTGAGAATTTATTATCGCCAAAAATAACTGAACGTGCAAGCACCTCAACACGAGGTTAAAGAAATAGATGGGCACTAATACAAATAATAATCTACGCAGGAATCTCATCCGACTCAGGATAAGGAGAATAGAAAGTTCTAGAAGGATCAACCAAACTATGATTGCTCCAATTTCTAAGTTGCTCTTCATTGGACTAAACAAGCTTAAAATCAATAGCTGTCCCTACACTAACGCTAAGTGACATCCCTGCATAACGATTTTCCCAGGCAAGAGTGAATAAAAGGTGTCAGCTGTGAGGACTTCCTAAGAAGTGCAATCACATAATACCTAAGCTCAGCTCTGTCCTTCTCTCAGGTCTCCCCTACCTCTTCTCTGGCCACCTCCCTCAGGGCACTATCCCTAATACAAAACCACAATACAATTGTACACGCCTTTGTCACGCCTCCTTGGCCAGGTCTTCTTTCTTGTGCTTTTCCATCGAAACGAGTTACTTCATCCTGGACGGTTGCGATGACCTTGAGTCCCAGGCACCTTCTCCGCTGAAAGTATCATCCCTAAATTCCATTTCACTCCCCGTACCATGCCTCCCCTCTCTCTAGCTTTCGAAAACAAAGAGTTAGTCTTACTAACGAGACATGTGTCCTTGCACCTGCAACGAAAGATACTTTCAACAGAAACCTTCTACTGTGCAAATTAAATCTACCGGTTGTGCCCAAAGAGCCTTACCAAGAGAAACTTTTCTCGGCCTACAACCTAAGCTAACATAAAATATACCAGGCCTTCCCCTTAGCATATATGTAGTCAGGCCTTTACATATGACTTTTAAACACTCATCTTACTTCTCCCTATAAGCATTTTCATTACGATTCATATGCAAACAATGAATTACATGTGCAACTTTAATATGGTGCACGTTTAAACTACTGCAATTACATTACACACGAACTAATTCCTCTATGCATTATTTTCACACAATTCAATAAGCATTACATTACATCATTATCCTAACACCATTATGCTGCTGAGTTCACTTTCTCTCAGTGAACTATTCATTCTTTACTAAACATGCATGAGTATACAACTGAATATACGAATATATGTCTGAATACATATGGGTGCGGCCTATCAGTGATTATGATGCACCCCTACAATTCACAAGAACATATCGCTCTATCAATAGTTCAGCACAAAACACTATGGCCAGTGTTACCTGCTTAAATATGCTTTGCTTTTCTCAGAAGCATTCAAGTTTAGTACACTTCAGGCTCTTTTCAGTAAACGGCTGTAGTTAACTCTTTTAGAATTTTGGTAGGCAGTGATAGAAGGTAGAAAAGCCAACTAACCAAAGAATAAAGTGCGACCCTTCAAAATAATGTTATAAGAGCTTCAGTGGTGCCAAATGGGTGACGCGGTGTCTGGTCACAAGTGTCCTATTGAGGAGGCACAGTCACTAGTCTCTGGAGTCTAAAAAATCCAGTAGTCACTGTGTTAAGGAGGGGACAGTAACTGGGTAGGTGTTTCTAAGATAGGCAGTGAGGCATAGGGCCTATATCACAAAACTCACTAGTTCTGGTAGGGATTTTAAAGGGGTCAGGGCACCGATGGCTTACATGATTGTCGAGCTCACTGACACAGGGCCAGGCAGCAGTCGTGCAAGGCAGCGCGGCACAGCTTTAGGAAGCCTTGTAGAGGGCTTTTGTACCAACTTCATTTTAGCCATTAAATATTATGTGCATTTGAATGTTCAATTAATTCCCGAATGCTTTGCACTGATTCTGGGAGGCACCTCCCTTATTTGAGGAAGATGCGGTTCAGATCTATTCACAGAACCCATTTTGATGATATTAGGACAAGTTAGGCAGGGGCACTGGATAATGTGTAATCAGTGTGCTTTGTTCTTGAATGATATTGGGGGCTGAACACTACAGTGGCTAATTAGTAGCTGTCAGTTCACAACACCCACCGAGGTAGTTATTATTGTCTGTCGTACACCATTCTTTATCAGAAATAGATATATTCTTGTTTAATACACCATTGTAAGAGGGTGGATGGAAGAAACATTCCCAATCAGAGTTGCATCCATATACAATTTTCTGTAGAATCAGTAACATCAGGTCTCAGGAAATGAAGGTAAATGGGAGAATCGGAAAGCAAATAGGTCTCTAAGTGCCATTGTCTCGCCCCTTCTGGCTCCCTAACCTACCAACAGCAGGCAGGTGGTTGCTGATGAAGCAGATATGACATAATGGGTTACATAAGTCATCAGAAACAAAGGGAGCATGCTGCCACTTCTGCTTCTCCTGGCAATGTGTTGAATAAAAATGTATGTACAGGTTTGACAGTGTAAACAACAATCTGCAAGAAGCAATGGTAAATATTAGTAGGTTTTGATGAATGGATCCACTGACTCTGCCATTGGCTAGAGAGTTTAGGATGATGCATATGTGGTGTGGCTGTCAATATGGCTTAGTGCCCCCAACAGGACTAGTGGTACTATCGTTGCTTAACAATGACTCCAGACATTGCCCCTCAGTTTGCTTCTGGATGGACCTTGCACTGAGTATACCCTATTTTTTAACACTGCCTCCAGCGGTTGGGTCGCAGTCACCTCTGGGTTTACTTCATATAACATACTCATTTGTGGACTCCTAGCAATATGCCATATGCCGTGTACTCAATGCCGGTCTCAACTTCAGGAACCTGTCCACTCGTGATATGGTAGGAATCCACAACTACGTCAATTCTGACACCTCATGCTTATGAGCAGCGACATTAACAATAACTCGCCACTCTATCATGCAGTGTCTTGTCACAAAAGATATAATATAGAAAGGTCTGAGCAGTGCATGGAGATGGTACGAGTTATAGTTAATGTAGTGTGGCTACTGATTTGAATGCACTGTGTATGGAGGTGCGCAAGTTATAATACTTCAAAGGTGTTGTGTAAATTATAAATTAAAGTTATAAGTACAACTTTAGAAATTTACATTTTTGTGTTTCTTTAACTTTCATTTGTAGCTAAAGAATGAATAAAGTTATATAAATTGAAAGGGGATACATAAATTATAAATGTAACATATAACTATAACTGAAGAATTTCTAATGTTTGTGTATTTTAAGTTTAGTTTGTATAGAAAGAATAAATTAACTTTTCCTAACTCTGACAAAGGTTTAACCTTTAGTTTTTTCATTAAATTTCAATGGATTTTTATTTTTAAGTAAAAAAACTTTTTATAATCGTAGAGTTTACTGTCGTAGATTGGAGTGTTATTAAGTGGAGTGTGGTACAGTACGGTGGAGGACATTGTCATAAAATGTACTGTTGTAGAGTATAATGTCGTGGAGTGGCGTATACTGGAATAGTGTACAGTAGAGAGGTGTAGAGTGGAGTGTTAGGCAGTGCAGTACAGTAGAGTGGTGTATAGTGGAGTGGCGCAAAGTGCAATAGTGTTGAGTGGAGTGATGCAGAGTGGAGTGGCATACAGTGTAGTGTGGTAGAGTGTACTATCGTTTAGTGGAGTAGTGTTGAGTGCAGTGGCGCAGAGTGGTATACAGTGCAGTGATGTACAGGGTAGTGGCATACAGAACAAGAGCATAGAGTGGAGTTGCAGAGTGGAATAGCATGTAGTGTCATACAGTGGAGTTTTGTAGAATGTAGTGGAAAACTGTATGGTAGAGTGGCATAGAGTAGAGTGGAGTGGCATAGAGTGGAGTGGCATAGAGCGGAGTGGCGTAGAGCAGAGTGGGGTTGAGTAGAGTGGCGTAGAGTAGAGTGGCGTAGAGTGCAGTGGCATACAGTGGAGTGGTGTACAGTGGTGTGGCGTAGAATGGAGTGGCATAGAGGGGAATAGCATAGAGTGGAGTGGTGTACAGTGGAGTTGTGCACAGTGGTATAGTGCAGAGTGGATTGGCGTACAGTGTAGTGGTGTGTAGCGCAGTGGCGTACAGTGGAGTGTGTTAGAGTGGATTGACATTAAGTGGAATAGCATAGAGTAGAGTGGTGTACAGTGGAATGGCATAGAGTGAAGTGGCGTACAGTGGAGTGTTCTAGAGTTGACTGGCGTAGAGTGGAGTGAGGTACAGTGTAGTGGCATACAGCGGAATAGTGAAGAGTGAAGTGCTGTAAAGTGGAGTGGAGTACGCCACAGTGGCATTCAGTGGAATAGTGTACACTGGAATGGGGTAGAGTGGAGTGGCATAGAATGGAGTGGAGTCAGGTACAGTGTAGTGAAGTACAGTGGAATAGCGTAGACTGAAGTGGTGGAGAGCGGTGTGCAGTACAGTGTAGTGGTGTACAGTGGAGTGTTGTAGAGTGGAATACCGTACAGTGGAGTTTTGTAGAGTGGAGCGGGCTAGAGTATAATGGGGTACACTGTAGTGGCACACAGTGTAATAGCGTACTTTGGAGTGGCGTTTAATGGTGTGTTCTAGAGTGGAGTGGGATACAGTGGAATAGCGTAGAGTGTAGTAGCGGACAGTGGAGTGCCGTAGAGTGGAGTGGGATAAAGTGGAGTAGCGTATAGTGGAGTAGTGTAGAGGGGAATAATGTTGAGTGATACTGGCGTACAGTGTAGTGACGTAGAGTGGAGTGACATATAGTGGAACAGCGTACAGTACAGTGTCATAGAGTGGAGTGTTGTGCAGTGGAATAGCATAGAGTGTAGTAGGGTACACTGGTGTGGCATACAGTGGAGTTGGGTAGAATTGAGTGATGTACAGTGCAATAGCGTATAATGGATTGTGGTACATTTGCGTATAGTGGAGTGGCGTACAGTGCCGTGGCATAGACGAGAGTGGCACAGAGTGGAGTGGCATGCCGTGGCATGGCATAGTGTGAAGTGGAATAGAGTGGTGTGAGGTAGAGTAGAGTGGGGTAGAGTGGAGTGGCGCAAGGTAGAGTGACGTACAGTGGAATGATGTTCGGCCATTGTTGTTGATGAAGACCTCCACATCTCATTGATTGGTTGACCAGGCTCTGTGCGTTCGAAGATGACTGAGTAGTCTGATTCAGGCATGGAACGTCCTGTCACACATTGGGCAGACATGTGATGACATGGTCAGTGAGGTGTGGGCAGCGCTGAACTTGCGTGGCTCACGCTTTCCATTAGCCTCTGCAGCACGCCTCGCCTTGGCGATTTGGCAGATTTTGTGAATGAGGCTATGCCATGCTGGACGATTCAGTGCAAGGGTTTGCCAGGTGGCCATTTTGATCTCGAGGGACTTCAGGGAGGCCTTCAGCATGACCTTGAACTGCTTCTTTTGTCCTCCATGGGACCACTTTCCCTGAGTGAGTTCTCCATAGAAGAACTGTTTGGGGATGCCCTCATCTGACATTCTGACAACATGCCCAGCCTACTGCTCCCCCATGCCGCGGGTTTCTGCCATCTCCCACCTGTCCCTTACACGCGTGCTGGCATGGGCCCCATCCCCCCTGTACCCCGGGGAGAACAATAGGCTGCTGACGTGGGGCGCTCCTTGTTTACACCCTTTCTCCTTCCTTCTTCACCCACACCAACCCGATGTCCCAAGCACCTTCCCTACCCTTACTGTCGACTGTCCAAGCTCTCCATCCATGGGGAATGACAATCCGCCAACATTTGACGTAGGACAATGTATACTTCCTGGTTGTTATTTGTACTACTAGCAATGTGCAATCTTGCACCTACTCCACCTCTCCCATCCCCTACCCTTCCTTTCCCTCCTTATCCATCGCAAATATGTATCCTGCTGTTTACTGTGCATCTGTTGCATAGCTTTGTTATCAATAAAGAAATACAACACAAAAAAACACATGCCCAGCCTGTCTGGTCTGGGCTTTCATCAGCAGTTTATGAAATTACAGGAGACTGGCTCTGGAAAGGACTTCAGTATTTGGTACTTTGTCCTGCCATTTGATTTTCAGAAGCTTGCCCAGACATGACATGTGGAAGTGATTGAGCCATTGTGCAAGACTTTGATAGAAAGTCCACATCTCGCACCACTGCTTGGTACACCTCCAGCTTCATTGGCAGGCTGATCCCTCGATGTTCCCTAATGCTGGAGCGCAATAACACAACATAACATGTGTATTTGTAAAGCGCACTTTCACCACGACGGGTATCTTGGCACTGAATAACAGATGTTTATTGTTACCCAACTCAATGGTACTCATTTTATCAACCTCAGAAGGAGGAAAGGCTGAATGAACCCACCGGGATTTGAACCTGTGACCATGAGGTTGAACACAGGCCCCTACAGTGGACGCATTAGTCCACTAAGCCACCAGAACCGGCAATCGGCTGAAAGCAGAGCTGGCTTTCGCAATTCGGTAGTTACTTCAGTACAGTATCGATTGTCACTGCTCAGGAAAGGTTACTGCCCAGGTACGTGAAGTGGTCCACTGCTTGCAATCTTTGTCCATTTACAGTGATGGATGGCTCTGCATATGGAGCATGGGGAGCTGACTGGCACATGACCTCTGTCTTGTTGATGGCGAGGTCAAAGTTGCTGCATGCAGATAAAACTTGTCCATACTGGCTTGCATTTCTGGCTTTGTACTAGCATTTAGAGCACAATTGTTGGCAAAGAGAAAGACTGGAATAGCGTATAATAAAGTCGCGTAGAGTGGAGTGGCATAGAGTGGAATAGCATAGAGTGGAGTGTCGTACAGTAGAGTTAAGTACAGTAGAATAGTGTTGAGTGCATTGGCATATAGTGTAGTAGTGTGCACTGGAGTGACGTAGACTGGAGTGTCATACAGTTGAGAAGCATACAGTGAAATAGCATACAGTGGAGTGGTGTACAGAGCAGTGGTGTACACTAGAGTGTGTTAGAGTGGAGTCGAGTACAGTGGAATATCGTAGAGTAGAGTGGCGCACAGTGGAGTGACATGGAGCTGAGTAGCGTAGAGTAGAATAGTCTACAGTGGAGTGGCGTCCAGTAGAGTAGCGTACAGTAGAGTGTCATAGAGTAGAGTGAGGTACAGTGTATTGGCATACAGTGGAATAGCATAGGCTGGAGTGGCATAGAGTAGAGTGGCTTAGAGTGAAGTGTTGTAGAGTGTAATATCATCCTGCAGAATGTTGTAGAGAGGAGCGGGTTTTAATGTAGTGGGGTAGACTGTAGTGCTGTACAGTGTAATAGCATACTGTGGAGCGGCATAGAGTGGAATGTTCTAGACTAGAGTGGCGTACAGTGGAATAGCATAGAATTTAGTAGCATACAGTGGAGTAGCATACAGTTGAGTGGTGTAGAGTGGAATAACATTGAGGGTCACTGGCGTACAGTATAGTGACGTAGAATGGAGTGGCATATAGTGAAATAGCATACAGTAAGTGGCATAGAATGGAGTGTCATGCAGTGGAATAGGGTAGAGTGTAGTAGGCTAGAGTGGATTGGTGTAGAGTGGAGTGGCATACGGTGGAGTGGCATAGAATTGAGTGATGTAGAGAGTAACAGCGTACTTTAAATTGTGGTACTGTGAAGTAGCGTATAGTGGAATGACAATGGAGTGATGTACAGTGCAGTGGGGTAGACTGGAGTGGCATAGAGTGCAGTGGCGTAGAGTGGAGTGGCATTGAGTGGAGTGGCACAGAGTGGAGTGGAGTAAAGTCGCGTAGAGTGGAGTGGCGTAGAGTGGAATTGCACACAGTAGAATAGCGTATATTAGAGATAGCGTATATTAGAGTGGCATAAAGTGGAGTGGCATTGAGTGGAGTAGCATAGATTGGAGTTGAGTATAGTGCAACAGTTTAGAGTGCATTAGTGTATAGTGTAGTAGCCTACACTGAAGTGTCGTACAGTTGAGCAGCATACAGTGGAATAGTATACAATGGAATAGCATACAGTGGAGTATTGTATAGTGCAGTGGTGTACACTGTAGTGTGTTAAAGTGGAGTAGCGTACAGTGGAATAGTATAGAGTAGAGTGGCAAAGAATGGAGTGGCATAGAGTGGACTGTTGTGAAGTGGAGTGGCGTACAGTGGAGTGAGGTATAGTGTAGTGGCATAATACAGTGCAATAGCGTAGAGTGGAGTGGCAGACAGTGGAATAGTGGACACTGGGGTCGAGCGGAGTGGCATAGAGTGGAATAGCGTACAGTGGAGTGGGGTATAGTGGAGTAGTGTAGAGTAGAGTGGTGTGGCATGGAGTTGAGTAAGGTACAGTGTAGTGACATACAGTGAAAGAGCGCAAACTGGAGTGGCGTATAGTGGAGTGGCGTACAGTGTAGTGGGCCAGAGTTGAGTGTTGTATACTGGAATACTGTAGATGGAGTGTTGTAGAAGTGAAGAGGGGTACAGTGTAGTGGGGTAGACTGTAGTGACATACAAAGGAGTAGCATACGGTGGAGTAGTGTAGAGTGGAATAATGTTGTCAGTCACTGGCGAACCATGTAGTGGCGCAGTGATGTGGTATATAGTGGAATAGCGCCCAGTAGAGTGGCATGGAATGGAGTGTCTTATGGTGAAAGAGGGAAAGGTGTAGTGGGGTAAAGTGGATTGGTGTAGAGTGTTGTGGCGTACAGTGGAGTGGCATAGAATTGACTGATGCACAGTGTAATAGCGTACAGTGCATTGTCGTAGAGTGGAGTGGCGTATATAGGGGATTGGCATACAGTGCAGTAGCATAGACTAGAGTGGCATTGAGTGGAGTGGCGAACAGTGGAGTGGCACAGAGTGGAGTAGCACAGAGAGGAGTGTGGCAGAGTAGAGTGGCTTAGGATGGAGTGGCATTCAGTGAAGTGGCCTAGAGTGGAATAGCTTATATTAGAGTGGCGTAGAGTGGAGTGGCATAGTGTCGAATAGCATAGATTGGAGTGTTGTACAATGGAATTGTATACAGTGGAATAGTATAGAGTGTATTGGTGTACAGTGTACTAGCTTACAATGGAGTGACATAGAATAGAGTGTCGTACAGTTGAGCAGCATACAGTGGAATAGCGTACGGTGGAATAGCGTACAGTGGAGTGGTATACAATGCAGTGGTGTACACTGGAGTGTGTTAGAGTGGAATGGTATACAGTGGAATGCCATACAGTAGAGTGGCGTGGAGTGGCATACAGTGGAGTGTTGCAGAGTAGATTGGTGTATAGTGGAGGGAGGTACTGAATAGTGGCATACATTGGACTAACGTAGAGTGGAGTGGCGTAAAGTGGAGTGGCATATACTGGAGTGGCATACAGTGTAAATGCATAACCTGGAGTGGAGTAGAGTGGAGTGGCATAGAGTGGAGAGGAGTAGATTGTAATAGCATAGAGTTGAGTGGCATACAGAGGAGTAGTGTACAGTGGAGTGGCGTAGAGTGGAGTGAGGTACAGTGTAGTGGCGTACAGTGGAATAGCATAGACTTGAGTGGCATAGAGTGGAATGGTATACAGTGTAGTGGCGTAGAGTAGAGTGTTGTAGAGTGGAATACTGTATAGTGGAGTGATGTAGAGTGGAGCGGGTACAGCCTAGTGGAGAGTGTATTGGTGTACACTGTAGTGTGTTAGAGTGGAGTAGTGTACAGTGGAATAGCATAGAGTAGAGTGACATGGAATAATATAGTGTACTGTAGAGAGGCATAGAGTGGAGTGCTGTAGAGTCGGGTGGCATAAAGTAGAATAGCATAGAGTGAAGTGGCGCAGAGTGGAGTGGCATAGAATGGAGTGGCATACAGTGGAGTAGTGTAGAGTGGTGTAGAGTGGAATAACTTTGAATGTTGCTGTCACTCAAGTCACACACAGGCAGTGATACAGTTGTATAAATTATAATAAGATACGACTCAGAGTCCATGCACTGCTTAAAACCTCAAATATTACTTCACTCACTATTAGATCTGGGTTGAATCCATAATCGTTCTTTAGCTCACTTCGCCACCCCAGTTCAGACCCAGCCATATGCAAATCAGTCTTGACCCTGTTCCTCATGGGACTAGTCCAGCCCGAACTGCCAAGACAGGTCTTCCCTGGACCGGAAACAAGCATCCTGGGACCAGTTTGGGGGCAACACCCCTCATCAGCCAGGCTAGCTTGAATCTAGTGGCAAAGTAAGCAAGGGACCCACGTCTGGCCATACCCTGCCAACTTAGGGCAAACAAAGCAAACACAAGGAGATGGTGGACGGAGCGCTGAAACTTTTCAGACACTCACCCCTAGTCACTATGATATCTGGATTGAATCCATCATCATTCTTTAGCTCACTTCGCCATCCCAGTTCAGACCCAGCTAAATGCAAATGAGTCTTGACCCTGTTCCTCATGGGAACAGTCCAGCCCAAACTGCCAGCCAAGACAGGTCTTCCCTGGACCAGAAACTAGCATCCTGGGAACCATATTTGTGACATTTTTTAGCTCTTCATCTATTCAATCATGTACATGATTTTTGAATTTGCTGCCAATCACTTTCTTTTTTTTAAAACTTTTCTATTTGTGCCCTCCAGTTGGGGATTGTTCATTGCTGGGTTTAGCGGTTTGTTCTATATTTTTCCTTTGATATTTCAGATGCTTTAAGTTAGTTAGCAGTGGCAATATTCTTTCATGATTATATATTAATGGATACAATCCTCTCACATTTGTCTCTATTTTCATTTCTCAACTTCGTGATGTATCTGATGATTTCATTGTTCATAGCTTATGTTCCTTATTTCCTTTTTACCTGTTTCTTTGTTTTTTTGTCTTTTTTTTTTTTTGTTCTTCCTGTGTTGTGTAGGTTGTTCCTCATTCAAGTTGATAAGGCACCTCATTTTACAGTTTCATGGATGAATTTTATGCCTCTTTGTTTTGTCTGATTTGTTATTCAAAGACATCTCTCATTTAATGGCTATATTACAGATGTACATAAAGTTCTAATTCCTGATTCAAGCTTCTCGATGTCAGGGTTCGTAATGATAAATATGTATCTAGATTCTTTCTGACGCAAACGTTTTCCTCTATCTTCACAACATTTTGATGAAACTATTTAATTAATGACGTAGTTGCGAAGATCTTCCCATTTGCTATTATGTTTGAGCTCCATGTATTTTGCCACTGCATTGCTGCAATCTTTGTTTTGGATGGCACGAATGTGTTCGGGAATCCTCCTTTTGATTTCACCGGTGGTGCTTCCCACATACTATAATTTCCAGGAACATCCATGACGCATAATGCGTATTTGCTTTTGCAAGTGATGTGCTGCTGTATTGTCCAAATATGACCATTTTCCAGGGTGAATTCTTTTTTGTTTACTGCTATTTTGCATGCTTTGCAACTGTTGCATTTCCAAAAGCCTGGGGAGTTATCCATGTCTTTTTGAAGTTTTTTCTGAAGTGGCTGTGTACTAATCTATCTTTTAAATTTCGTGCCTGTTAGAAATGGGGTCTCTAGTTGGCAGGGGTTTGCACCCTGTCCAAGTATAGACCCTCACTTTAGTCAGGGTAAGGGAGTCACACAGCTCAGCCCCTTGTTAGCTTGGCATGAGCAGTCAGGCTTATCTCAGAGGCAATGTGTAAAGCATTTTTACACACACACACACACACGCACACACACACACACACACACACGTTTAGAAACATAGCCAATATTTATATGAAGAAAACAAGACCAAAATGTCACACATCCAACATACACAAGTCAAAATATCACTTTTGAAAGGTTAAGCAAGTTCAGTCCATAGAAATCTTAGAGCAAAGTACCTTGGATTTGTCAAAAATGAAAGATGAAGCAGGGAATGTGAGGCACCAGAAAAGCAAAGCGATGCGTGGGTTCCTTACTGCCAGGGAAGGTGATGCGTGGGTACCTTACTGTCAGGGAAGGTGATGCGTCGATTTCCAGACACGCGGCCTCAGTTCCTCACTGCAGTGCGGTGTCGATGAAGTATCAGTGTCGAGGAACGATGCATCAAAAATCCAGATGTCCTGCGTCATTGCGACAGCAAAGATGCAGTCGCTGCGTCGATTTTCCAGCTGCAAATAGGTGCTGCATCGGAGTCGGATGGGGTGCCCAGACATCGGTGACATGGTGCTCAGTTCTCACGCTGCGATGATTTTTCTGACGTGCTGCGACATCAAGCTTGGGGCTGCAGTGAAAGCCGTGATCGATGCGCCGATCGGGAACCATGCTTCGGTGCAGGCAGTGGTGATGCGTCGATAAAACAGGCGCTAGGGGTTGATGCATGGATTTTCTCCTTAGATCATCAGATTATACTTCCAAGGGCCCAGGAACTGGATTTGACACCCCTTGGCAAGTCAGGACTCTCAGCAGGTGAAGTCTTTGATGGCCCTGAGACTTTTTAACAAGAGGCAAGCATGCACAAGCCCTTGGAGAACCTTGGAACCATGATGTAGAAAGCAAAATTCAGTCCTTTCACTCTCAGGACAGAAGCAGCAAGCAGCAGGCTAGCACAACAAAGCAGCAGGTAGAATGGCAGTCCCTCCTACAGCATCCAGCTCTTCTTCCTGGTAGACTGCCCTCAGTCCAGAAGTATTCTGATTTTGGGTTATCAGAGGTTCAATACTTATACCCCTTTTTGCCTTTGAAGTAGGCTAACTTTAAAGGAAAGTCTTTGTAGTGCACAAGACCCTGCCTTTCCCTGACCTGGCTCCAGACACACTACAGGGGTGTGGAGACAGCTTTGTGTGAGGACAGTCACTGCCCTATTCAGGTGTCAGTGACAACTCCTCCCACCACTCTAGCCTTCCTGAGCTAGAGAGGTGGAAGGAGTTGTGATGGCCCATCAGGATATGTAAGGCACACCTCAGCTCCTTTTGTGTGACTGTCTAGAGTGAATGCACAAGAGCCCAACTGTCAGTCAACCCAGACGTGTATTCTACAGACAGGCAGAGGCACAGAATGGTTGAGCACGAAAATGCCCACTTTCTAAAAGTAGATAGCGAGCAACAGTGGTTCCTGTGGACAATGTGTGTGATATCTGGTAATGGTTAGCTCAATGGCAATGTTTCTGGGTGAGGAGATGTCGGAGAGAGAAAAGAACCATATACAGCAAGACATTTATGAATATTTGCGTTTTATATAAATACGCAATCAACTTAATCAATAAAGGTGCGGGGTGTCCCAAGTGAACATAGAACCTAAATATCAAATTTGTGACAGTTTGTGACATACAAATAGGTTTCAAAAATACAAAAACGACCATGCCATAATATTCAGTAGTAAGTCACAGCCATCTAGTACAATGGTAGGGGCTGAGGAATGGTTCGTTTTGGGATTGTGTCGACGGCGTTTTGACCCCACCATCAATAGGGGGACTCTTCAGGGTCTAACATGGAGGGACACCTGAAACAATGTGGATCAACTGTCAGAGTGATAAGTTCACACCGCAGGGAAGTGTATTGTAAAAGAGGTACTCACATGGGGCCCAGCCGGGCACCCAGTGAGGGGAAGAGAACTGACAGGTCTGTCAGCGTAATGCTGGTATACAACGTCCGTAACTTTATTGAAAAAACACGGGGATCCGTGTTTGCAGAAGGTATCTGTTATTAGCAGCGTGTGAAGAATATCATGTGTACACTGTGCACGAGGCCGCCATAGCCAGCCTCTTTGCTGTTCAAGGTTGGAGGGTAGATGTAGGAGGACCGCCGAGGTCAGCCTCCGTTCGAAGATTAGGGTGGCCCTTGTTTTCCTACACACCACTTTCTAAAAGTAGCATTTTCAAACATGCAATTCAAAAACCAACTTCACCAAAATATGCATTTTTAAATTGTGAGTTCAGAGACCCCAAACTCCAAATCTCTATCTGCTCCCAATGGAAAATTACACTTAGAAGATATTTCAAGTCAATCTCCATGTTACCCTATGGGAGAGCTAGGCCTTGCAATAATGAAAAACAAAATTAGCAATATTTCACTATTAGGACATGTAAAACACAACAGCACATATCCTACATTTTAGATACACTGTGCCCATGGGGCTAACTTGGGCCTATCTTAGGGGTGACTTACATGTAGTAAAAGTGAAGGTTTGGGCCTGGCAAGTGGGTGCACTTGCCAGGTCGAAATAGCAGTTTGAAACTGCACTTACAGACACTGCAATGGCAGGTCAGAGATATGTTTGCAGGGCCACTCATATGGGTGGCACAATCAGTGCTGCAGGCCCACTAGTAGCATATGATTTACAGGCCCTGAACACACCTGGGCCACTTTATTAGGGACTTACTAGTAAATCAGATATGCCAATCATGGATAAACCAATCACCAATACAATTTACAAAGGGAGCAGTTGCACTTTAGCACTGGTCAACAGTGGTAAAGTGCCAAGAGTCCCTAAAGCCAGCCAAAAACGAAATGCAGCACACAGTCAAAAGCAGGTAGCCAAAAGCAAAAAGACAGGGGAAATCACACCAAAAGATGCCAGGTCTAACAGTGCCCCTCTATATGTTATATTTGGATGATCTCCTATTAGTTCTGCCACAGTTGGATCTAATTTCAATAATCCCCAGTGTTTTCTCAGTATGTAGCATAGTTTGTTCGATTCTACAGAATATGTTGTAATTAATCTTATCTGATTAGATTCCTGTTGTTTTTCTTTTTTTGCATGTAAAATTTGTGTTGTCTCTTTGCTTTTAGCTCTTTCAAATTTTAATTTTATTGCATTTTCTGGATATTTACATAGATTGAAACGTTCACAAGTTGTTTTACTGTGTTTTTCAAATTCTGTGTTTATTGCACAATTCCTTTTTATCCTTAAGGATTCCCTGTATGGGATGCTTCATTTTAAACTTCTTTGATGGAAACTTTGTGCATGTAAAACACAATGTTGTCCAAAGCATGTTATTTTGAATATAGATCTGAGTGTCTAGAAAGGTTACACTTGTATTGATGTCATATGTGAGTTGAAGTTTGGCTTGATTGTTGTTAAGTATCTGGAAATATGCTCCAAATTCTTCATAGGTTCCATCCCAAATCAAAAAAGATCATCAAAGAAGTGTAGCCACATTTTTATTTTCTCAGTAAATTTATCATTCTCCTGGATCCAGGCAATCTGCTGCTCCCACCAACACATTACAAGCATAATTCGGCAAAAAAAGCCCATAGCTGTTCCTTTCGTTTGCTTGAATATTTCAGCATTAACAAGCATTTGCAATGCAATAGGTCTCACATTTGGGAGCGTTTGAGCTATTGGCATTGTAAATATCAATGCCTTTTATTTATGTACTTTAAAAACCTGCAAGCGGTGCGTAAACACGCACTTTGTACTTACAATCGTTGCTTATGAGAAGCAATGCTGGTAGTAACTATGCCTCTTTTACTGCTAACCTTCCTTTTCGTAAGCAAGGACTACAAGTACAAAGGGCGTGTTTATGCCATGTTCCCCTCTTATCAGGCATGCCTACAGAATCGTGGACAGTATATGTGTGCTTGGTTTGCCTACAGAATCGTGGACAGTATATGTGTGCTTGGTTTGCCTACAGAATCGTGGACAGTATATGTGTGCTTGGTTTGCCTACAGAATTGTGGACAGTATATGTGTGCTTGGTTTGCCTACAGAATTGTGGGCAGTATATGTGTGCTTGGTTTGCCTACAGAATCGTGGGCAGTATATGTGTGCTTGGTTTGCCTACAGAATCGTGGGCAGTATATGTGTGCTTGGTTTGCCTACAGAATCGTGCGCAGTATATGTGTGCTTGGTTTGCCTACAGAATTGTGCGCAGTATATGTGTGCTTGGTTTCGTAACAAGGATACCTTTTGTGTCACATCAGCAGATTCCAGACCATGCTGCTGTAATATGTCGGAAATCACCTCATGAAATCATTGTTTATATGCCATACTGTATGTTTCTTCCTTAGGGGCTCTTTTCTTCGATTTTATTCTTAATATTTTCTTTTTAATCAATTTTTCTTATTTGATAAAGTGTGAACCTCCATTCTCAAAGCACCCAGCATTATAACAGTGAACAATTTTATTACATTAGGAACATTTCATATATGAAGCTCCGTGCAAAGAACAACATGGTATTTGGGGTTGCGAATAGATTCCAGAAAACAAGATGTGATTTTGACTGGATATAAAATCACTTAATTGGCAGAGTCCAGGGGAATATATTTTTATTTTATTTTACATTGCTTATATGTAGGTTGTATTATCTGAATGTGCACGTACATACAATTTAAGGCACTGTTACCCATCAGTTTAAAACAAAACAAAAAATAAAATTGTGGATTGTGCTTGTTTGAAGTGTTTGAGAAAGCCTCGATTCATTGGCCAGCACAGTAAAATGCTGTAGCGCATTGAAGTTGTGAATGCTGTCATTCTTACACTTAAGCTCACTCTAATTGTGTGTCACAGCAGAAATACAATGTGTTTACAATCAAATCAAGCACAGTGCACAGGGAAGTGGCCCCTTTGTTCTCATTTTAACGGAGGAATGTATAAGCTGGTGCTACGAGGGGAAAAAAAAGAGTTCATTTCAACGCAAGTAAGTTGCAAAGTAAAATATACTGTCTGACACTCTTTAAGATTGTGTAACACCCAACACTGCCCTTGTGTACTTCTTTAATGCATGTACTGTTTACCATTGACTGCAGACCCGGCAGCATACCTCTGAGTCAGAAACATTGCACTTGCAGGCAGTCACTCACTGAAGTGAAAGTGAGCTGCGCGCACCCAAGTGGCATACAATATGGCCAGTCCCCATACAGTATCATAATCAGCGGTTTTGTTATATAACCATTGAGTGATTGGCCTGCAGATGCTAATCGAACCTGCCCCTCTGTTGTCATTCACAGCAACAGCCTGTGTGTTAGTGTCTTTAACCATACCGCTCTTGACTGCCATTTAACGACACCTTTTTTCAACTCATCACAACCTTGAGTGGGGTCATTGAGGCTTGCTGATCCTACCCTACCCTCTGACAACTTGGGAAGAGGCGGGGTGCATTTTGCATTGGCATCCTTACTAATTGCAAAACAGCTTCATGCAGCAAAGTGCTAAAACCCAAAGCGCCCAGGCTGCAGTCAGTTACTGAGGCTGTCCATGTCATCTCGGGAGAGTGGCTCTACGCAGCCCGGGCTAATAAGAGACACGCCCTGAAAACCCTGCAACTTCTGGCACATGCGCAGTGGCAAGGACTGGTTAATTCATGCTTGGGTAAGTAGATAATAAATAATCCAAGCTTCTTGCTTCCGAGCACAGGGGCAGACAACAATTTATAGTTAAAAAGAAAGTGATTATAAAGTATGTCGCAAAGCGGTTTTGACGTCAGAAAAAGCGGGCGAGTGCCTTACTTTTATTAACATGGCGCCCACTTCACGGATTAAATAAACATTAAGCGCAGCGGCCGGAAAGCATTGAAGGAGGATGTATCTGAAAAAAACAAAAACACATGTGGGAGAAAATGAAAAAATACAAGCAGCGCACCTATTTTAGCAGCTGGGGAGTAGTGTGGTGCTATTGGTGCACCACACTACAGAGAAGTCAATGCACCCTTTAGCAGCTTAAAATGTTTGTGAGTTTCATGGAGAAGCTGCGGGGGACAGCACCGAAGCCGAACAGCGGTTTTGAGGATGGAGGAAGAGGGCGAGTGCCTTACTTTTATTAACATGGCGCCGTGCTTCACAGCTTAATTAAACATAAAGCGCAGCTGCCGGAAAGCGCCCGGCCGTACTGACAGCAAATCTCCCCCCTTGCAGCAAGCAGTAATGGGCAGACGGTGTAGTGTAGCTCCTATTTCCCTAATAGGCTCTGCGCATTGGAATAATATATCCTATAGGTTTGACATAGGACTAAGGTCAGTATGTCCCTATCGAGTATATTAAACTTAATTACTTGTGCCAGCTAGCTCAGAGGCCACTAGAAACTCCTTGACAACAAGAAGGGAGTAGTTTCTGGCAGCCGCAAAACATGACCACTGTGTTTCCCTTTAGAATCAGAACGTGTCCCAGAGTCGTGGAACAATAGATAACTATTTCACTCAGCTCAGTCGTGCATGCTTAGTTTTCTCCAAGTTACACAGAAAGAAATAGACGGGCGTTTCAATAAAGGATTTATTGAACAGTCTTGTTTCTGGTGTAAGTAAAATGTGCTGTTACGATCACAAGACAGTATGCGAGATAAATAATGTACAGGGTGAGCAGTAGAAGTAAATAATACTGCGATAGCATTATCTTTTAGTACATATGCATTTACATAAATAACACAGACTAAAAATGCGAGTACTCATACGATGCGTTGCTAAGCTAATTCTACCCCAATGTACCTAACCTGACCTAGGTGTAGGAAGAGGGAAGAAGTAGGTGAAGTATTCCTTACTATGGTATACTAAGAGTATGTTAAGTCTAGTATGCCTAGTATGCCAAGAGTCCCTCTAGGTTCTAGTCAGCTCCATACCTGAAGAATGAGAGAGGTAGGAATCTCTTTGCCAGACTCGAACTCCAACACCCCGCAAGGGAAGTCAGATCACTGGAAGCTGGAAGCTGGGCTCTCTGCATGCAGGGAATGGCAGCGTCTTCTCAGTGCGTCAGGCCGGGAAATGGGCTCCTCTGAAGTCGAGGTCTCCTCTGGTTTACAGGGGCTAGGGAAGGTATATTTATACCTGAGAGCACCTAAGAATGTTAGCATTGACGTGAGTTGGACAGCGAAAGACGTCATGAATGAACCCCCTAAGGAATAATGGTTCATGCATAATATATGAGTCCTTGAAGAAATCAATAGTCCTGGACTAGGGAAACTCCCGCAGCCTAAGGGTCTGTTCTTCATGACGTTAGGGTGGACGGATGTCAGAGACCATGCCTGTATTTGGAGTGCACGGTTTAATGCCTAAATAAGGGCTGGGATTTTATGCCTTTATAAGGGCAGGGCGAATTGTGCCTATATAAGGACATGATACTGGAAAGCCCGTATATGGATACCCTAAGAGGAATACAACACCCACTCCTCTTTCGTGTGTACGATAATACTAAAATGCTAAACATTTAAAATGCTAGTCATTAAAATGGAGTACCGCATATTTCTAAAAATTTTCATAAAACCATTTAAAAAAGGCATTTAAAAAACCTATTAGAATGCAAAAGGTACTGTACATTTGAAGCATTGCTTTTCATTACAGGCATATAGTTCGAAAATAAATGCAATTGGAATGAAATAAGCAGTAATATTTACATGTGACAAAAAATGATCGATAAGTTTCTCAAAAATCAAAGTCATTTCATGTCATGAAAATTAATAAACTGTTTTAGACACACAAGATGACTAAGAGTCCATGGAAGTACCTTGAAGTCTGTATTATAAGGCTAGTTCTACTGTAAGCAGATTGATGTGCCATTGTCGTTAAAAAAAAAATGGGAAAAAGTTCAATTTTGGTAGAGTTCCAAGTTGTTTAAAAATGAAGGCCACATTTGTCACTGCAGCTCTGGAACCCTGTATGCCGAATCAGAGTTAGTTCACGGGTCTGGTGTAAACATGAGATCATCTATTTCAATAGAAAAAACATCATCCACTGTTGTTGGTGTCAGTTGGAACACCTCGTGTAGTAGATTAATTGCACAGAGATGGGAAGCATTGCTTCCAGCATAGGTTGCCTCAGCAATGTTCGCGTCCGTTGTTACCTGTGTGCCTGGAGTTCTTTCTCGTACCTCAGCAGCAGCCGGAAGCGTCTGTGAGATCTCAATGAATGCTGACATCAGGATAGGAAGCCTCTGGGGACAACACAGAGCATGGGCCGTTATCTGGTCCAGCAGAGTATCGACATCCGTTTGCGTTGCTGATGGAAATGTTAGACAGGTGACCAACACGCATTCTTCACCGCATAGCAGGCATCATAGAACAGGTAAGATGCAATCTTGCCAGATTGGTCTGAACGACAGGAACCAAGATGTATTAAGGTCCCGTAGACGATTCATGCCCAAAAGCTTTACTATTTGCTCACGGCACTTTCGTTCAAGGAGAGCTTTCTCCAGTTCGCTCGGAGTGATGTCTGCGAATAGGCTGGCCATAGCGCAATAGCAGGAAGAGAAATAGAATTCCGGCAACAAGTGCTAGAATTAATGGTATGCCACCAAACACCGAATGTGCAAAGTTCGGGATGATTCCGAGTATTGCCTGGAAAGGTGCTAACAGACCTGAGCAGATGCTCTTAAATACATGTACAATTCCGGTTGTATCAGACATGTTAAAGATACGTGATATCATTTCCACGAAATGTATAGGGCAGTTTGTACGTATTAAAGTCTGTATCTCAGCTGAAGTCCTTGCTACTTGTAGATCATAGGTTTCTTTGGCCGAGGTCAAAGGCACTGTTTGCTGTAAAAGCATGGCTTTCATTCTGCTTAGAGTATCAAATCTTATAAAAGAGATGTTCAGCGAAGGCCATAGAGGCGACTCCCTGACTGTGTCTATTGGGGGAAACAATACTTGCATACAGCATGTGACCCTGGAGTTGACCGTTAATAGATATGGGATGCCTGGCAGCATTCCGCAGCAGCTCTAATCATTCAACATGAGGTAACTCCCATTAGAAAGTTGTCCAAACGTTGGATTAATCACAGCAGCTGGAGTACCCTGCTGATGGCAAGACAAATTTTCCACTGAACCATTACAAGCCCCGTGCAAGGAAATGTCTTGACATATAAGTGAACCACTCAGTGCAAGTTTACAGTTTGAACCGCTCAAAAACACTTCACGATCCCCACTCCAACATCTATATGTATACGGTAAATCCCACGATGTCTTAATGTATTCCTTACCCAACCTTTCATATTTGCCTGCTTGCATTTGTCTGAGGCAATACTGAAACTGAAAAGTACTCACAGGTAATGTTATTTTGCCATGAATAAGCCATTCTGTAGCTGGTTTTTCTGCCACAGTGAATGGTAACTTCTCCAATTTTTCAATGCTCAGCACTGTATACTTTGCTCCTCTTTGTGCCAGTTCGATCTGTTTATCAGTGAGATTGTATTCTGCAAACTGAGCCGTTGTGTTGATGAAACGCCAAGGCACATAGCCCGCTCGCAAAGATTGCAGCGTCCAGCTTAATAACATAATAGAACGTAATTGAGATTGGCCTTGTTGTAACATCGCCAAATCTTGTTCTAGTATGTCGATAGCAGAGGATACAATGCCATCCAATGAATATATTCTGGAGGACAAAGTTGTTAACCCATTGTCGACCACAGAGAGTGTTTTCTCTAAATTAATACGATCAAGTTCACGTATTCGTTCTGCGGCCTCTATCTGTGATACCTTCCAAGCTTCATTATAAGCAGCATAAATGCCGGCATATATGAAACGTTTTTGACGCGGTTTTCTTGGTCCAAGCAAGAATTCCCTAAGGTCTGCGTCCTTTTTAAGTAAGGTTAAGTGTTGTTTCACATCCTGTAGTGTAGACTTATGCAGCCAATCGAGGCATAATTTCCCTACACTGTATGTTGTTACTACCCCTGGATGTTGTCTTTGGACGTATCTTGGGTCTGGCCTATGAATAGTAAAGCCCTGAGTTTTATTCAGGAATCTTTCCTGACAGTTATTCGTGTCTGTGGGCCAGATCAACCATTTTTTCCAATCAGGATTAGATCTGTTGAGTTGTAGTATATTGTCAACTGTCACCACTGCCTGTGTATCGTTATCTTTGGCAGGTGTTGGTACAGAAGGTGTGTTCATCTCTTTTATCTTGGCTAATCCAAGACAAGATGTTTGTTGGATAGTTTCATTCAAAAACATTATTTGTTCTGGGATGATGCAGGCTCTAAATAGAGCTTCTATCCCCTGCACTTGCCAATCTTTAGTACCCCACACAGTTTTTGTGTCAATTGTGTCTTTCCAAAAGTCGAAACCCTGTCTAGACAGTTGGGCATTAAAAAATGCAGAATAAATCTGTTTTGTATTTGTTAACATAATTTTCAGTCCTGTCTTGTTTACATTTTTAAAGTAAAACATTTCTGGTTCAGATGTATTTTATCCTGAAAAATATGGAAACTTATTAGCAAATGTTTTTGAACTACCTTTCGGTGGTGTAGGACAATGTTCCCATTGGTTAAACATAAACACATTTCTTGGATATGCAGATTTATGCAAATAATGATGACCATAGTGGTTATAACAATACAGTTGTTCATAGTCTGATGAACCCTCTAAATATTCATTTTTAGAAAATGCAGCAGATTTTTCTAGGTCAAACATTATATCGTTTACAGTCTCAAAGTCCCAATCATCTGAATAGGTACTGGACGTAATTAGATCACTTAGTGAAATTTTAAACAAATGTGGAATGTTCAATTGTTCATTCGGGCCGAAGATATCATAATCTGTTTTGTCCCACACTATACCATCCTGTATAGGAACAGCTGTGATGTTCACTGATGATAAGTCTCTTGCTTCACGATGGGAAGATTTATGAGGTTTCAAAAGTACGTTTACGTCTTTTCCTTCAGTGTTCACATGGATGTATCTGCCACTTATAAGCACGCTTACAGTTGTAAACAAAGCTAGCCAGAGCAGGAAAACAAAAAGTCCAGATGTAATCCAGAGTTCAATCCATGGAGAAACCAAATAAGTCTTTTTCACAAAATGAAGAAAGTCTTGTACTTGCTGCTTGAATTTCAATGACACGGGCGTCGTTTCAGGTTCACTCGGATCTTCTGAGAACGTATCAAAGTTAATGAAGTAGCCAGAAGCAGTTCTGTCAATTGTTGGAATTGCATCATGATTTGTAGAAATCACTGGAACCAGTTCATCACTTGCCACGTTGGTGTAGACAGGTGTATTTGGATGAACTGTTACTTGGTGTTCAAGAGGGATGAGTTCCATAGCGTTGTTGCATAGTCCTCCGTCTGTTACAGCCGAATTCTCGATTGTTATCAGTCTTTCAGTCTGAACCTCTTGGATAGTAGCGAGAGGAGTGCGTTTGCTACTAGGTCGGAGTCCACGAGGCCTACTATTTAGTATTGGCCACATACTGTGGTTTGATCAGGTCGATGGACACAAATCTTTTCTCCTTTCTTCCAGCAAGGGGCGGCAGAAGTACTGTTCTTGTTCCTTGAACTGCTAGGACAGGTACTGGTTGTCTGTAAGAAGGTCCAAATTCCTTCTTGACCGCAATTTTTCTCTGACTAGATCCCCAACTTTTGGAATCCAGACAGGCCTTGCTGGGACAGCCGGTTGATCACCAGTGGTGGTTGACTGTAGGAATACGTTGCTTTGTTTCGTTCTTAATTTGTTTAAGTCCTGTAAAACAGCCAAACGATCTTTGATATCAAAGGGTTTATTTTCCACCACTGTGCCTACGTGTTCTAGGTCTGGTACCCACATTCTTGTCCCAAATAGGATCTCATATGGAGTGACCCCCCCTAGAGAACTTCTTGGCAGATTGTTCATTGCGCGCTGTACGCCATTAGGGTGTTTGACCCACCCATCACCCGAACCTAATACCCTAGCTGTTATAGACTGCTTTATGTCCCGGTTTTTCCTTTCCACAACCGAATTTCCCTCAGGATGGAATGGAGAGGAGTACCGCAATGCAACGTCCAGACTGGCCATGGCTTCTTTGTAAGCCCTAGAGCTAAACGCAGGACCCTGGTCAGAATGTAGCGTGCCTATTGCGTATGTGCCGATAAAGACTTGCAAATCTTTTATAACAGTTCGAGCGTCAGCCGAGCGCTGAGGCCATAACCATAGGAACCTAGAGCATGAATCCACTGCAACCAAGATGTATTTATAGTTACCGTCCCTTTGCAGGGGACCGCAGTGGTCAAGGTAAACACAAGCTAATGGTTTATCTGAAATTAACAGGGGTGTCTGCGCAGGACGTTTCACTGTGGAGACTTTCATCTGTTGGCATATATCACATTCTAAAACATAGTTCTTTGTTTGTTTTCTAATGCCAGGCCACCAATATCTTTGCTTGAGTAAAGATACTGTTGCAGAAACACCTGCATGGGCAGAAGCTATCCCTTCATGTGCTGCTAGGATTAGTCCTAATCTGCGTTCCTTGTTTGGAATGACCCTATCCCCCACTCCAGGGATTCGAGCAAAAGGAACGTTGTCCGCATCAATTACATAAGAGTACTTGAGTGGAAACTTTTTTGGTAATGCTGCACTGCTGCCTTTGCTTAATGCATTGACAGCCAACATTATCTCACCGTCTATTTTTGTTTTTGAACGAGTGATCGCAGCTACGGAAGCCGTTTGCACAGCCCCCTTTGCGGCTTCGTCAGCCAATGAATTCCCTGCATCGTGAACGCCATCACGTTGATGATTCAGTGTGTGTATCACGTGAGCCTTTGGTAGTTCGTTTTTCAACTGAACTACTTGTTCCCAAAGCAATTTATGCTTTATTGTGCCACCTTTCGCATCTTTGAAACCATTTTCAAGCCAGTTTTGTATATATTCATTATACGACTGAACACAGTAAAAGGAATCGCACACTATTAGTGTGGGGAATTCTCGATCTGTACTTTCAAGTGCCAGTTTGAATGCTTGTAGTTCAGCTCTCTGAGCTGTAAAATCCCCTAGAGATTGTGTTTTAGTGACCATAGGTCTAAAGATGCCATCTCGCATGCGACCTTTAACGATAGCACACGCTGCACTGTAAGCTTGCTTACCCCCTATTGCGGGTTGTGCGGATCCGTCAGTGTAAATTATAAATTCGTACTGATCAAGAGGCAGAATTTCAGTAGGCAGAGGACATTCTTGTTCATATTGTAGGAATGCTTGTGTTTTTAAATCTGGATCAAAAACATATTCAACATCTGTTGCAGCAAGAGAATTAACCCATTGTATCCATCTTGGATGTAATGCTTTAGCATTTGGAATGCTCGCTTTGTGACCGCTTCTAAAGCCGGTACTGGGGTTACGACAATAATGCGTTTCCCTTGGGCTAAGGCTCTTTCTTTTGCTACAGCGGTTTGAACTGCTGTCAGAATTTTTTCAGTAGAACTGAAGCGCATTTCCGCTTGTGTGTACAAATGAGATTTGTATGCTATTGGTATTTTCTCACCCTCATTGAAAGTTAAGTAGGTGAATCCGCATTGACCCGAAATTATTCGGATCACCAAATTATGTTGACTTACACGTGTTTGTAAGTGATTTGTTGCTAACATGTTAGCCTGGAGTGAACGCAAAATTTCTGTGTGTTCCTGTGTCCAGTTTTTGATTGAAAAATCAGGTTTGATTAATGCGTAGAGAGGTTTAACCCTTTCTGCGTAGTTTAGAAATGTATGTTCTTCCAAAATTTAGGAAACCCAGGATGGATTGTAAGTTTTTTAGCGTTTTTGGAGGTTGGAGCAGCGCACACTTTTCTAAAAGTTAGCTGCCAAGCTCTTGCCTTCACTTGAAAGCTCATATCCTAGAAATAGGACATTGAGATGGGCAATTCTGGACTTTTTAAAGTTGAACTTATAGCCCTCAGAGGCGAAACCCAGTATAATGGTGCTCACCCTGTTCAAGTGTTTTACCAGGTCATCGTCTGTCAGATATATGTCATCGACATAGGACAATGCCTCATTGTCATAAATTTGTAGTAACTCCGTTACCCTCGCTGAGAATAAACCTGGGCTATTTTTGAACCCTTGTGGGAGTCGACAAAAGTGACGCTGGGTCCCCATTATGGAGAATGCTGTTAAGTACCTGCTTTCAGGTGCTATGTTTTGACAAAAGAAACCATTTGAGATATCTAATGTGGTTTTATATTTTTTACGCACAATGTTATTCATTAATGCTGTGCTATGTGCAATTTGCACTGCAAAAGTTTTAGAACAAGTGTTTAGGTGTCTGTAATCCAAAACTAGACGATATGTATTGTCTGGTTTGGAGACAGGAAACAAAGGATTGTTCATTGAGGAGGTGCATGTTTCAATCACCCCTTGATATTCAAGTTGATCTAAGATCTCCCTGACCTGTTTTTTAGCTTCTTGCTTTATTGGGTACTGCCTTTGTGCAGTTGGTTCATGTTTCAGATGTATTTTATGGTGAGGTGAATCCTCATCCCATCCTACATGATTTTTATATAATGCTGGGGCCTGGGCCACTGCCCATTTCCTGGCATATGTATATTTTAGGTGAATTGGAATATGGTTGGAGAAGGCAGGCATAATAATGTCCTCGCCATGTGGGCACTCCCTGACAAATTGTGGTGGCCAGTCCTTTTCTGCTAGAAGTATGTCATAGCCTCTTGATAGTCTTTCCCAAAAAAGTGCTTTCACCTGTCTAGGTTTGTCTCCCTCCATCCGGAGTGTTATTTCATATAACCTTTGTGGAGTACTAACCCTGGTGTCTACAGTCTCAACTGTGATGTACTCATTCAAGTCCACTATCTCCAGAAGTTCCTTCACGGTCTGGCAAACTATTGTGACTTCTGCTGCACTGTCCAGCATGGTCTGAGCCCATTCTCCGTTCTTGAGTTGTGTTCTCAGTATTCTCGGCATGTCTGATCTTCAGACCTGCTACCTTCTTTTGGAGAATTGAGGTTTTGTTTTATTTTTGGAGCGTGCTTGTCGTCTTTCAATTTCACGCGTTCTTCTTTATGTTCTGATCGTCCTCTTCTTTCCGAAGTCTGTGATAATATCTGAAAGGGACGAGAGGAACGTGTATCAGTATCTTGATACCTATCAGGTTTTCTCAAATTATCCCTATTCCTGAGGTTATACCTCCTTTCAGAGGGCTCCTTTTGAGGAGACCTACCTCGGGATTGAGAACGTTTCTCGTTTGATTTTTGTTTAGTAGACTCCCACTTCTTTTTAGAAGAAGTAGGAGTTTGTATTATTGAGTCCTTCTCAGGACTTTCCGATAGTTTCGGCTTCAGTGGTCTTCCACCCAAACTATCTCTGCCTAATTCTGCATAAGATTGTTCTATAATTCTGGGTAACTCTGTTTGATGTTCTGTAACATCGAATTCCCTCAATTTTTGGCGGATCGCCACTGCTGCTGCCTCCCCTTTAATATTAGATAATATTATTGTTGAGACCTGGTCGAAATTTTTCAGTAACTTCATACCTAAATTTAGAGCAGGCTCTGCCCCATATTCATTTTGAATTTGTTTTAGGACGTCAGGTATTACCGCAATTGATGGAATACCATGTGTTTTAGTATAGATGGCAGCAAAGACTGAGCCCCAAGTGGTGCAGTCTTCCAGTTGTGGTGTGATCCCCATCGGTAAACTGATTGTTAGGATTCTGTGTTTCTCATGCGGGCTAGTATTTGGAAATACTGGTTCGATTTGAGTAATTTTTTGAGCTATCCAAAATGGAATTTGCTCACGTTTTGTGGGCATTTTACCCATGACTGCGTATAGAGTCTGTGGTGTAATTTTTAGTGTATTCCCCTGTTGGGGAGTTTGATTTGGATATGTCAATGGTGGTCGGACTGTAAAAGTCCGCATGACATATTGGACCAATTGTCTGTAAATTTTTATTAACTCTGTGAGTTGAGTACGTAACTGCTCATCTGACATTTCTTCAATGTCAGGATGAGGTGTGTAGCCGGCTAAAATCGGCCATGTTGCTCCTGGTCTAACTAGTGGACCGAGCCTGGTAATGTTTTTGTGATGTTTTAGGGCGCCTTTAAACCAGAGCTGATGCTCTTGGTATGTTAATGGAATTTCTATATCCTCGAAAGGACTGTATTCCTCTGGTGGTTCATCTTCTTTGTAGAAGTGAAACATGTGTGTTACTGAATTGGATTCAGGAAATTTTACCCATGAATAGAATACCTCTGTCTGAAAGGATTCATGTGCCTCTATCAGGAAAACTGCTCTACCGCCTCTTGGTGGTAGGCCATGTTTCATAAGTTTTAGAGTGATGGCTCTTCTTAAGTTTTGATGGATGTGTATAACACCCTCCTCGGTTTCATTTAAACCGGTAAAGTTAAAAACTGCTGCTTCGGCTGGATCAGCCACAGTTACACCGTCTCCGGTTTCATTGTCGGAGCCAGGCATTTTGTTGTTTGAAAAATGTAGAACAAGTTTCAAGGAAACAAAGATTAGGTGGACAATATTTTGGAACACTCTATCCTTCAACGTTGAGCAAACCAAACAGCTAATATATAGGGTACTGCCCTATGTAGCCGTGGTGGATACCTAACCCTGCCCACTCCAGACGTCTTTTGGAGTATATGGGTAGGGATCTTGAGAGAAAAAGCACAGCTGAGTTACTCAGTATCTAACGTTGAATTACTGCCTTACCAAACCATTGGGCGCCATGTAGTGTAGCTCCTATTTCCCTAATAGGCTCTGCGCATTGGAATAATATATCCTATAGGTTTGACATAGGACTAAGATCAGTATGTCCCTATCGAGTATATTAAACTTAATTACTTGTGCCAGCTAGCTCAGAGGCCACTAGAAACTCCTTGACAACAAGAAGGGAGTAGTTTCTGGCAGCCGCAAAACATGACCACTGTGTTTCCCTTTAGAATCAGAACGTGTCCCAGAGTCGTGGAAACAATAGATAACTATTTCACTCAGCTCAGTCGTGCATGCTTAGTTTTCTCCAAGTTACACAGAAAGAAATAGACGGGCGTTTCAATAAAGGATTTATTGAACAGTCTTGTTTCTGGTGTAAGTAAAATGTGCTGTTACAATCACAAGACAGTATGCAAGATAAATAATGTACAGGGTGAGCAGTAGCAATAAATAATACTGCGATAGCATTATCTTTTAGTACATATGCATTTACATAAATAACACAGACTAAAAATGCGAGTACTCATACGATGCGTTGCTAAGCTAATTCTACCTCAATGTACCTAACCTGACCTAGGTGTAGGAAGAGGGAAGAAGTAGGTGAAGTATTCCTTACTATGGTATACTAAGAGTATGTTAAGTCTAGTATGCCTAGTATGCCAAGAGTCCCTCTAGGTTCTAGTCAGCTCCATACCTGAAGAATGAGAGAGGTAGGAATCTCTTTGCCAGACTCGAACTCCAACACCCCGCAAGGGAAGTCAGATCACTGGAAGCTGGAAGCTGGGCTCTCTGCGTGCAGGGAATGGCAGCGTCTTCTCAGTGCGTCAGGCCGGGAAACGGGCTCCTCTGAAGTCGAGGTCTCCTCTGGTTTACAGGGGCTAGGGAAGGTATATTTATACCTGAGAGCACCTAAGAATGTTAGCATTGACGTGAGTTGGACAGCGAAAGACGTCATGAATGAACCCCCTAAGGAATAATGGTTCATGCATAATATATGAGTCCTTGAAGAAATCAATAGTCCTGGACTAAGGAAACTCCCGCAGCCTAAGGGTCTGTTCTTCATGAACTCGTTGTGACGTTAGGGTGGACGGATGTCAGAGACCATGCCTGTATTTGGAGTGCACGGTTTAATGCCTAAATAAGGGCTGGGATTTTATGCCTATATAAGGGCAGGGCGAATTGTGCCTATATAAGGACATGATACTGGAAAGCCCGTATATGGATACCCTAAGAGGAATACAACAACGGGGCAGGGGGAAAGGGAGGGGGGTGAAGAAAAAGTACCTGAATCATAACGGATGGCGATTCATCAAGGGGAATTAATGTGTAGTTGAGCCGTGCTGCACAGCAAGAAAACGGAAGTGATGGATCGGCTTGGGAGTCAATTAGAAGGCAGTAAAGAAGAGCAACGGTGGAATCAACCTATGAGAAGCAGCAGGTCGGACTTCATTCCTTTTAGTAAATACTACAAGTCTTGCAGACAGCGCATGCGCACTGCCAGGCTCGACCTAAAAATGAATATATTATTATAGAAGCACATCTCCATCATTTCCATGAGCAATCGATTATACTGATAAAAATATATGCTCCTTTCTTTCAAAAAGTATTCACATGCATGGAGACCTATCTTGTGTTCTATGCTTGTATAAAGCGAAACCACATCCATTGTGATGAGCTTGAACATTTGTTGCCAAGGCATTCCATCCAGTCGCTGTAATAGGTCAGTTATGTCTTTGAGATATGAATTCAAATCTTTCACTAGTGGTGCCAAGAAGTGATCTTTGTAATTAGAAACTGGTTCTAATATTGAGCCTCTTGCCAATACAATAGGCCTTCCTAGAGGATTTTGAGTATTAATATGGACTTTTGGAAGAAAATATATTGTTGGCGTGATCGGATGATCTGTTGTTAGATATTTGTGTTCTTCCTCGTCAATCAATTCCATCTTTAGCCATTTGTTGAGATTCCTTGTTAGTGTTTCTTATATCTGCTTTGTGGGGTTCTTGGATAGACGACTATAACATGATTTATCTCTCAATTGTCGATTTGTTTTCACATAATTTAATTTTTTGAGGATGATTATATTTCCTCCTTTATTTCTATGGTTTCATCTTCCTGTAACTGTTTTAAAGCTGCCTTCTCTTGTGTTAAGTTGTTCTTCAACCATGAGTTTTCTAGTTTGTACTAGTCTTGAATTACAGCCTCATGGAAGAAGTCTACCTTATTTCCTGGTGCTAAATTGGGGTAACAAAATAACTTTGTTTTTTTGCTGCTCAGACCACCTCCTATTGGCAGGATTTCATCCTCAATATCACATGGTTCTTGTGTCATGGTGTCATTTTCCAAAGTCATCAGGGCTAAGAGGGTGGACCTCTCCTTCACGTTACATTGCAACTAGGTTACATTTTTGGGGGTTCCTCCTGTGCCTTTGTTTTTTCAAAGAAGATTTTGGCCAAATCAATTTTTTGTACATATTTATAGAGATCAATCCTTGTTTGTGCAATGTCCAGGTGTGCTATGGGGCAAAAATGTAATCCTTTCTTCAGAGGCATTGTTTCTTCCTGAGTTATTGTTCGAGGATTGATTATGTTCAATTCCTTTGTGTCTTCTTGCCCTAATTCCTTCCTTGTTTCACACTCCCTTTTGTCTGGACTCCCACATTTTCTCGATCCCTTTCCCCTCATGCCTCTACATGTCTTCCTCCTCTGATATTTCCTTGTCCAAGTCCCCTGTCTCTTCCCCTTGTTGGGGTTTTATTCTGTTCCACTGTTGCTGTTGTAATGCCAAGTGCATATTGGTTAAAAAAGTGGTCTTTTATTGCTTGTGGGTGGGTAGGCACCACCCTCTTCTTCACTGTAATCTGTCTTTGTTAGTGATTCACAACTCTATGGCTCTCTTGTTGTAAGATTTGGCTGATCTTTTTTGCGCAGGATGTCAAACCTTCTCGCAAAGGTGAATATTCTTCCCTCCTCATAGTCTTGTCTATCCCTTTGAAATTTGATTTGTTTTCTTTGTTTCACTTCTTCCTCATGTTTTTCAATTTTACATATCTCCTCTTTCAATTTCTTCTTTTCCTCTGACAATTCCAATTTTTATAATTCTTTCTCCAGTTCTTTCAATTGTTGTTATGTTTCATTCAGTTCCTTCTCTGTATGTTTGATCAGTATGACTACTAATCAAAGTGATGCGCCTAATATGTGTTCACCCATTCCTGTAACATTTCTCCATTTGTGTCACGGTAACTCTTTGTACCTCCACATATTTTTTTAGGGTCAAAACTTCCCACCATTTGTTTATCTCTTTTTTGATCATTTCTCCCATTCTCCTATCATATATATATATATATATATATATATATCCACATAAAAGCTTTGTTTTACCAGAGTTCAGGCCCGTCGGCAGGTGGTGCGCGTGCGCCTGCGGTAGCCTTCCTAAATAGACTGGTGTGTAAAGTGCACTGCTGTACTGTTATCAACAGGTCAAGGAACTCAATTTGATTCCTGCTCATGTTGGTAGTTAGATTTATGTTGTAGTTGTTGACATTTAGTCTATTTATAAATCTGGTAGCTTCGTCTTCCGTACCTGTCCAGATTACGAAAAGATCGTCAATGTAGCGTAGCCAGATCTTAACTTTGCTAAAGTCAATGTTGAGAGCACTGTTAGCCCGTATGTCTTCCTCCCATTTGCCCAGGAATAGGTTGGCAAAGCTTGGGGCAAAGCATGTGCCCATGGCTGTGCCAAGCGTCTGCTTGTAGATGGTACTGTTAAACATAAAAATGTTGTTGGTGAGGCACAGGTTCATCATCTCTAGGATCATTTCAGTGTGTTCTAAGTATCATATATATATATATATATATATATATATATATCGAATTACCACTCCTTCATGCAGTCCTCACACACAAGAGATACGGACAACTTAATAAGCTTGTTGTCAATGTTGCGCTTTATTTAAAGTCAAAGGTGCAGTCGATCATGACGCGTTTCGGCCAACACAGTGGCCTTGGTCACATGATCGCGTGACGTGCAGGTGATTTTTTATAGATGAAAAAAATGGTCATGTGACACCAGCTTCAGCATTAGAAAATAGACATAGACAAAATACTATATCTCTGTAGATGTCTTATCTGATTAACCAGCTAGAATACATAACCTTTGACATTAATTAATGGTATGAACGTTGGTACCTGAACCTCTAGCATATAATCATTACGTTTAAAAAGTTATTATTTTTAAGAGAATAAAAATATATTTGCGTGCATCAATGCGATCGCTATTAAAACTCCAGTTTGTATAAAGGAACAGCCTCCAATATAAATAAACGTAAATCAAAATGAGATAAATCATAAAAAATATCAATTAGTAACCAATGTCAATGTAAGTTAACGAATACTATATGTTCTGCAGTTTATACCAAATAATTTAATACAATCAATAAGTTAATACATTAATACCACCATTTCAAGAGTATAAGGCTATCTAAAAGGATGCAAAAATGCAAATTGCCAAAGATGCCCTTACAATAAATTAAAATGGTACTAAAAATACAGAATACAGTAAAAGCAGAATATAAATATGTAAACAATCACTAAAACCGGTTATTCTTAACTATAAAATCAAATAAATACCATGTGCAAATACAAGCATGATAAAATACAGATCTTAGACTTAAAAAGTATTATTATATGCAAACATATTTTCATGATTTACATATATAAAGTGCCATGCTGACTAGTAAGTTGCTAAAATGAGTGTAAAACTACCAAGTGTCTAAAGTGCATATGTGTTATATAAAATTACATAAAAAAATAAAATAAATTACGAATGGCTGGCTGCTGAACTATATATTATATCTGTTATATATTAGGTGGTCAAAGGTATAAGGGAGCCCCCTAATACTATGATCCAAGAATGTAGCTAATATATTACTGGAATGTGTTGTTATTGCTTATACATATTGTATCACTATAGAATAAAATGAGTTAAGTCAGTATGGGGTGCAATGCTGACTGCAGGTAGCAATAAAAACATAACTATCAAGTATATGTTTATAGGAAATTGTGTAAGTCTTCGCATATATTAAGACCCTGTGGAGACTTTGTATCGAGTTCAACTATATATTTACTCTCTAGTTGTCTTAACTTTTTCTCTCGATTACCACCCCGTTTACTAGCTGGAACATTGTCAATCACAAAATATTGGAGACAGTTGAGGTTATTATTGTGTTCCATTTTAATGTGTCGAGCAACGGGATATGCAGGGTCCGAATTTACTATGGCACGAAGATGTTGTAATATGCGTACATAGACTTGTAGCTTAGTGCTTCCTACATAGCGTAGCCCACATTTCACTGTAACACATAGACCGCAAATTCCGTTCGGCATGTGTAATGGCCTATGAGTTTTGCAGGTGTATCGGAAAAAGCTGTGGAATATGTGGTGGTATTGATTCAAAATTTGCAAGCCCGACAGGTACTGCATCTATAAAAACCTCGTCTAGGGGACAACCAGCTAGTAGCGTTGTCACATTCCGGGCTACTTTTCACAAGGTCGTCACGCATAGAATATGCCTTGCGGAAAGTTAACGTGGGTCTAGTGGACAGGGTAGGTTTTAATATGGCATCAGTCAAACCAATAGGCCATTGTGTGTTGATAATAGCTTTAATGGCCTTACTTTGTTTGCTGTAGGTGGTGATTAGTCTACACTGACCAATGTCCATCTCATTGACAGTGCTGTCATTAGATGGTGTGTCTCGTGCCGGAGTTCCTGTGGTTTCCTCAGTTATCTTGCCACTTAGCAATGACTGCCTGTTTTTGCTATTAACTTTGGTCAGGGCTTTATCAAGATTAGTAGGGTTATAGCCTCTTTCTATAAACCTTTGTTTGGCTGCGCTAAGGTGCAAATCTGTAGCTTCTTGTGTGCTACATGCTCGTCGAATACGTAGAAACTCACCGTATGGTATGCTAGATATTGTGTGCTGTGGATGGAAGCTGTTCGCATGTAATAATGTGTTCCCAGCAGTGGGTTTCCTGTACAAGCATGTCTCAATTTGGCCCTCTTTAATATAGACAGTAATATCCAAAAAATTGGTAGTACATGGGTCAATGTGTGATGTAAAATTCAAATTCATTTGATTGCAGTTCAAATTATGTACAAAGTTTTCAGCCTGTGTTTTGGTTCCATTCCAAATTATAAATACATCATCAATGTATCGCCACCATTTTACTACATTGTTTATCCACACATCATGATGTTGAGTCATTAGGACATGCTTCTCCCACCAGCCAACGTGCAAACAGGCGTAGCTGGGGGAGAAGCATGCCCCCATAGCTACCCCCTGTAGTTGCTGAAAAAACTTTCCGTCAAAAGTAAATACATTATTGCATAGACCACCCCCAGGGACATAGCGGTTTCCCTGCCCGCGCTAGTGCAGGCAGGGAAACCTCTGTTTGCTCTCGCTTGGTGGGAGCAATTTAAAGCTCCCACCAAGCAAGAGCAAACAGTGAATCCACTGGAGGGAGCTTTAAAAATGCTCCCGTCAGCTGGAAGCAGACTTTTCATCTGTTTCCCTGCCCGCTGTCAAGAGGGCAGGTAAACAGATGAAAAAATTGCTCCTGCATGCAATGCCAGCTCCCGGTGGTGGTGGGGAGCCAGTTGGGGCTACAGGGGCATTGTGGCTACCCCCACAGCTTCCAATAAAAAAATCAGTGGGTGGGCGCCAGGGCACCCATCATTTAGTGTATAGGCCCCGGGGGATGGAGTTCCTGGGCCAATATTGGCCCGGGGAGGAGGGCTGCGAGCCCCCCTCCTCCTTTAGATACTAGCCAGGCCCAAGAAGAGGGGGTCCCCTGGGTCAATATTGGCCCAGGGAGGGTTGCAATGTACCCCTCTCACCTTTTAAAATATGAAGTGGGTGCCTGGGTTGGCTCAAGGGCACCTGCCATTTAGTGAATAGGCCCTGGGTGGTGGGGTCCACGGGCCAATATTGGCCCGGGGAAGGAGGCTGCGTGCCCCCCTCCCCCTTTACATACTGGGCAAGTTCTGGGGCATGGGGTCACCGGGGTCATGATTGACCCAAGGAGGGGGGATGCATGACCCCCCTCCTTAAGAGTCAGGCCCTGGAAGATGGGGTTCCCAGCACCAAAATCGATCTGGGGAACGGGGGCAGTGTCCCTTCTCCCCCTTTTAAATATGAAGTGGGTTCCCTGGGTGGGCTCCAGGGCTCTCACCATTTAGTGGATAGGCCCCGGAAGATGGGCTCCTGGGGCCAATATTGGCCTGGGGAGGGGGGCTGCATGCCCCTTAAGAGTAAGGCCGGGCCCCGGGAGATGGGGACCCCGAGACCAAAATCGGCTGGGGGGGGCAATGTGCCCTCTTCCCCCTTTGAAATATGAAGTGGGTGCCTGCCTACCATTTACTGGGCAGGCCACAGGGGATGGAGTCCTAGGGGCCAATATTGGCCCAGGGAGGGGGGCAGCCTCCCACCTTCTTTATAATGTCCCTAGGAGATGGGGTCCCCGGGGCAGACATCAGCCTGGGAAGGGAGGCTGCTTGCCACCCCCCTCATAATTTAAGTGATCGGCCCTTAGGGATGGGATCCCCGGGGCCAAATACAGCCCAGGGACGGCAGTCATGTACCCCCCTCCTCTAAACAAAGGTGGCAGGCAACGGGGGATAGGGTCCCTGGGGTAAAAATCGGCATGGGGAGGGGGGCTGCGTACCCCACACCCAGCTTTAACTGCCTTTGGGGGGTTGGCTGCAGGGCAGAGGTTGGATTAACGTATGGTAATTGAATTTTTCTTTACGTTAAAATCACACATTTTTTTTTTTTTTAAATGACACAGCATCTGTCATCCCTGCATAATCTGGAGATTTATATTATAAAAAATGTTTGTAGCTCAAATAGGTCATAAGTGAATACAAACGTGGCGACATGTTTGCAATCAGTGGAAGGCCCTGCGCAAAGGTTGAATGGTAAGTTAATTATTTATGTATTTGGCTGCTATACTGGTGTAATTCAGGTAAAATCTTTGCCCTGGCAGTATTATGTTTTCTAATCACAAAATACTGTCAAAAAAGTGCAACATAGTGTCGCAAAGAAAGATCAACGGTTATCGAGAAATCTTTAAAACAGTGAGAAAAACAGAGGGAAAAGAATTAAAACATGCAAAGATGGTCATGCACGTGTATTAGTGAGTATGGATAGTAGTTTTGTTAGTATATAGGAGGTTTATAAATTCTCATAACGGGATAAGTACTTAGAACATCAAATTATACATCTTAAAATCCATTACTCACAAGTTTAATGTTTGTAGATCTTTACATTACAACATAGAATGGTATTATGTATTATAAAATACCGTTCATTTGTTGGATTTGAAGATGCTGACAAATCTATATGCAACAGATTTATGAGATTTATGAACATAATGTATTTTAGGTTTGAACAATGGAAACAGGTAAAACATTCTCAGAGATAGAAATATAGAGAGCTCCACATTTGACTTCTTCATGGCAAGGGAACCATACCATAACAATCTTCAGGTATATACATTTAATAGATATGTATCAATGTTTGCCATTCAACAGTTATGTTTAGTCCCTTACGTACACTATCTGTGTTACACATCCAACGATTCTCTTTTAAGGTCAACAGGAGCGCACTGTTTGTTTGATCACATCAATGACCCACCAGAGCATTTCTTTCTCAGAGTGACCTTTTAAGATGTATTGTTCAACCAATGGGGCGTGTTCAACCTTACAACGAATTCTTGACTGGTGCTTAAGTATTCGTTTACATATGGGTTGTGTTGTCTTGCCTATATAGGGTAAGCCACAAGGGCACCTAATACAATAGACAACATTGCTTGTGTTACAGTTTGAGAAGGTCTTGATCTGGTGGTTAACGCCATTAAGTTCAAACATTTTTGCGGTTGAAGTTGTATTACATGCAACACAATTGTTGCATTTAAAGTGTCCAACCATTGGAGTCAATTGAAGCATTTCTTGGATCAAAGATTTTTTTGGTTCTTCATATGCTCTCACTAGCCTGTTTTTCAGATTAGTGCTTCTTTTAAAAGCAAAAAGTGGTCTTTCTGTGAATTCTTAAATGTTCCGTAAAAGACTCCAGTGTTTGTTAACCAGTTGTTTGATTTTATTTGAAAAGGTGCCAAATGTTGTGACACAAACAAACATTAATCTGTGGGTTTTTCTCTAATCTCAGGTAAAGCTGATCTATTGTTATACCATGCTCTTTTAAGAGATTTTTTCAGAAGCATGGATGGATAACCTCGGGCTTTTAGTTTTTCTTTGAGTTTGGCAGCCTCAAGGAAATAATCTTCTTTTTTGTAACAGTTGCGCTGTAAGCGCAAAAATTTACCGAATGGTAAGTTTTCTTTAAGCGCTTTAGGGTGATGACTTTTATATTTTAGCAGTGTATTTCTTGATGTTGATTTTGTGAATAGAGTTGTATACAGCTACTTGTTTTCTATTTTAATGGTTACATCAAGAACATTTATACTCAAATTGTCATATTGTATGGTAAATTGAAGAGTGGGATTACAGGTATTAATCCAACTGTGAAAATCCTGGAGGCACTCAGTTTTCCCTTTCCAGATAAGAAAATCATCATCTATGTATCGCATTCATTTTTAATGTACGATTTGTATGGATTTACATTATTAAAAATGAAATTTGTTTCAAAATCCAACACATAGATGTTTGCTATATCTGGTGCAAAAATAGCCCCCATCGCGACTCCTTGACTTGTTCATAGAACTGTTGTTCAAAGATAAAGAAGTTATTACATAATGCTAATTCTGTACATGACAGAATGAATGATGAAGGGACATTATGAGGACCTTGTCTAGTATCCAGGATCTTGTCAATTAGGGATAGAGCCTCTCGTTGAGGTATATTGGTATAGAGGCTCTATATATCCATTGTGACAAGAAATTCAGTGGTCAAATCAAAAGGAAATTCTTCAATGGTGTTGATTATAGCGGTTGTGTCCGATATATGTTGGATGGTTAACTACAAATGATTTTATGAAGAAATCAACATATTGTGCCAAGGGTTTTAAAATTGAATTGCAACCCAAAATAATGGGACGTCCTGGAGTATTATTCAAATTTTTGTGTACCTTGGGCAGGATATATATTGCTGGTACAGTAGGGTCATCATTGATAAGGAAGGCTGATTCCTTTTCACTAAGCCAACCCCTTTCATGACCAAATTTACTTAGGGCAAAGATTTTTTACTCAATTCTTGTGTCGGCGTTTGTGCAAGCGGTTAATAATGGTCAATCACATTGAGTTATCGAAGCAGTTCTTCTTTGTATTTCAGTCTATCTAGAAGGACAATACCACCGCCTTTATCTGCTGGTTTTATTATTGTATTAGGCAATGAATGAAGATTACATTAAGCTTTCTGCTCTTCATGGGTCAAATTATATTTGGTTGTATATGGGTTATGGAAAAGATTCTTGATTTCCGTAATGATAGCATTTTCAAATGTTACAATTTCTTTGGATATCATAAAATTCGTGGGGCAGAACGTAGAGGTTTTATGTAGCCCTGTGATATCTTGCTTCTGATGTGAGACTTGTTTTGCAAAAAAAATCTTTTAAGCATACCATGCGGAAGAATTTTTTCAGTTCCAACTTAGTTTGACAATTATCATTTTTATACGTTGGTACAAATGATAGGCCTTTTGCTAAAACTGAAGATTTGCTTTCATTCAAAATATGTGTGGAAAGATTGAAGATAGGAATAGTCAAGCTATCCTTAGGTATTGACACAGCCATATTTTTATCTACCACTCGTAGTATTGATTGCGAGTCTGTTGTTGGCCTGGAGTATATTGATTGCGGAACCACCCTCGTCTCGCACCTCGTGTTCTCCTTCGGGGACCTGGTCCTCGATGGGTTAACTCTAAAAAAGACTAATGTGAAGTAGACGGTTGATTACTATATTCTGATGGATAGAATCTATTGGTAGATTGATCGCTATCTGTGTCTGACCCTGTGTCTGAAAACGTGATCTTCTTGATAGAGTTGAAATTAGGGCCAGTTGACTGGTAAAAGTATTTTCTTAAATAAGGGTATGTACTTTCCTTGTTGTATCTTTTTATATCTTTCTGCAATTTGTCTGTTTTTTTATTCAGGTTAAATTCCTCAAATTCTTTAATAGTTGATGTTACTTTATCCAAAAGCGTCTTACAGTTAGGAATTGAAGAGTCTGAGCTGATTTTCTTCTCTAGTTCTTACATTTCTTTGAGTAATATCTTAATATGCTTTAATGCTGTTTCAATGCTGAGGACCATCCATGTTCTTGGGCATTTGTTTGTTGAAAAGCTGAAACCTATTTTGAAGCTCTATTAAGTTGGCATTCTCTTACTTTAACCATTCTGTGTCTCTGCCTGTCTGTGAATACACATCTGGGATACGGTGACAGCTGGGCTTTGTGCATTCCCTCTAGACAGTCACACAAAGGGAGCTGGGGTGTGACATTTGCATCCGGATGGCCCATCACCAGGCTCATGGGCCTTCCTGAGGTAGATTGGGAAGGAGGAGCTGACACTTGCACCTAAATAGGCCTGTGCTAGCCCCACACAAAGAGCTGCATACCCACCTGTAGTGTATCTGGAGCAAGGCATGAAAGGCAGGGACCTTGTGATCTTCAAAGGCCTCTTTGTTGTCTCCCCCATTTCAAAGGCACATTTGGGTATAAGTACTTGGCCCTGACACCACCAAATCAAAACTCTACTGGAACCAAGGACATTGAGCCGGGAAGAAGAGCTGCTGTGCTGTAAGACGGACTGCCACTTTGTCACTTGCTCTGCTGTGTTGGTCTGCTGCCTGATGCTTCTTGCTTGGGAGTAAGAGGGACTGGACCTGCTCTCTATATCCTTGAAACCAAGATTCTCCAAGGGCTTGCTGGCTTGCCTCCTGTTTTCAAGAACTCTCAGAGTCACAAAAGACTTCCTGCAACTCTCCTGGTGCTGCTGGACTCTGCAGTCTGTGAGTCCTACCCTTGCCTGAGGTGCCCCCTCCATTCCCTGGCCTCAGAAGTGGGTTCTGCAGCTGATTTCTGCAAAAACTGATGCATTGCCTCAACTGCATGAGAATTTCTGCCACATCGCCCTTCGGTACAGAGGCTGCTCGACAACGTAGATTCCACAGCCTGCGCGGCTTGACGACAACGCAAAGGTGGCTCAACGATGAAGCCCTGCATTCACTTCAACAGAGCTCAACGATGACATGGGTCCCTCGTTGCGAGGCTCGACCATGACACAGTAGACTCTCAACGTCAACAAAAGCTCCATCCAAGGAATTTCTTCAGCAGGACCTGTCTGGTTCCTGTAGTAGGCCTGCCGTCGATCGCGGTCGGCCTGAACTTTGACTTTGCATCGGTCCCTTTTGACCGCAAGTGACTTCTAAGCACTGTTTTCAAATTTAGAGCCTTATTTAGATCCTGGCGGGTCTGGTCCCACAGTCACTTTTCTGAAGGTTTCACCGTCTGCCAACTTGGCGGTCTGCCTGCTCTATTTAGATGTTGGTGTGTCTATGGACGATAGTGAGTCCTAGTGCCGCCGTCTCCCTGACAGAATTTTCCACCAGTGTCGACGCCGTCATAGGCAAAATCGCCTGTTGGGGGAGTCCAGCCAAGATTACTGCTGGGCCAATCACGATGTGCCTTTCCATCGAGGAAACTGTGACGGGGACACCTCCAACCTTGAGTTGGCAGAATCGAAAGAAATGAGGTAGAAACGTACCTTTTTTTCCATATTCAACTTCTGTTTCTGTCTTGTAGCCCATTGTGCAGGTCCTTCCTTTGTTGCTAATACTTGACCACAACGCTAATCAACCCCATTGTAACCAGGATCTAAGGCAAGCTTCTTTTTCACTTGTTTTACTATGAATCGTGCGTTAGCATTCGGTTTGGCTAGTGTATTTTTACATTGCTCTTGTTTGCATCTTTTTTCGTATGTGTAATGCAGTGGTGTTCATATTGCAACTTATCAAGGTAAAATGAACACACCTGTATTGACACTTAAAAAAATATTTGTTTGTTGTGGTGGTTCTGGGTGTTGTGCTGTAGTGCTTGTGGTTGTACATTCAATAGTGTGTGTATGTTGTTTGTGTGCTATGCTATATGTAACAAAAGTAACCCTGGGCATAATACTTTACTACGCAAATTGCACGTAGCAGAGTAAAAAACTCTGCTAATCAACGTAGCGTAGCAGCAGTATATTAAACACATACAAATGCTTTGTTAAAGCAATTTTCTATGCTAAAAGCATATAACAAATTCACAAAAGTGAACTTTGACAATGAAAATATCAAGCAATGAGAGAGGTGATGATTTTGGGTTCCCCTAACCTAGGGGAGGACCAAGCAGATGCCTTGAACACAAAAAGCATATCATGTGAACGATTCAGTGGTGGTCCCTTCCTCCTAGGACCACCCCAAGCACAGTTATGGGCAAAAATACAATCCCAACCAAAGGCCCTGCAAAGCATTATGGGACGAGATTAGCAGTGGGCAGTGAATATTATAGTGTCCAATATCAAAATAATTCTACAAAGAGCTGCAGTTCAACTAGTCGTTACTAGATGTCCCTCACGAGTCAAATGCAAAAGCATTGAAATTATTAATACATCAAGCTGCAGTTCCACTAGTCGTTACTAGATGTCCCTCACGAGTCAAATGCAAAAGCATTGAAACCCTTTCATGAAGCTTTTGCATTTGACTCGTGAGGACATCTAGTAACGACTAGTGGAACTGCAGCTGTTTGTAGAATTATTTTGATATTGGATACTATAATATTCACTGCCCACTGCTAATCTCGTCCCATAATGCTTTGCAGGGCCTTTGGTTGGGATTGTATTTTTGCCAATAACTGTGCTTGGGGTGGTCCTAAGAGGATGGGACCATCACTGAATCGTTCAAAAGATGTGCTTTTTGTTTTCAAGGCATCTGCTTGGTTCTCTCCCTAGGTTAGGGAGGATACCAAAATCATCACCTCTCTCACTGCTTGTTAATTTATCGATTTCACTTTTGTGAAATGCTATATGCATTTTAGCATATAAAGACAGAGATATTTATTTTATCTTAACTTGCACTGTGCAAGATGCCTTTGGCAATTATTGTACAGTGCAGTCAAGCACACAGCTACGCACTATGCAATTTGCATAGCTACGTGTAGTTCAAAATGTACTTCATGTAGCTACGTGAAGTGCTACTATGCAAACTACGCCCAGGGTTAAACAAAAGTGGCATAACACATTACCTACATATATTTTTGAAGCAAACAGAACATATATGTGTAGTGCCACATTAATAAGCAGTACTTCTCAGTCTCCACTCCTCCAGGGACTCATTCTGTCAGGAATCCGCTGCTAGGAGAAAGGCAGCACAACGGGGAAATCTAAATAGGCTCGGAGCATACCTGCCGTGTTGACGGCGATGGAGTACTGTTAGTCAGCAGAGGAGTCCGCCGTGTCGACGAAGCGGTGCCTTTTAGGCGACGGTAAACAGTCTGTTGATGCGCACGGCAGTTCAACCCACCCATATCAAAGTACGGTGGGCGAGACTCCATCAGCTTGACGGAGTACTTGTAACCGCCACCAAGGAGGGATGACGGGAGTCCCACCAAGATCTAAAGCAGGCCCTTAATCTTTAAAAATTCATACCTTGAGGTCTACTTATTGGATTTTTGTTGTTTTGGTCTTGTTTTAATCTGGTAAGTATTCTCTAGTTTTCTAAACTGGTGTGGAGTCTTTTTGTGGTGTTTCCGTCGAGTTACTGTAATTGAAGTGTGCACAAATACTTTACACATTGCCTCTTACGTTAGGCCTAACTGCTATGTTCCAAGCTACCAGAGAGTGAGCACAGGTTGATATAGGTTGTGTATCTGACTTACCCTGACTAGAGTGGTGGTTCTTACTTTTGACAGGGCGCATACCTCTGCCAACTAGAGACCCCATTTCTAACAATTATGGACTATATTTCGATGGTGTTGGCTGTGTTGTGGCGTGAGTGATGGTAAGGAGACAAGTTATGAACTGGCCATTCTGTACTTTGACTTTTCCCCAGTGAGTTGGAGGCTAGACAATTGCCTTCAAAGCTGAATGGGATGCTATTAATCAAACATGCCCCATTCACCCATTCTAGTCATGGCCGTTGCAGTGTGGGGCTGGTTTGAACATTTTTGGCAGGGTTCATTTTTGTTTCCAGTCCAACCCTGTAGGTGACACATCGTTACTGTGTTAAAATTTGTGGAGGCTCTATGTGCTGTGGGTTGGTGCAGAGATAGTGTGACCTGCTGATTCAATATGCTAGAGAATTCTGTAGCTCCTGCACTTCGTCTCAGCAGGGCAAATGCCTCCATTATGAGAGCAATCAACACATTATTCAGCTTGGTTCCTGTGGGGAGGGTAGCCCACCAGATACGTAGCCGACTGATCTGTTTGACTCTATACAGTCAGATGCACAGAACTCTTTTCAAGTTTCAGCCCACACTGCAAAAGTTATATGTCTAGAATAGTGACATCAGCAGAGACATGATACAAGATGGTGCTGTCCTATTGAGGCAACCAGACCTAGACAGGGTCTTTAAAATGAAATATACATTTTTAATGCATGTGAATATAAAACTTAGGGGTAGGCAGAGTTTTCACTCCACGGAGTTCCATGGGGTTCCATTAAAACTTTGTGAGGTTCCGCTGAGTTCCACGAACGGGTGGAAATCAGCATGTCCTGCTGATTTTTAGTGCCTGGAGCTTGTTCAATGCGGCAAAATCAGTTCAAACGGCACCACACGGCGCACCAGTGGGCGCTGCTTCTTTGCCGCCACTCGTGTAGATTTTCTACTCGAGCGACAGGTTTCGCCCCGCCACGGTCATGACCACCCGCCTTGAGAAAATCGAGCTAGGGGACACCAATTCTAGCTTGCGCTTGCCAACTTACTGTGGGCGAGCTGCATGCGAGAAAAAACCCTTCCACGCGGCGGTTGGAGGAGTTTGGCTGAAACTGCACATTACAAGCGTAATGCGGAGTGGCCAAAACTGCACAAACTCTGCTGGTGAAGCGGAATTTATCACCCACCCCTAATAAAAATATACTTTTACATGTTTTTCCCATACACAAGTACTCAGATTAGTAATTACAACTACATTTGTACTTCCTTTAAAATTATTTAAAACTAAAAATCCAAAAGCAGTCAGTAAAATTCTCCTAGTTCAAAGCCTTACCTAGAACACTGAGAGGACCAGTGAAGATCATTGAGTGGCAGTCTGCTGGCTTACCTGGCAGTTGCAGTATGTGCTCAACATAGCTGAGTTGTAGGAGATCAAGTGGAAGGTGTTAAAACTGTGCTTCTTTGGCTGTGACTTGCTTGTGTGCCAGTTCCGATGATCAGGGTGTGTGCAGTATGGCTTTATCAGACTTTTGGGTCATGCAGTTTAAGTTAGGGAAGTGGAGTAACAGACCATGTCATAGGAAGCCCAATGTATGGCATCAATTTTAGAGAACAAGAATGAGGTAGATAGATGTCTGAGGGAAAATGATAAACACATAAGATCTTTTGACCCCTTGAAAAGAAAGAACCTTAAAGTTTGTGGGATGAAGTACTTAACAAATACTTATGTGTTGCTGTCACTGTTAAGCTCTATGATTTGACTGGTTAGGTAGGGATTTCACTGTTCGATACTGCTTGTGTCAGTAGGGTACTGGAGTGAAGGTGACTGTTTGGTGGTAGTCTCTAGTTTCTCAATTGCAGAGAAGTAGTTGTTGAGGGGCTTGAGACGGAGATTCCATCTGGGTCCTACTATGCCTGCTCTGTGTTGGGAAGGAGCTATGGGTTGCCTAAGCCTGTGTGGTGAATTGTTAGGTTTCAGTGGTGCCTCCTTATTAAGGGCTTCAGGGTGCAGCCCTGCCTCCTCTGAGGTCCCACATTCTACCCCTTGTCTCTCCTGACAATGCAAGTTATTTAATTTTGCAGTGTTTTATGAAAACAAGATTTTATGTTTTCATGAACACTGCCAGTGCACAGGTGAGCCCTCTAGGCCCTGTCTCCAAGCTCATTATGACAGGAGGAGAAGGAGGGGGCTGAGAGACAATCCATTTACAGAGTGTTGTTGAAAAACACAGCACTCTGTAGGTGGTTGTCTAGATTTGCATGCGAGGAGTGTAGTTCCAATACGATCCCCTAACACAGACACAAATCATTTTATTTAGCAGACATACTGCACATGCCTCAGGCAGCAGAGTATATCTGCTAAAGTGGGTGTCAGGGCACACATCAGTCAATTCCTGAGGTCAATGAGAAGCCACACAGAGTAGCAGGGGCAGCATCCCCAGCAGTGTCCCAGCTTCTTATAGGGCTGTGCTTCCAGTCCTATTAGGAATCTGGGTGAGGGATTGAGCTGAGTCTTCCCTTTTTCAAACCTAGCCTTGCTGCCTTATCTGGCTTCTCATTGGGAATCATGGCTTGCAGGTTCCAATGTCCAGTTCCAGATTCATGCTATACTGCTGTCATGGAGCCTCCGAGTTGCCAGCAAAGGAAGCAAGTTGAGTAAAAAAAAGTTTGTTTCTCTGAGCATGTGTATATATGTTTGTGAATGTGTTTGTGAGATTGAGTGGAGTGTGTGTGTGTGAGAGTGTTTGAGTGTCAATTAGAGTGAAAATGAGTGAGAACCTGAGTTTGAGAGTGTATGAATTATGAATAAGTGAAAGTGAGTGCGAGGGAGTGACTAAAAGAGTGTGAGTGTGTTAGAAGGAGTGAGTGAATGGAGAGTGTGAGAGGGAGCGAAGAGAGCAACATATGTAAAGCTATCAACGATGCAGCATGTGCATTTGCACCAGGGCCCAGAATCAGTGAGTGTGAAAGGGTAAATGTGTTTGTAAGTGGGAGTGAGAACCAATGATTATGAATAAGTTTGTGTGTGACTAACAGTGAGTGGGTACAAGTGGGGATAAGTAAGTGACAGAGTATAAGTTACAGTGAGTGAGGAACGTGAAAGGGAGTGAGTATGAATGAGAGTGAAATAGTGTGAGTGAGCAAGAGTGTGCTTGCTTGTGTGTTTTATGGTTGTGAGTTAGCTGCTGGCCATGGCATACTCAATATAATTCTGGACTTATAGCGGCACCGTAGGTAACATGGTGCCACTGGCGTATTGGAAATAATTCTTGGAATAAAGAAGGGCGCCATGGCAAAAGGCAGGCCCTGACATACTAGAAATAATTCTTGGCATAGGGGCCCCTGTGGAAAGTGCTGGCACTTGCATACTGGAGGTAATTCTTGGCATTGGGACACCCACAGAAAAATGCTAGTGCTCAGACAATGCAGGTAAATCTTGGCATAAGGGAGGGTACCCAAGGCAAAATGTAGATCTTGAAATACTGGAAGTACTTGATATAAGGGGACAACTATGGCAAAATGCTGGTGCTGGCATACTGGAGGGAATTCTTTGCCTCTGAGAGGACAGCCATAGCATGCTGGGGCTGAGGGGATGGGTAAGGGGAAGCAACCCATGATAAAATGCTGACCTTGAAATACTGGAGGCAATTTTTGACATGAAAGAGCTGGGTTCCACGTTCTAGACTTATTCTGGAACCCCTGGCCGATGGTTCTTTTTGTCCGCTTGCAAGTGTGGAGGGGAGAAAATTATCATTAGCCAATTACACATTACAAATCCAAAGACCCATGACTCCAAAGAATCACAGACTCTCAAATAAGTTTAGTTCATTTATTACAAAGCCAAGAACAGTAAGGACATACAAACACCTCAAGATGAGGGTGTAGAAATACTGTGGAACTAATACAAAGCCAAATCTACGGGTAAAGTTAAGACGGTGTAGCAGGCACAAAATAACTACTTCGAGAATCAGGACGCAAAAGATTATCGCCCCGACATCCAGAGTCCCCCTCATTGGAGGTTCGTAGGTAAAGAGCATTAGTCTATCCCTACACTATCACTAATGTGACATTCCTACTTAGCATTTCCCAAGGCAAGTTCTGAAAAGGTGTCAGCTCGTGAAGGCTTCCTAAGAAGACCATTCACGTTGAATGGATCAGGTAGCATAAAGCTACAGAGCTCGTTCTAAGATGCTCTCTCCTCAAGTCAAGGCAGAAGGCCCCAGACTCTGTCCCGGACCCCAATACAAGAATCAAATGCAAACTCCCAGAGGGCAGTGCAACATCACCCCATCCACGCAACACACATCCTCGTAGGTAACGTTCCATGCAGCAGCGATGCTCCCAGGCCTTGGCTCGATGACCTTGATTCCCAGGCTCTCTCCGGTGAGAGAGAACATCATCCCACATTATCAGCATCGCCGTTCAATGTATCTTCTCCTCCTTAAGCCTAACTCCTAAAACAAAGACATTATTCTAACTAACAAAGATGCATTTCTCCACCTGCAACGGAAAACGTGAAAAAGAACAAGTTCTGCATACACATGAATTCTGCTAACAAACCCAACTAGAGAGCTACAGGGAGAAATACACACTAGGCCTACAGAAATCGGCCAACATAAGAAACAACACATAATTCATAAACACACGTATACATGATTATTGTTACTGAGCACGTTTAAGTCAATGCGTTACATAAGCATACAAATTATAATGTTCATTAGTCACCTGCAGCGTTCTTCACATCAAGATTTTAGTCTAATCATACGTAATGATAATGCAGATTCTACATGTTATACAGAAATATCTCTATCACTTCGCTTTATACGTTATTACAGTACACATCCTAATGACACAAATGTTAACACGACAAAAGATTATATGCGGGTGTGGGCTACCCCTGATTATGATGCACCCCTACAACGCCAGAGCAATTTGCGCTCTATCAGATCCCCCCCTCTGATGACAAGTGTCATCACACTCACTTTACTCCCTGTAGAAAGAACCGACCTAAACAGAAGTCGTAGCCAGTATTCCCTGCCAAAACTTCTCCAAACTCTTGAGATTCTCATAGTGACTGTCCTGCAGTCTCTTCAGTCTCCTCTCATGCTCTCTAAGAGAATGTTCAACTTGCCTAGATCTATGCCACTTGAAAGCTTTCACCATTCCCATCACAAGGATGACACAAGCCACAACTATAACTATTGACTTCAGATTATACCCAAGAATTCCACTTCCAAGATTTGCAAACCAGCTTCCAATCTTTCCAAATCCCTTACCAACTCCCTCTGTTGCCAAGTCATGTATCTCATGATGTATCTCAGTAAGGTTCCTTATGTATTTCCTCAGATCCTTAATATGGTCTGGGACTTTCAAAATCCTCACTCACGCCTACAAATGCCTACACAACAACGGACCCAAATACCTCAATGACAGAATCAACTTCCACATACCCAAAAGAAACCTCTGATCTTCCAACCTCGCACCGGCCAAAACCCCCCCGCGCATCCACAGAGCCAGAGCAGGCAGAAGATCCTTCTCTCACATTGCAGCCAAGACCTGGAACGAGTTACCGGCAGACATCAGACGCGCCCCCTCCCTGAACACCTTCAGGAAGACCCTCAAGACCTGGCTTTTCGGCTAAACAGATCTGCGGACCCCCCCCCCCTCAGCGCCTTGAGACCCTCACGGGTGAGTAGCGTGCTTACAATTCCCTGATTGATTGATTGGATATAAGTACAACACTGTTGAACCCTCAGCATTTTTCAGACTTCACCTTCCTTTGCTAATAACACATCTAAAGCAAGACGGTTTTGCATCACCATAGCTCTTATTGAGACCATCTCTCCGTCCACGAGTAGTAATGACTGGGCAGTATTGACTGACAACTTATCCACTATAGTTGACAACTTTCTAATCTTGACATCATTCAAAACCACTCCCAAACTTGGTATCAATGCTCCAAACACATCTCCTACAATCTCTCCTGCCCTCGTACCACGTCTCTCCCTGTGCGGTGACTTCTCCTCAAGAGGATTCAAATCCTCCACATGGTAAATCTTAGGGAACACTATAGCCACATTACATGTGCCATATCAATTCAATGGCAATCGGACATATGCATTTTTCCCACACAAAGTACACATTTGGCACCACTTGTACTGCCTCCTGTAAGAACTTCTTTGCAGTGGCCTCTATCGTGAAGATGTGGTCACATACACCCTGTCCCACAAAGATCTTATCACAATATGTCTGCACCTGCCTAATGCAAAGCTTCCCTCGTTGTTCCCAATCTAAAGCTATTGGACAATAACTCCCCTTAGCCTTGTGAGCCAACTTCTCCTTGGTCCATTCAAAACTTCCCTTTCTACTGTTAAGTTTAACCGCTAATGATCTATGTCTATCCTCCACTTGATCTAAAACTTCTTCTCTATGTCAGTTAACATGCAAGTCAAATTATGTCTATGTGCGTAAGCTGTGTCTAGTGTAACAGTAGGTATGAAATACTTTCCTACCCTCTCTACTTGCTTGTAATAGTCATACTTGTTCAGATGCTTGTAAGCTGGAACTTCTGAATGCACCACATCGTAATTGTAGAAATAGTACTCATAATGACCCTTACCATAAAACATGCTAAGCAACAAACTACTTGTGATACCATACGTCAGGGGTAAATGTGGTACCCGATACCCTCCTCAACTGATGCAGGTAACTGCATACACACATAGCAATCCCTAACATCCATCGTATTCACATACTCATACAACAACTTCGCATAAGCATTCAACGTATAATCACCTTTTGACAAATCTACGTGCAATAAGTGACTAGCCTGATCAATCATAGCACTGTTAGCTCCTAATGTACCCTATTTTGTACTAGAAGTAGTAGGTGTGGCAGTCCCAAGTACTCCCGCCCCATTAACTTCTGCTTCGTGTGAACCTATGACGGACATGGTAATAACTATCGCTATGACTATGATTACTCCTACTATTAGTGTCCCTATCACACAATTATTTCTACGGTTCGTGTTTCCAGACTCTATTTTCAGTTTGGGTTGCAACAGCAAGAGGATCAGCACAAAGTCTCTTTCTCTGCCTCTCACTGCTGGACAACAAAGTTCATACACAGTTCATTGAAATAGTGGAAACAGCTTTCACAGTTCATTGCACAATTATTTACACAACTCAAAGACTTCCCTAGCCCTCTTTCTTCTTCGACGGAAAAGTCCCTAATTTTGCTCCTCTTCCAGTTGGGCCTAGGTTATCTTCCTTGGTACAAAGATTTTTTTTTACAGTCACAGTTCAATTTACATCCCTTATAAGATCAGAGCCAATTTCCTTGATGACACGTTGCAAAAGTTCAAAACGAAATGATGTAATCTCCTGAGCTGGTGGCTGATACCCAAAAGTCGGAAACGTAAGGTCCTCCAGAATCAAGCTCTGCAGGACACTCAGTCTCGGAGGATCTGGCACAGTCAATGTCAGAACTCCATTGGCTTCTACTCCAGGGACTAACAGTTCAATTTCAATTATCAGTACTGAAGTTCCGCGCCTCACTTGTCCGGACCTCACTCTCCCGGACCTCACTGTTCCCGGCATCTGTAATCAGATAAGTCCACTCCGGGGCAGCGTATCTCCGGCACGACACTCTCGCTCTCCTGGATCTCCCCAAACTCTCCTGTGCTTGTTCCATATCACTTTGCTCTGATTCAGATGTTACAGATACGGGAGCAAGATCTCTTTCAGGTGCTAGTCTTAAGTTCTGCCTCCTCTGTCTCACAGGCCATGATTCTCTTCCAACCTCAGGCCTTCTTCGCAGCACTCGACCCCCTTCCACACAAATCTCTTCAGCTGAGTCTAACTCTATACCACTCGCAACTTTACCTTCTCCCTCAGAGTCAATACCTGGGCCTTGTGTAGCTTGACCCCCCTCAGCGCGACCTCAGCTCGACAAGCCTCGTCAGAGACCCCCAGAGCTTGACTTGCCCTCTCCTGTGGCCTCCCAGCCACGGCTGGATTCTCTTCAGGGAGAGGAGCTGTTTCTTCCAAGGGTCCCGAAACTCTGCGAGTATGTGAGGCGTGAATCCACTTCGGCAAGCCTCCGCACTTCACGGCAATGTTCGTTACCAAGATCACCTGATACGGACCTCACCAACAGGCATCGAGACAGCTCTTCCTCACATGTTTCTGGGCCAAGACCCAGTCCGCCGGACACAGGTCATTGCAGAGGTCCTTTGAGGTCGGTGCAGTCGCAGCTTCAACCTGGTGAGACACAGAATGGACCACGTCATCCAGTCCCTTGCAATAGTCAAGAATCAGATCATCTGTGATGTTTATCAACGCTGTAGACAGCACTGCAGGCAAGCGCATCGCCCTCCCCATCAAAATTTCATGCAGGGATAATCCAGTCCTACTATCTGGAATGCTGCGCAAACTCATCAGCACCAAAGGCACGCATCAGGCCAACTCAGTGAAGTCGAGGAGCACACCTTCTCATCTTTAAAGTTCCATTGATTTTCTCCACAATGCCTGACACCTCCGGCCTGTAGCTATAGTGCAATCTCTGATCAATTTGTAAGGCAGTACCCAACAGTTTCATGATCTCACTATGGAAGTGTGTTCCTCTATCCGACTCCAATGAAGTTGGAAACCTGAACTGCGGAATCAACTCCCTAAGTAACAACTTGGCTACTGTGAGGCTGTCACACCTTCTAGTCGGGTATGCTTCCACCCACAGTGAAAAGACACACATCACAACCAAAATGTACCTCAGCCCATTTCACCTGGGCATCTCAATGAAGTCAAGCTGGATCTTATTAAAGGGACCTCCTAACTTCCCAATGTGACTCAAGGCAACCACTGATTTCTTTCCAGCATTCATCTGTTGACACGTAACACACCTGTGGCACACTGCTTCTGCAAACAGACGAAACCTCGGGTTAAATCCCGTTTGTCTGAACACTCGCACCATTGCATCCCTCCCAATGTGACCTACTCCATGAATCTGTCTTGCCATAGGGCTCAACAGACAATCCAGCAACACTGCTTTCCCATCTGTTGAAACCCAAATGTCATCTTCTCTCTTTTCGCAACCTGCTTTGATCCAACTCCTCTTGGTCAGACACTTCTCCCTGCAGATGCTTGACCTCATCCCAAGTGTCCACTGGCTAACATCATGCTGCACTTGGTTGTCTCTGTGCTCTCGCCTGAGTAATCCCCATTAAAGACACAAGCATGAACAGCACAAAAGCGGGCGACTACGTCCGCGTACCTCTTACCCACAGTGACAAAATCTTCCCCCTTTCCATGAGCTGCGCATTTTACCACGGCCACTTCCTTTGGTCGCTGTAAGGCTTCCAACAGTCATCTTACATATTCCCCATTCCTGATAGGAGATCATGATGACGTTAAGAACCCCCTCTGTGACCATAGCTATCCAAAGTCATGAACCACACCGAAACCGTACTGGCTATCGGTATAGATGGTGGCTCGGATTTGATTAGAAACAAGCCATGCACGGGTCAGGGCAATGATCTCAGCCGCTTCTGCGGAGTGTACTCCCTGTAAAAAAGCAGCTTCTACATCTCCAGAAATGGTACAGGCAGCAAAGGCTGCTCTCAAGTAACCCTCATAGTCCCTTAGACATGAACCATCAACAAAAAGGGCTTGGTCTTATTCAGGCAGTCGTTCACCGACAATGTCGGGTCTCGGTTTAGTACAGAGTTCAGTCACATCCAGACAGTCATGGTCCTCACAATCTTCCCCTTCAACACTTGGAACAGGCATCAAAGTAGAGGGATTTAACACAGAACACCTTTTCAAGGTAACATTCTCGGAGGCCAACAAGACTTGCTCATAGTGGGTAAGCCTGTTATTAGTCAAATACTGTGTTTTGGTTCTCGTCATCAGGAGCTCAACTGAGTGTGGAAAATACACAGTAAGGGGATGACCCATCACAATACTTTCACATCTCTCAATGCTGACACCAGTTGCAGCAACGGATTTGAGACATCGGGCAACGCTGAAGCTACAGGATCTAATGTAGCTGAGAAGTACGCCACGGGTCTACGGACATCTCCATGTACCTGGGTGTGTACAGATAGTGCACAACCCTCCCTTTCACAGCAAAATAATGAAAAGGCTTTGTTGTAATCGGGCATCCCCAGAGCAAGGGCGTGACACAGGCTTTCTCTCAGCTCCAAGAAGGCCACCAAGCAATCATTATCCCATGGTACCGGATCATTCACATCCTTGTTCGTCAATCTCTGCAAGGGCTTCGGCTTCAACGAGAAGTTGGGAATCCATTGTCAGCAGTAGCCAACCATTCCCAAGAACATCCTGGCTTCTTTCTGTGTAGTAGGCGGATTCATTTTCATGGTCGCCTCAATGCGATTTGGTGACATTTTCCTCTTGCCTTTTTCAATGCAATGACCCAAATACTGTACTTCAGGCAAACAATACTGAAGCTTGCTCAGGGACACCTTGTGTCTGTTCTCTGCCAAGTGATTCAAAAGGTCAATGGTATCGTCCCTACAAGCCTCCTTGGTCTCTGACGTAATCAGGAGGTCTGTAACCAACAGGTGGCAGTGGAGAGCCCCCACTGTCCACGAGAAGGGGTAAGAGAGGTGAGTGTAAGGATACCTCCTCCCAGGTTAAACTCTACTCACAACAGTGTATCCTGACCCCAAATTGGCTCAAAAAGCCTTCTCAACTCCTTAGATGGCGTGTACCGCAATCGCGGGAAGGAAATGATTCATTTTGTTTGTGATGTAGTGGATTTAAAAAAATAATAAATGCGGAATTAATTAATTGGGCGGAATTTTTCGTTACTGGAAGAAGGGAGATAAGTATTCTCCCGAATGTGATTGTTTTCACTGTCACTACTTTTCACGAAGGTTGCAGCTTTCTGCACCTTCAAAACTAATATATAGGTCAGCTAACATTGCTTTTTAATCTGAACCAGGGAGGGAATTTAATTGAGCCCTGACGAAAGCCCAGGACCATTTCTGGCCACGCACCTTCGGGCTGAAGCATGTTGGCAGTCTCTTAGGGTCTTAGGACCATAATTTCCAATAAAGACCCGCTTTTATTATTTTTTTAATATCCACTACATCACCACTAATAAAGGGATACCTGGGTGGTGCAGTAGGATTTTTATCTTTAAGTCCCCCTGGCCTACATCTCCTAAGAGCTCCCTGAAATATGGTCGAGCCCACCCTGTCCTTTAGGAGTCAGGGTGAACCCGATGATGAAGCATGACACCAATAGGGTGTGTGAGGGTTAAATAACAAAAGGAATCATTTCCTTCCCGCGATTGCGGTACACGCCATCTAAGGAGTTGAGAAGGCTTTTTGAGCCAATTTGGGGTCAGGATACACTGTTGTGAGTAGAGTAATCAGGAGGTCATCAATGTACTGCACAAGCACTGAGCTTTTTGGCAGCACCAAGCTCTCAAGATTCTTTTTCAAGATATGGTTAAAGATCGATGGACTCTCGGTATACCCTTGTAGAATACGACACCACGTTAACACACGGTTCTCCAGTCGGAAAGCAAATAAAAATTGGCTTTCCTCATATAAGGGTATCGAAAAGAATGCTTGACACAAGTCAATCACTGTAAACCATTCAGCTTTGCAAGGAATTTGAAATAAGGTCACAGATGGATTCGATACCACAGGACAACATGGAATCACAATTGCGTTGACCTTTTGCAGGTCCTGCACAATCCTATACTTCCCACTCAGTTTCTGTAACCCCATTATAGGTGAATTACACAGACTTCCTATGATCCCTTTTAGGATGCCCTGCGCAATCCTTGACTCAATCACTGGTGTAATTCCTGCCACTGTTTCCGGGGTCAGGTTGTACTGAGGCGTTCTTGAAAATTCAGCATCTGGCTTAATCTGGATACGAACTGGCGCAATCCCTCGAATCAGTCCTATCTCCTCTCTAGTGAAATCCCACACCATAGGAGAGATGGTGTTTCTGAGATCATATGGCATATCATCCATTGTTAACACGGGAACAATGTCTACGCAGGGATTCTGATTAGCCAATTTGAATGCAATGTCGTCATCATTGGTCTGCAATTCTACTCCGTTTGGCGTGCAATAGATGGTACAGTTCAACTTACATAAGAGGTCACGTCCCAACAAACAGACTGGACTTGAGTCGCACACCACAAACTGGTGTTGCTCCTGAAATGTTCCTATTCTCACAGGTATATCATCTGTCAACGGGTTTGTCATTCTCCTATTGGCAACTGCTACAACTTGGATCGATTGTCCCGAGAGGGGTAGGTTGGAACTACTGCAGATGTCACAGAAGAACGGGTAGCACCAGTATCAATCAACAATATAATGGGATGACCGTCCACATCTGCCTCCACATACTGTCCATTCTGGTCTACCTCTAAGACTGCCCCAAGGGTACCGTTTTCCTCCCTCCTCAGGCCCCGTCATTGCAACGGGTCCGGATGAAATCCATACAGAGTCTCCATGAAGGGCATTTGGTGATACGCTCAATTACCCTGTGAAATCCTCGGAGATTGGGGTACCTGCACTAGCTGATTCAGACACCCCCCCCATTTATAGATCTAGGTCTCATAACGGTATTGATAACATCAGGCACCTGTATACCTTCTTCATCCTGGAACTGATTCGCCGGATTTGTCCTACACTTGCGCTTCCAATGCCCGATTTTGTGACAATAATGACAGGCAGTGGTTCTTTTCAACGTACCGATGTCTACCTCTGACTTGATATCTGTTCCTTTCCCTTTTCCCTGTCCTGTATTGTTCTGTGCATTCGGAGTCCCTCCTTGATTATTCCCCTGATTGTGACCTAAAGTCCCTCCATTTGTCTGCGCCTGTTCTACTCTGTTCGCATTCCTCATCTGGACCAACATTAGTTTGTCCTTCATTTTCCTGTGCTTGGAATCCACCTCATCGCTACAGTATCTGGCATACCGTAGGATCTCATCCACGGACTTGTTCTGTCAGCAGATGAGATGTTGCTGAATCATGATGCTAATCTCTGGTCTCTAACACAGCACAAACTTGGATACAAACTCTTCCATATCTTTCGGGTCCAACGTATCCAGCCCACTGTACTGTTTATGGCTTGCAACAGCCTTTCATAATAAGCATGTACTGATTCCTTAGGCTCTTGGGTGGTTCGGTCTATCTAAACCCAATCAATATCCTGTGGGGCAATCTTAGACTGTAACCATGTAATTACCTGTTCGAACTTTTTCCTGCCCAAAGGTGAAGGACCATGCGTTATGGGGTCTCTATCTGGTTCAGTGGAAGGCCAATCAATAGCGATTTTACAAGCAGACCACAAGTCACTAGGAACCACAATGTCAAACAACGTGTTCAAATCAATCCACACTTTTGGTTCACCCTCCTTCACAATCTCACTTTACACATTCACTCTCGCAATCATCAAAACAAGTAATTGTCTGCCTTTCTAAAAGCAATCGACTTGCTTATACCATTTGGCAGGTTTCTCCATCAGCCGAGGAAAATCATTTGTAAATGCTGCCAAATCACCCCTGCTCCAAGGCACATGCACAAACCCTCCGCTTGGTACCTCTCGCAATGGCTAAACTTCAATTCCTGGTATACCTCCTCCTGGGGGAGGTGTATCTCCTACCACCTTCCTAACATTCTTCTTCTTTGACCACCTTTCCTCCCATTTATCGAGCATGCTCCATGAGCATATCCCTATGACCAACTCTCAAATGTATGTTTTCAATCCTAGGACTTTTTTCACTTCTAGTTCCTGATTGGTATAAGTCAACCTATGGTTTCCCTGTAGCATTTTCGTCTTAGACAAATTCACATCATACTTTTGAGCCAATTCTGAAAGTTTCTCATGTGCTCGCCTTGCTTTACGAGTGACATCCTTTGCTACAAACAATAATTCATCCTGTTCATAAAGCTCTATTCTTCCTAAAGGCAAACTTCCACTGATTATCTCATCCACCTCTGCTTTCAACCTCACTACGTTAGCAATTTCGCCTTCACTGCAGTTTTAATTGTTACCTGACTTGACGCACTACTCTGTCCTTCCTCTTCACCACTCTGCTTTCTTTGTCTGTTTTACAATGCTGTAGTCTGTTAGACATGCTGATCTTCAGAGGCTCCCTGATCTGTTCCTACCTCGGATACCTTCCCCATGGATCCTCTGACTTGAGCTTCCCACATTCTTAAACCTAAATTCAAATTCGCCAGAGACACTGAACGTATAGTACTAGACCCAACACGCACCATTGAAGAGTCTGCAGTTGCTGGCAATGGGGTACTAGCTTCTACGGGCATCAAAATGGACCATTTCCATTCACTGTCACATTTCCTCCTGGGTTGACCCCTTCTCCCAACCCTGGTTGCTGTTGACTAGCATTCTCTCCTCGACTCGGATCATACACAGAAACGACAGGTCCAATGGTGACCGGTACCGTAAGGGCTTCCGGTTACCTCATAGCAGCGTTGACTCCACTCGATTCTGCACCTCCAAATGTTGGTATCCATGTCCCTTCTGCTCCTGTTGAAATCTTCCCCACCACTCCTGCACAAGGCTTTCCTGTGGCATTACCATTCTTTCCATACTTGCTGCATTTGCCAATTCTCGCCTTCCTTCTTCTGAATGTGGATTGTATGGTAGAGGGCGCTCTGCTACCAACCTGTCTAACAAACTGTCATCAGTGTCACTGCCATCATCTCCATCTCCATTCCTGTTCTGAGCGTCTCCCTCATTTACTAATAGCGGGTACAACCTCTCTCCCTGGATGGTGTCTACTCTCAGTCTCTTCAACTGTGCGTCCCATCGTGCATCCTGATATGCTTTCATTGCCTTCCTCATTCTTCCTTGGCATTTTTCCCTGTTCTTTGCCTGGGCTGCTCGCATCCAAGCATCTAATGCCTCGAACTGTGTTGGTCTCTGTGGAGGCCGTAACAAAGGCATCACTCCCCTCAACTGGTACAATACCTCTAATCGAAATGAACCATAGCGTGGAAAAGCCAAATCTCCCTCTTTTTCAGTAATCTTATGCCAATTTTGAATCCAAACTATAGTGTGGAACCTATACATGGCCATGTAATGTGCTGGGGTATCCTCTGGAGGTGCTTCCTCACCCACTTGAGTCACTACTCCCCTATCTCCCCTACACAGACCACGTAATACTTTAAAACCTTGCATGATTAGGACAATTTTCTTCAGCCGACAAGATTTCTCACTTCAACTTTCCTGAAGATTACCAACCAATCCCAGCATGGCGTTACACCAACCGACCTATCGCAGCGCGGCACCCCCTGACGTCACCCTTTCCTCCTCGCAACGGTTCACCCTCCTTCTCACAATCACAATCTCACTTTACACATTCACTCTGGCAATCATCAAAACAAGTAATTGTCTGCCTTTCTAAAAGATCGATTGTTAGACTTGGCATCTTTGGCGTGGTTTCTCCTTACTTTTTTGCCTCTACCTCCTGTATTATTGATGCTGTGCTGGATTTTGTTTTTGCTGGCTTAGATGCTTTGAGCACTCTGCCACTGCTGATCAGTGTCAAAGTACAATTGCTCCCTGTGTAAATTGTGATTACAATTGGTTCTCCCAAATTGGCATATTTGATTTACTGGTAAGTCCCTTGTAAAGTGCACTGAAGTGTGCCAGGACCTGTAAATCAAATGCTACAAGTGGGCCTGCAGCACTGATTGTGCCACCCACATGAGTAGCCCTGAAAAGGTATCTCAGACCTGCCCCTGCAGTGTCTGTGCGCAGTTGTTAACTGCCAAGTCGACTTGGCAAGTGCACCCACTTGCCAGCCCTAACCTTCCCTTTTCTTACTTGTAATACACCCCTATGGTAGGCCAAAGGTACCCCCCTGGGCAGGGTGTAGTGTATGTGAAAGGTAGGACATGTACTGGTGTGTGTGACATGTCCTGATAGTGAAATATTGCCAATTTCTTTTTACACTATTGAAAGGCTATCTTGCCCCATAGGATAGAATGGGAAATGCTTTGTAACATCTTACAAGTATAACTTCCCATTGAGACAAGATAGAGAAATAAAGTTTTGGCTCTCTGAACTCAGAATTTAATAACACATCTTTTAGTAAAGATGTTATTTAATTGTGTGTTTGAAAATGCCACTTTTAGAAAAAAGGCATTTTCTTGTTTAACCATTCTGTGCGCCTCTGCCTGTTTGTGTATTGACTGTCTGGTTTTGGAGTGACAGGGGCTTGGGATGTGCATTCACTGTAGACAGCCACTGGGGGGGTTGAGGTGTGCCTGGCCCTTCCTGTATGACTCAGAGCTGGGATGAATAGACCCTGGCTGAATTTAGAGTAGTGGGAGGAGATTTCCTTGTACCTGAAGAGGGCCTGTCTCCCTTGCACAATGCTGTCTCCATCCCCTGTGGTCATACTGCACCAGTGAGGACAGAACTGTTTTGGACTGGGCTTTGGTGCACAAAGAAAACAAAGACATGTTGGTGTATAAGTATAAGACCTAAAATCCCTGAATTTAAACTACTTCTGGAATCAATAGGAACCTTTGCCAAGTAAAGAGCTGGAGAAACTGGAAGAGGAGTACTGACCCTTTGCTGTGTGCTGTCTGGGGTTGGCCTGCAGTAGCTGTTTCTGCCAAGGAAAGGACAAGGATTTTGCTGTGTGCTGATCTCCAAGGGCTTGAGTCGAGCTTGCCTCCTGTTCTGAAGTCTCAGGGACACAAAGACTTCACCCCCAGCTCCCCTGAACTTCCTTGCTGGGGTTTCTGACCTGCCAGTGTGCCTGTGACAGTGTTGGGCCTCTGGAGGTTGTTCCTGCTGTTGGGAGCTGGAAAAGCAGCGCAACTACAAGAAAATCGACGCATCGCTCTTCTTGCGGCTGTTTTTCCGACGCAGCACCGCCGTGCGAGAAGAATTTCCACACATCGCCGTGACGCTGCCAAAACCGACGCAGCGCCTGTCGCCGCTGCAAGAACTGACGCATCGAGGGATCGTGGCTGAAGAAACCGCCGCAGCGCCGCTCGGCGCCAACGCATCGATCGCCGATGCATCCCGGATTCCACACATCGTACCTGTGCGGCAAGTTTTCCCGACGCATCACCCGCGGACCAGAACCATCTCGTAATCGACGCATCACTTCCCCCTACAGACCGGATTCTATGCATCACTTCTCCGGCGTGCAGCAGAACTGTCGCATCGCCTCCCCATGGTCTCAGGAACTGACATCTCTTTGTTTTTCAACGCTTCCCACCTCTGCGGCTGTTTTGCCTTATGAATTTTGTCACAACTACAGGTATTTTGGAAGAAATCACGCATCCATAGTTTTCTATGGGCCAAGTTGTTTGAAACCTTTTTAAAGTCTGAATCTTATTACATGTATGTTGGATTTTTGTCGTTTTGGTCTTGTTGAGTTTAGCTAAAGATACTTTATTTTTCTAAACTGGTGTGGTGTCCATTTGTGGTGTTATCACTGTATTATTGTGTGTTTTGAGTACAAATACTTTACACATTGCCTTTGGGATAAGTCTGTCTGCTCGTGCCAAGCTACCCAGGGGGTGAGCAGGGGTTATCTAAAGTGTGTATCCCCCTTACTCTGACTAGAAGCAAGGGTCCTTATTTGGACAAAGGTACCTACCTCTGCCAACTAGAGACCCCCATTTCTAACATCAATAGAATTCAGTCACTCAAGAACATTCACACACCATGACCCTCGACCTGCACTGGCCACTCAAATCGATGTAGTCCACCCCTGCGCATGAGGCTTTCCACACGATTCTAACAAGTCCTCTCACGCAACGTTCCCTGTCTCAGGCAAGCTATCGACAGCGCTTTACGACTTCTCAACAAACCAATGGTCAGACAATTACAACAAATCGGTGTTTTCTACACCACAAATATATTCCGGGGTCTTAGGCTACTCTTGAGCCCGATAACCAAAACAAAATGAAACTCTTGGACCGTGCTCGTCCGGCCGAAACCACATTCACTCTACTCTCATCCCAACTTTGCAAGACGTCACACAATCAAATCATCACGCAATCTATCACAAGATGCATCCCAATTGATACTCACTCCTCCGTTCACTGCTGTTCTCGCCGCACCATCAATATCCGTCGGTCTCCGCCAAAATCCGCCGTTCTTCGTTCTCGATCACTGGGCTCTATTTTTAGGGCTCTATGGGTCTAATTCTTTTCTAGAGTTTTCTAGATTCTCCCCTCACTTCAAGAGACAACCATCCTCTGCTACCAACTGAAGGAGCCAGGTTCCACATTCTAGACTTACTCTGGAACCCCTGACTGATGGTTCTTTTTGTCTGTTTCAAGTGTGGAGGGGAGAAAATTATTGTTAGCCAATTACACATTACACATTACAAATCCAAAGACCCATGACTCCGAAGAATCACAGACTCCCAAATATGTTTAGTTAGTTTATTACAAAGCCAAGAACAGTTGGACATACAAACACCTCAAGATGAGGGTGTAGAAATACATTGGAACTAATACAAAGCCAAATCTACGGGTAAAGTTAAGACGGTGTAGCAGGCACAAAATAACTACTTCGAGAATCAGGATGCAAAACATTATCGCCCCGACATCCAGAACCCCCTTCATTGGAGGTTTGTAGCGAAAGAGCATTAGTCTATCCATACACTATTACTAATGTAACATCCCTACTTAGCATTTCCCAAGGCAAGTTCTGAAAAGGTGTCAGCTCGTGAAGGCTTCCTAAGAAGACCATTCACGTTGAATGGGTCAGGTAGCATAAAGCTACAGAGCTCGTTCTAAGATGCTCTCTCCTCTCAAGTCAAGGCAGAAGTCCCCGGACTCTGTCCCTAACCCTAATACAAGAATCGAATGCAAACTCCTAGAGGGCAGTGCGACATCACCCCATCCATGCACGACACCTCCTCATAGGTAACTTTCCATGCAGCAGCGATGCTCCCAGGCCTTGGCTCAATGACCTTGATTCCCAGGCTCTCTCCAGTGAGAAAGAACATCGTCCCACATTATCAGTTCAATGTATCTTCTCCTCCCTAAGCCTAACTCCTACAACAAAGACATTATTCTAACTAACAAAGATGCATTTGTCCACCCGCAACGGAAAACGTGGGAAAGAACAAGTTCTGCATACACATGAATTCTTCTAACAAACCCAACTAGAGAGCGACGGGGAGAAATACACGTTAGGCCTACAGAAATCGGCCAAAATAAGAAACAACTCATAATTCATAAACACACGTATACATGATTATTGTTACTGAGCACATTTAAATCAATGCGTTACATAAGCATACGAATTATAATGTTCATTAGTCACCTGCAGCATTTTTCACATCAAGATTTTAGTCTAATCATACGTAATGATAATGCAGATTCTCCATGTTATACAGAAATATATCTATCACTTCGCTTTATACGTTATTACAGTACACATCCCAATGACACAAATGTTAAGACCGCAAAAGATTATATGCAGGTGCGGACTACCCCTGATTATGATGCACCCCTACAACGTCAGAGCAATTTGCGCTCTATCAGATCTATGGTACTGTTCTTACTGTTCCAATTATTGTCTTAGCCCCATGCGGAACATGCCTACTTCATAATTGCTTACCTTATGGGTTGGAAATGTTTAATTTCAAACGTTTTAGGTCTTTTCGTATCGTAGCCTGTAAAATTGCCTGATACACTCTATATCCAAATATATGGCACTTACTTTGTTCCGCTCATGGTTACAGAGCGTTGGGCTAAGTGAAATGTTGAGCAGTTGTCTTTTTGTACGCCAAAAGACCAACTTATGATACAAGATGGTCTGTCAAAATACTTTAATGTTGCGCGATCAATTCACTATGTACCTTTAAACGTGCCATGCCGCTCGACTACAGCAGATGTCTGCATTGGATGTATGTGTTTTTAATAATCAGAAGTTTTCCACAATGAAAAAGTTCCAGAAAAGACCACCTTATGATACAAGATGTTTTGGTTAAATGCGATTGTGTCTTTAGCTCTGCATTCGATATATGTGTTTTTTTTTAAATCACAAGTTTCCACAATGAGCATGTTCCGAAAAAGTTTGTCTTGATTTATTTAATCATTGCCATATGGACTAGATGTTTTCTGCCACAACTGGCACCATTCATTACTTTGGTATTTTGCACACCAAATCCTTTTCTTATCAGGCAAGCCGGGCTCTTCCACGAACACTTTGGGGCATATTCACAAGGAGCTATCGCCGAATTAACGGCACTTTATCGCAGCCAAAGTCGTGATAAATTTACCTCCCTATTCACAAGCTGGTGTTAACAGCCCACAGCACCAGTTTACCCGCGATAGCAGCCGCAAAAAACATCGCCACAGAGGCCCCCCGCAAATATCGCTAATGAGATGCAGAGTAGGCGTTCCCGTGCCAAAAGCCGAGACAACAGCACACCTCAACATTCTCAACGACCAGCCACATCGGCGATAAAAACACAAAACAGGCGATAAGGCGCGTTAGCACCAGGAAATCTACACCTGCTCTGACCTGGTGTAAAGTAGGACGGCAGCCTGCAAACCAAAAGGGAGCACAGCCCAGGGCTACATCGGAAGGGCAACAGATGCCATGGAGCCACCCATCATGCGGCCTGGACACCCAAGAGGGCCACAACACCCACCGCCACCACCCCCAGGACCACCCCTCTCTGGCACCCCCCGACCAAAGACATGCCACATCAGCCACACCTAAACATGTACAAAATATTCCGCTTGATGTCGCACAATCACAACTGGTGACATGCATGTGTCGTCACAGAAATGAGCAGCACACAATCACTTTCGAAGCAACAAATGAAACTTTATTAAAATGAACACCGAAATGAAATGAAGACACATGGCCGCTCCCCTCCAGACAATACGTAGGTCACAGCCTGTAAGACAAAAAACATGATGAGAAGGTGTGTCCTGCGCACATCAGAGGACAGAGAGAGAGCGAAGGAGAGAGAGAGGAAGAGAGGGAGAGAGGGAGAGAGAGAGAGAGAGAAGAGGAGAGAGAGAGGAAGAGAGGGAGAGAGAGTGCCGCCCCTGCGCACCCAGGCCACACTGCTCACCTGCTGCCACCGGTGTGTCTCCAACCACGTGCCGGTATGTATAGCAGGACACCAGGTCACACATCTGAGTCAGAGCCGTCAGCTGAAACAGAGCCCAGATACATGACTGGCACAGTACACGCACTTGCACAAGACAACATCGCCTGCCCGCCCATGCACACCCAGGCAGAGGCACCCCAACCCCTCCCGCCGCCCATCGGAGCATGCCCGCCCATGCACACGCAGGCCTCAATGCTCACCTTCCGCCACCGGCGTGTAGATAGGAGGTCCCACCACGTGCCGCTGCAAGCCACAAGCCCGGGGCCCGCGGACATGGCACCCTCCACATCATGCAGCCCCGCTCCGCAGGCCACCAGGTCTCACGTTTGGTGCTGGATCTTGATTACTCCATGGCAGAGGACATACCAGTGCACCCGGCACCATCGCAGGCTGCACACCCGCTCAGCCCAATGGGTGCCACCAACTCTGGGATCCCGGAAGCGACGCCACGTGGTGGTAGGCCCGCGCTGTCCGCTGGCTCTGGCCTACACTGCGGTCCAGCAGGGCACACAAAACCTGAGCTGTCCGGACCGCCGTAACGGGGCATCATCGCAGGCTGCACACCCGCTCAGCAGCTTAAGGTGCCACTGACTCAGTGCACCCAAAGTCACCTTCCCGTGGCGGGGTGCCTGTGCCGTTCGCAAGGCCTCATGTGCCACTAACCCTGTGCGCAAAAACTCATGGGCCCTTAATGATTGAGAACCGTGGAGCGTCCGTCATCCAGTCACCATCGGCAGAGGGGAATGTGACGTCGTCGGCCCCTTATGTTGGCGGAGTCACATGGCCTGAGACGCCTGTGCCGGATGGGTGTGGTGTGCGTGCAAACCTGCCCTCAGGGAGTGGCTGTGACATGCTGACAACTAGACCAGTGACCTGCACACCACCAGCGAGTACGCCTGTGATGGGTAGCAATGAGGGCCCCCCCTCGGAGCGTTAGCGGAGTGGTCTGGCCTGACGTACACCGGACCAGACCAGGGCTTCCAACAATGACTCGTGGGCTCTGGGCGTGGTTCAGTCCATGTCCGGACAAGGAAGTGACTGATGCGTGTGTCCCTGTTGTAGTGTTCACGGGACCCGGTACACAAAATGCAATGTCGCACCCTCTGACTGGCATCCCACAGGATGAACATCATTGACGCAAGGGAAGGCACTGTCCCCACATTCATCCACACATCCATACATGAATGACATAAGACATTACACAGCAGTGCCTCACTGGATGTTTATTTGCACATCCAGTGCAGTCATGCAGCTGGAGCGGTCCAGGGCAATACCGAGCACACTACACAATATGGGCCCGTGGAGGGCCAGCCAGTGTACATCCGGGGAAGACCTGTACTGCGGAAGGGGAAGGGTACAGTCCACAGTCTGTCCGCCGTGTCAATGGTCGTCAAACAGGATGTGGCAGTCCATGTCGCTGTCCAAGGTGAGTGCATCAGAGTGTTTCGGGGGTCAGTGGTAGGTCTTGAGACCATGTGCGGCACCAAGCAGAAACAGGCAAGGTGGCAGAAATGAATGCTAGTACCTCCTTCTGATATCAATCCCATCCACGTCTTCATCCCCGGATGTGTGCTCTGCCCCACCTGTGGGTGTTGCAGTACCGGCTGCGGCACTGTGTGCCACTGACACATCAGGGGCCGGAGGAGGATTGTCGGCCGCACTGTGTGGCAGTGACACATCAGGTGCCAGAGTGGATACGCCTGCCGCACTGGGAGGCACTGACACACCAGGGGGCGGAGATGTGGATGGTGTGGGGGCAGCAGCATTCATCATCGCCACGCCTTGTGGCAGCAATGCCATGATGAAGACATGCAGAGCCTGGTAGATCCCAGCTACATTTCGCTGATGTGCAGCGGTGGCTGCCATCCTTTCCGCCTCCATCCGCACCATGTCCTCCATGAGCCTCCGCATGTGTGCCAGGCTGGCATCGCTGGGGCCACTCTGAGCGGACAGGTATTCCTCCCTCCGCGTCATGACTCCAGCGATGTCAGTCAGGGCTCGTTGGAGACCATGGGGCGGACATAGACACCCAAGGATGGCGTCCAGTTTGGGAGCCATGAGGTCGAACCCCACCCGCACTTGCTCAGCCGTCTCCCTCTGGCCCTCCAGCACACGGCGTTGGAAGGCCATTTGTTGTTCCTGGGGGTCTTGGGAGAGTGCCGGGGCTGTGGGTGCCTCCTGCTGGGTGGTTTGGGTGGTGGGTGGGGTCTCATCGATGTAGCTGGGCTGCCCTGATCCTGTAGGTGGCTGGCGGATGAGGTCAATGATGTCTTGGATGGTTTCGGTGTCGATGCTGGTGTTGTCCTCCTCCTCGTCATCAGTGAAGAGTGGCTTTGACTGCTCTACAGGAGGTGTTGACGATGCCCCTGCGATGTGAAGGGCAGATGGTGTATTACAATGTGTCCACATGTATGTAGCCGCATGGTACAGGTTGACATTCAGACAGCATGGCATTGTACATTGTGACAGTCTGTGGGTCTGGGCGAGGACCCAGGGTCATTGTGGGTGTGCACTGTGCCCTGCTTGCTTGTGCATGTGTGCCATTGTGGCCATCTCCCCCTGTCCCCCCAGTACCTGGTGGTCACTCACCCTGTTGCAGTTGTGTTGTGTCCTGTCGAGCAGTGTCCGGTCCCCCGACTCCGGCCACAGTATCCATACTGATGACTGTCGACACCAGCTCCTCCATGTCATCCAGCTCCAGGTGTGGCGCTGGGCCCCCACCTCCGGTCTGCGTTGCTGCCTTCTGGTTGGCGCTGAGTTTCTCCTTGGTCTTCCGCTTGATGTCATTCCATCGCCTCTTGACCTCGTCCATTGTCCGCTTGTGCTCTCCGACGGCATTCACCTTGTCGACGATGTCCCGCCATATTCCATTTTTGGCGCCCAATGACACGTTGGAGGTGACGAAGAGTTGTTGATGGTGTTCCATCACCTCAGTGACTATGATCCTGTTCGCCTGCGGACTGAACTTGGTCTTCCTCGTCTTCTTGTCCTTGCCCTTCCCTGTCCCCGAGTTCCAGGCTGGTCATCCGGGGTGCTTGTGGGGTTGCGCTCGTCCTCTGCGCCTGCTCCGGCTGCCTCCATGGTGCTTGGGTGTTGGTCAGTTTGTGTGTGGGTGTTTTTTCTACTTTTATGGTGATTTTTGACGCCTGCCAGGTGTGTGTTGCAGGCCTGGCGCTGCTTGTCGCTGGTTTCCTCATCGCGCTTTGGCCCATCGCGTGTTTTTTGGTGTTGTGGTTTGTGTTTTTATCTCCATCGTGGTGGTTGTATCACGGACATTGTCCGCGGTTTGGGCAGACTATCGCTTGCTACCGCCTTGTTGTGAATTCCACGTTGATCCGGGGTTATTTTCCCGAGATAGGCTGCAATATGGAAAGTTGCGTTACGCTACTCTTGCGGTAGTTATCGCACTTTCTTGTGAGTATACCCCTCTGTTTATTAATTAGACAGGCCGACACCCGTCACGGCCGACAGCTGACTGCTGTTCAAAGTCAGCCCGTTATCTCTCGTCCTGGCCACAACAGAGCTGCTGCACCTTAACGTGCATGCTTTTGCCGGGCCCTGCAGCTGAGTGCCACGTCAGCGGGTCATTATAAGCGGCTGCCCTTGACCGCGCTTGAACTTGAAAAGCATTTCCCGTTTCACGGCATTTGTTGCCGATTTCCGAAGGTAAGAGGAGGCCTTGCGCTGCGGCGCTTTTACTAATGGCTTTATTTATTTATTCGAGGCAACAATTCCTGACGGTCTCCTTAGTTTAACTTTCTAGTTTCCGACCGTTTTGGTGGCCCCTGATTATCCAATTGAATTCTCAAACTGAAAGGTAAGACACGTACAGTTCACACATGTTTACCTGTTTAAATTAATAGAGAACTGGGTTTTCAAAGCAACTTTCCGTGTTCATTATTTTTAGACTCCAACCGGATGGTGGATGTCTACAATTCTCTGATTCAAGCCATTATTGCTTAATATAAGGTAGGCTCTTATACCTTTCAAGTAGCTCATACATGTTTATTTTGTACACTAGTAGCGATCTGGTTTCTAAAGTAACCTTCCGTTTTTATTTATTTTAGACTCCAACCGGATGGTGGATGTCTTTAATCCCTTGAATCAAGCCACTTTTGTTCAATATAAGATTAACACCAGAATTTGGATTCCTTTTCAGGATCCCAACATCGTTTGAACTCTCCATGATTTATTCACGCAGGTCCACCTGGTAAGTTCCTCTACCAGTGCTGTCACCACATAAGCCAGTTATATGTCTTTCTCAAGCCTAATTAATGTTGGGCCCCTTTAACGTAGATTAATTCCTTCTGGTGGATATCCGTACTGGATTTCTGCAGGTTTTTGAGGATCCTTCCATATTACGCATCATTAGAATCCACTGGTCGGATTCCTCGATCACTTCGTAAGTCTTTACCAATTGTGATACATTTATGATTATTGACCCATAGAACACACCTGACTTCTCTTCGATTTAAACTTTATAGGCTGACCACATCGTTTTCTACAGTCCTGAGGAAGACCCACCTTGACGCTTGTCAATCTGTGCTGTTTTCTGGGTCTAAACGTCGACGCTACCGTTATTCATGTCCCAACAATCTCCTTGACCCTACTCAAAAAATCACTACTGGGTCTTGTGAATTTATGTTACGAAATCGGATATAGGACAGAAATATTAAAAATAATTCATTTACTTATGTCACTTATGTATGTCATATATATAGCTCACCACTGACTTCACTTGTCACTTTATTTCACCTAATTTCACCACAATCACCTTCTTTATTTCGCCGCGATGAAATTGGGCTTGTGAGAGCCATATTTAACTCCCTTGGAAATAAGAAAAGAGTAAAACTCTGTTTTCCCAACTCATGTCTTTTTGGTGTGTTCTTATCATATATGTGTTCTCTTAAATTTCATTTGTTGAAAGTAATCCATAACTTATGGTTGTCTTAATTTTCATTTGTTGAAAGTAATCTATAACTTATGGTTGTTTTTGTATTAATTACTAAGAGCACAGCAATTGCCCCACCCAACAGAACCAATTGTTCAGTATAGTACCAATACCCAGGTTCTGAGGGACACAGGGTTACCCCATTATATTTAATGGTCTATCAGATCTATGGGGCACCCATGGTATATGGACCGTGTCGATGGCAACATTCTGATACTGGAATAGTGTATGTATTCTTGTCATAATGGGGTACCCATAACAAAATGCTGGCATTGGCATAATGAAGGTAATTCTAAAAGAATGTAGAACTCACAAGGCAATTTTTGAAGAAAATGGGATGAACTCCTGCCAGGTATTACATCCTACCACTTTTAAAGATAAACAGACACCACTGATGGCGATACTGCCTTGAACATGGTGGAAGTTTCTTGAGAAGACTCTCATTTCATAGTTTTTGCATATGCTTCTTTTTTGCATGTTTAAAGAAGGTGCAGTTTAGGGACACATCTTTTGTGATCGCTGTGCTAGTGCTGTGCTGACTACTTTCTGCATGTCTGTGATGATTGGTGGTTTTCTATGTCTGCACAAGGCATTCATGGGGCTGTTTCAGCCCAAGTTTGAAGGGAGCAAAAGGGCCTTGAAACCATGTGGTGCCAACATATATGGGAACTAGCTCACTTTGTTTAAAGACCACACCAGCCCTGCTTTGTGTAGGGAGGTAGCTGTTTCTGTTCAATCAAGGCAGCATGAATCCATTATTTGGGTAACATATAAAGGCCTGTCTTTGCCTGTGATGAGCATGACACATACATGCTGTGAACGGGGCTACGTGGGGCTCTGTTTCCCTTTTTGGTGGCTAAAGGTGGGCTTGCTGTTATAGGGTACTTGTAGTCCTTGCATTTTACTTTTTGGAGGCTTGCGATGGGGTAGGGGTTTTGATATTCTCATTATGGGCCTGTCGACAATGGGGTGGCCTGCTTTTAGCAGAGGGTGAATGACCTAGAACATCAGCTACTTGAAGACAATGTTGGTGTGTAAAGTCTGGTTGCAAGGGTGGTGCAGTGAAGGTGGCTGGTTGGGATTGGGTATATGTTAGACTTGGCTTTTTCAGCGGGTTTACCCCCAGACTTTTTGCCCTCCTGTTTTGGACCCTGTGTGTGTTGGTTTTAGGACTCTGGGCACTTTACCACTGCTAAAGTGCATATGCTCTCTGTGTAAAGTGTGTTATGGATTGGTGTTTCCATGATTGGCCTATTTGATTTATGTGTCAGTCCCTAGTAAAGTGCACTGCGAGTGCCAGGGCCTATAAATCAAATGCTGTTGGTGGGCTGCAGCACTGGATTGTGCCACCCACGCAAACAGCCCGTAAAGTGTAACTCGGGCCTGCCATCGCAGAGCCTGTGCGCAGCCTGGGGCTGCCATGTCGACTTGGCAAGTGCGCACACTTGCAAGTCCCTAAACCTTCCCTTTTCTACATGTTAGTCACCCCTAAGGTAGGCCCAAGGTACCCCTGTGGGCAGGGTGCGTTGTATGCGAAAGGTAGGACATGCCCTGGTGTGTGTGGCATGTCCTGATAGTGAATTACAGCCTAGTTCGTTTTTCACTATTGCAAGGCTACCTGTTCCCCATAGGCCAGAACGGGCAGCTTTGATTATTACAGCTTATAATCCTAACTGACCCCGGGAACATGGTAGAAATTCGAGTTTAGTATGCCTGGACTCAGAATGATAAAATGCATCTTTTAGTGAAGTTGGTTTTAACATTCTGTGTTTGAAAATACCCCTTTTAGAAAGTGGGTATTTTCTTGTCTAACCATCCAAGCCTGCCTCTGCGAGGTTGTGTATTCCTTGTCTGGAGTGTGAGTGACAGGGGCTGGGGGATGCCAGGAGACAGGGTGAGTCAGCACAGGGCTGAATAGCAAGATCTACATGTAGATGGGTGGGAGGAGTTGCACCTGGGCCCTGAATAGGACAGTGCCTTCCCTCCACAATGCTGGCTCCCCTCCTGTGGTGCGTCTGATGTCCCTGGCCTACTCTCCGAAAGAAGGGACGGAGACTTGTCAACAAAGTGCTCCAGAACTGGTTTGGACTAGGCAAAGGCCTCTCTGCCTTCAGAGAACAAAGGAATTTGGGATATAAATATTGGGGCCCTGACCCCATGAATTTAGATCTCGCTGGAATCAAGGAACCTGCCAAGAAGAAGAGCTGGAGAGCTGCTAGGAGGAGTACTGCCCCTTTGCTGAGTTATTGCCTTGTTGGGTTGGCCTGCAGTTGCTGCTTCTGTCTTGGGCAGTGAAAGGACTGAACTTTCTACAAACTTGTGCTGAGTATCTCCAAGGGCCTGAAACCGAGCTGGCCTCCTGTTAAGAAGTCTCAGGGACTACAAAGACTTCACAAGCCTCTGGGTACCGCTTCTGGAACGCTGTTTCAGTTGCCACAGAGGAAGGGAACTGCAACCGACTCCGTCAACCGAATCCATCCCTGACCAGTGACCTGTTTGCACCGCAGACCGCATCGCCCCGCTTCGCATCGCAACCCTGGTCTCAACGTAGGCGACGTCCGACGCCGTCAACACCGAGCCGCTGCTTGCACCGTGACCTGTGGGCACCACAGTCCGCATCGCATCGCTTCACTGTGCCAGCCGGACCAGACCGACGCTGTCGCTGCAACTGGCTCAACAGTCATGACCGCATCGCATTTGGGGCACCGCTCGCACGTTTGCGACGCACCGCTCCGACTCGCACTGCTGTCCGACGCCAGCTCCCGCACTCCGGCTTGGTCGCCTGCATCGCAACCTGTCAGCACCGCATCGTACACCGTCTCGCCCTGCACCGCACGCCTTGGACTCACCGACTCCGTCTGCACGACGCTCATCGAGCCGCTGCCTGCACTGCATCGAGGGACACCGCACCTTGCATCGCTCCGTCTTGCACCGCAACCGCGACGAACGCCGACCGGCTCGTACACTCCGTACCAGCCACCACGAGAAAGGTACTGTGACTGAGTCTGTTCACGACTGTGCCGGCCCGTAGCGACGCGGTCGGCTGGAACTGTTGGACTCTGTGTAATTCAGCATCGCGGTAGACCCGGACGGGGCTACCGACTCGTACGAACTTTGCTTTTGTGTTATTCCTGCAAAGAAGAAGTTACCTTATCAAGCATTCATTTTTAAAGTGTAGTATTGTGGATTTTTGTCGTAATTGGTCTTGTCTTGAGTATATAAAAATATTGGTTATTTTTCTAAACTGGAGTGGTGTCCGTTTTGTAGTGCTTACATTGTATTACTGTTGGTTATGTGCAAATGCTTTACACACTGCCTCTAGAATAAGCCTGACTGCTCGTGCCAAGCTACCAAGGGGGTGAGCAGGGGTTATTTTAGGAGTGTAACTCCCTTACCCTGACTAGGAAGAAGGGTCCCTACTTGGACAGAGGTGCAAGCCCTTGCCAACTAGAGACCCCCATTTCTAACATTGGTTGTCAGCGGTGAGGATAGGACTTGTGTTTGCACTTGACTTACAGTGATTGGTGTGCACTACTACCATATCGCAGACCATTACGTACCACATACTGGTTCTTTTTCTTTTGGCCTATTTTTGATCTTGCCAGTTTTCAACTCACTACTTTTGTAATGCCTGAATCAACTGCATCATCCGTTGCATCTCTGGAAGTTATCTTTGAGGAGGATAGGTTGGAATCCTACGCCGTAAAGGAGCTACGAGCGATTTGTAAAAACCTGAAAGTCCAAATTAAAGGCCTCACAAGGAAGGAGGAGCTACAGAAGGCGCTGAGGGCCTGGGTAGCAGCCAGACATGCCAGTGGGCAGCCTGGTAATCTCAGTGAGGAGGTGGAGGAGCCTATTTCCAGGGTGGATGTGCTTTTGGGTGGGGGGAACCCGCCAGGTCAGGCAGCAGCAGTCTGTCCCCAGAGGAGCTGGAGGACAGGCGGGAGGCAAGGCAGTTTGAGCTGCAGAAGCTCAGGCTGGAGAGTGAGCGGGAGGAGAAGAGATTAGCCATGGAGGAAAGGAGGATGATCTTGGATCGTGAGCTTAAAATGAGAGAGCTGGAGCTGGATTGGGAAGCCGGTAGGGCTTTGTCCAGCCCAGATGGTGGCAGCAAAAGTGTAGTGTCCAGTACTGAGGATGAGGTAGACACACACACAGATTTGGGGCCCTACTTCAAGGAGGGGTTGACATACACCAGGGGGTTCAGGATTGTGAGGTTACTCCAGTGGTGCATAGTGTCCCTGAGGTAGATTGGGGAACTGGCGCAGGGGATCATATTCCTGGTAGTGGGAGGGACACTCTACTGACTCTAGATGAGAGGTGCAGGGAGAGGGTTCCCCCATGGTAGAAGCCCTGGTAAGTGAGTATGAAGACCAGCCAGAAGAGTATGGGTTGAGGGACAGCAACAGTCAGACACTGTCTCGCCAGTCTTGTGAGAATGTTGTGGGGTACTTGTCTGAGGCACTGGATGGTTGGGTGAAGGGCAGTTTGGTTAACACCTGTGTGGGGCTGTGTGATTCAATTGTTGGAGAGCATATTTTAAGTCCCTGTTTTCCAGAGCTATGCCAACACCCAGTGGAGTGTGAGTTCTCTGACCCCAGGAGCTTGCACTGGAGGCAGACCTTTTGGTGGATTCCAGAGGGTCTGGAGAAGCATCTGGGGTGATCCTGGAGGAAGTGGCTTAGGTATTTCCCAACCAAGAGTGGTGGGAAAGGTTTGTAATAGCCCAGATAGGTCCCGGTGTCCTGGGAAGGGTGTAGGGACTCACGTCCTGTCTCTGCGGAGAAGGAGTGAGAATGGGCTGCGGCCCAAGGTGCCCAAAACCCGGTCCCGGAGCCTCGGTGGTTCCAGGAGGGAACCCCAGGTGGGGAGCCTAGACTGTACTGGTAGGCCGTCCGTTGAGGGAGATCTCCTACTGACAGGAGAACCTGGCGCCTCTGTAAACAGAGCTCCAGTGGTTCTGGTGTCTGGCAGTACCGCTCCAGTTGGGAGGGTGCAGAAGTCCAGAGTGAGGGGTGAGAGGGGGATGTGTTCTCCAGTGGGAGAACCAGTGAGTCAGAGGCCAGCCAGAAGGGCTGAGCCTCCTAGCAGCGACCATGGTGACACCACTTCTGTCCTGGGGATCTTTGCGCACTGTCAGGTGGACAGTGGTCGGGAGATCTGCGCCAGGCAGACTGTCACGCAACACATGAGTCAAGTGTTGCCCTCAGGGGGTGTATGCGTGCTCCCAAGGAAGTCCTGGTGCGCCAGGCAGGTGCTCAGCTGCAGGGTTCAGTCCCTGGGTTGGGAGGCCAGGTTCAGGTCCTGCCTGACCTGGAGGGAAGGACGACTGTAAGCAGTGTCCTGACCGGTTTGTCTTCTAGGGGTACCGCTCCAGGTGGGAGGGTACAGAACTCTGGAAGGGGTGCAGAGGGAGGGAGTCCTCGCCTCTGACCCCGGTTCAACCTGAGGGTTTAGATCCAAGGGTGGTGAATCAGTTGCAGGGTCAAGGCCCTGAACTGGTGGAAGAATTGTGTAGGAGGTCTGATTCCAGCATCCTGACAGTTTTTGGTTCTGGGGGTGCTTCTCCGGGGAGGAGAGGGCTGGACCCCAGAAGGAGGGGTAAGTGGAGGAGAGCCTCGCCAGAGACCTCTGGTGAACCTGAGGGTGCAGACCCTAGGTTGGAGCATCAGTGGTTCTTTAGAACTGCACTGATGAGAGGAAGAGTGGAGTATGGTTACTATGTACCAGGGGTTACTGCCCCCCACTCTGTTAGTTGGCAAAGGCCAGAGACATCTGGAGGGCCTAGGGCCTGGTCCTGGCCATCCATTGAGGGTGATCCCTCGTGTCTAAGGAACTGGGGGGACTGCTGTAACGAGCATCCCACCGGTTCTGGTGTCTGGCAGCCCCGCTCCAGTTGGGAGGGGCATGAGTCCAGAGAAAGGGTGAGGGGGCGCTGTCCCCAGTGGAAGGACCAGTGGGTCAGGGGTTGCCCGCTCTGAGGTCAGAGCACCCCAGGACTGACCCTGGTAAGGCCACTTCTGGCCTGGGGGTCTTCATGCTCTGTCAGGTGGACAGGAGGCTGGAGACCTGCCCCAGGCAGACTCTCGCACGACTCATGAGGAGTGTGTTTCCTTGGGGAGGGTTGGTGTACTCCCCGGAAGTCCTGGGTTGCCAGGCACAGGTTCAACCTAAGGGTACAGACCCTGGGTTGAAGGACCAGGTTCAGGGTGTCCCCCTGACCTGGAGGAAGGGGCGACTGCTAACAGTGCCCCTACCAGTTTGTCTTTTGGGGGTACCGCTCCAGGTGGGAGGGTACAGAGCCCCAGGGAGGAGGACCGGAGGTGGGGAGGCCACCCCAGTCCCCTGTCCAGCCTAAGGGTACAGACCCTAAGCTGGAATCCCAGTTGCAGGATAGAACCCCTGAACTGGTGGGCAAATTGTGCAGGACACCTGCCACAGGTGCCCTGACAATTCTGGAAGGGGGTACCGCTCCAGGTGGGAGGGTACAGAGCCCCAGGGAGGAGGACCGGGTGTGGGGGAAGCCACCCCAGTCTCCTGTCCAGCTGCCGGGTACAGGCCCAGGGTTGATGGGTCAGTGCCAGGATGTCATACCTGACCTGACAGGAGGGAGAGTGGACCAAGGGTGCCAGGCACCTGGGGCTACCGCCCCCCACTCTCTGACGCCACAGAGGTTAGAGAGCCCTGAGAGGCATAAGGCCTGGGTCTCCCCACTGACAACTGTCGGTAGCCACTGTGGCTTACTGTCCTGGTGGACAGCATTGCCCCTGGGAGGGGGACAGGAGTCACACCCCAGTGGTGGACTGGGCCACACCACTGTGTTGGCCATGTGGGCACTGTCGGCCTGTTGGGACACATCTGTGAGCAAAGTAAGTTTAGGCGCTGCACAGATGGGGTTCACAGGTGAAGAGAAGGGTACCCCATGGGTCAGCTTAGTGGGCCCTGAGAGTATGGATAGAGGAATCCAACTGGGTTTAGAAAGGCGTAGAACCAGAACGTGCCCCCGCTGTTGTGGGCCAGGTCTATGTTCTATCGCCCCAAGCAGGAAGTCCATCAAGGGATTGATTAGTCTACCCTAGCTTTAGGCTGGGAGGGGTTGTGTTAAACTTGGCTTTTTCAGCGGGTTTACCCCCAGACTTTTGCTTTTGGCCTCCTGTTTTTGACCCTGTGTGTGTTGGTTTTAGGACTCTGGGCACTTTACCACTGCTAATCAGTGCTAAAGTGAATATGCTCTCTGTGTAAAGTGTGTTATGGATTGGTGTTTCCATGATTGGCCTATTTGATTTATGTGTCAGTCCCTAGTAAAGTGCACTGCGAGTGCCAGGGCCTATAAATCAAATGCTGTTGGTGGGCTGCAGCACTGGATTGTGCCACCCACGCAAACAGCCCGTAAAGTGTAACTCGGGCCTGCCATCGCAGAGCCTGTGCGCAGCCTGGGGCTGCCATGTCGACTTGGCAAGTGCGCACACTTGCAAGTCCCTAAACCTTCCCTTTTCTACATGTTAGTCACCCCTAAGGTAGGCCCAAGGTACCCCTGTGGGCAGGGTGCGTTGTATGCGAAAGGTAGGACATGCCCTGGTGTGTGTGGCATGTCCTGATAGTGAATTACAGCCTAGTTCGTTTTTCACTATTGCAAGGCTACCTGTTCCCCATAGGCCAGAACGGGCAGCTTTGATTATTACAGCTTATAATCCTAACTGACCCCGGGAACATGGTAGAAATTCGAGTTTAGTATGCCTGGACTCAGAATGATAAAATGCATCTTTTAGTGAAGTTGGTTTTAACATTCTGTGTTTGAAAATACCCCTTTTAGAAAGTGGGTATTTTCTTGTCTAACCATCCAAGCCTGCCTCTGCGAGGTTGTGTATTCCTTGTCTGGAGTGTGAGTGACAGGGGCTGGGGCTGGGGGATGCCAGGAGACAGGGTGAGTCAGCACAGGGCTGAATAGCAAGATCTACATGTAGATGGGTGGGAGGAGTTGCACCTGGGCCCTGAATAGGACAGTGCTTTCCCTCCACAATGCTGGCTCCCCCTCCTGTGGTGCGTCTGATGTCCCTGGCCTACTCTCCGAAAGAAGGGATGGAGACTTGTCAACAAAGTGCTCCAGAACTGGTTTGGACTAGGCAAAGGCCTCTCTGCCTTCAGAGAAAAAAGGAATTTGGGATATAAATATTGGGGCCCTGACCCCATGAATTTAGATCTCGCTGGAATCAAGGAACCTGCCAAGAAGAAGAGCTGGAGAGCTGCTAGGAGGAGTACTGCCCCTTTGCTGAGTTATTGCCTTGTTGGGTTGGCCTGCAGTTGCTGCTTCTGTCTTGGGCAGTGAAAGGACTGAACTTTCTACAAACTTGTGCTGAGTATCTCCAAGGGCCTGAAACCGAGCTGGCCTCCTGTTAAGAAGTCTCAGGGACTACAAAGACTTCACAAGCTTCTGGGTACCGCTTCTGGAATGCTGTTTCAGTTGCCACAGAGGAAGGGAACTGCAACCGACTCCGTCAACCGAATCCATCCCTGACCGGTGACCTGTTTGCACCGCAGACCGCATCACCCCGCTTCACATCGCAACCCTGGTCTCACCGTAGGCGACGTCCGACGCCGTCAACACCGAGCCGCTGCTTGCACCGTGACCTGTGGGCACCGCAGTCCGCATCGTATCGCTTCACTGTGCCAGCCGGACCAGACCGACGCTGTCGTTGCAACTGGCTCAACAGTCGTGACCGCATCGCATTTGGGGCACCGCTCGCACGTTTGCGACGCACCGCTCCGACTCGCACCGCTGTCCGACGCCAGCTCCCGCACTCCGGCTTGGATGCCTGCATCGCAACCTGTCAGCACCGCATCGTACACCGTCTCGCCCTGCACCGCACGCCTTGGACTCACCGACTCCGTCTGCACGACGCTCATCGAGCCGCTGCCTGCACCGCATCGAGGGACACCGCACCTTGCATCGCTCCTTCTTGCACCGCAACCGCGACGAACGCCGACCGGCTCGTACACTCCGTACCAGCCACCACTAGAAAGGTACTGTGACCGAGTCTGTTCATGACTCTGCCGGCCCGTAGCGACGCGGTCGGCTGGAACTGTTGGACTCTGTGTAATTCAGCATCGCGGTAGACCCGGACGGGGCTACCGACTGCATCTGAACTTTGCTTTTGTGTTATTCCTGCAAAGAAGAAGTTACCTTATCAAGCATTCATTTTTTAAGTATAGTATTGTGGATTTTTGTCGTAATTGGTCTTGTCTTGAGTATATAAAAATATTGGTTATTTTTCTAAACTGGTGTGGTGTCCGTTTTGTAGTGCTTACACTGTATTACTGTTGGTTATGTGCAAATGCTTTACACAGTGCCTCTAGAATAAGCCTGACTGCTCGTGCCAAGCTACCAAGGGGGTGAGCAGGGGTTATCTTAGGAGTGTAACTCCCTTACCCTGACTAGGAAGAAGGGTCCCTACTTGGACAGAGGTGCAAGCCCTTGCCAACTAGAGACCCCCATTTCTAACAGTATATTAGTGTCATTGCTACTTAGGTGTCAGACCTCTGGGCCAACTAACACACGCAGTGTGTGCATTAAGAACCAAAAGAAACTGGATTGAGAGGAGAAATCACCCCAGGAGCAACCATTGGAAAACGCTATGTTGCGAGCGGAATTCCAAGATGGCCGCTGATTCAAGAGATGCCTTTGCGGTCTAGTTATTTTCCCCACAGGTGCCCGAATCTAAGGTGAGGCGCACGCTCACTAACGAATGCGCACTTCACCAGAGATATTCCCAGAAGTGGTACCTTAGACTTTAGCGCTCCGAACAATTCTAGCCCCTTGACTGAAAACCGCGCCCGGTTTTTACCCGTTTTCAACGTCAGTGAATTCCTCGTCGGATTCCCGTTCCTTTCCTTGTTGAGTAGTTCCCAGCAACCAACATCCGAAGTAAGGGGGCGTGTGGAGGCGTTCCTTCACAAGACGCTCCTCCCTTCAGCAATTCCTGACAAGCTTCACGTCGGTAAATCCGTTAACCGCTGTTCTCAGTCACCTGAAATCCACAGAGAAGAGAAGATAAGTGGTTGCACGTTTTCTTACAGAAACAATTTGCGAACTTGGAAATAAGAAAAGTAAAGACTTACCTTGTTGAATTATCACCAAGACTGTAAATAAGAAAAGTAAAGACTTACCTTGTTGAATTATCGCCAATGCTGTAAATAAGAAGTAAAGAGAAAGTTAAATATCAACTGTAGTGAGACTTGTACAAATAAGGATTAAATAGCTATAAGGTTTACTATAAGGATAATATAAGAAGAGAGTAAAAGACAGTATCTACAGGAAGATAGGTAAGACACTAGAATTACATTAGATAGTATGGGAAGACTGGATAGAAAATAATAATAATAATTTTTTGTTTGATAGATTAAAACTTCCAGAGTACTGTTACCACAATACAAGAAAAGAAAAGAAAGAGAAGAGAAGCTAGATATCTGGAAACATTGGGTATGTGGTTGCTTTGAGATTGATAATTAGAATTAGTTTAGAGTAGAGTAGGAAGTACATTAATATTTCTCTTTAGTGTTATCAGGACTTCTCGAACTCTGAGTCTGCGGGACGGACGAAAGACAAGAGAAGCTGAAAGAACAGTTCCAGAACCAGTCTCTTCTATTCTTTGTTATTTTATCCACTCCCCCTTCCCCCTTGGGGTCTTTTAGAGTCTAGATCATAATTGGACTCTGGAGCATCCTAGAGGGGGAGTTGGGAACTAGCATCTTCTGTTCCTGTGCAAGTCCGTGGTAAGAACTTACTCTTAGTCTTGACAGAGTAAAGTGCCCACGTTTTATACTTGCACCCGAACAGAATGGCCGAGGGAATTAATCTACAAACCCTGGGAACAGTTCTTGAGGCGATCCAAAAGGAGTTGGTAGCTGTTAGAGAGGATAATCAGAGCCTTAGACAGGAAATGGTAAATTCAAGAAAAGAGACAGCAGAATTAGCCTTGAGAATGGGACAACCATTTAGTTCAGGAAGAGAAACCTTGAATCCTCTCACAGAAGGCTCAAATAGAGTAACTACACAAAGTAACTACACAAGTAATTCATTCTTTGTCACCAGTCATTCCGTTAGCCCCTCCCGAGCGTTTTAGTGGGGATCCACAGAAAGCACAAATATTCCTCACCCAGTGCTCCCTTCACTTCATGTGTCGCCCTTCCATTTTCCCCGATGCGCAGTCTAGAGTGGCATTTGCTTGTCGTACTTAAGTGGAGATGCAGCATCGTGGTCCATGCCTCTGGTCTCCCGAGATGATCCTCTTTTGCAGAACTATGATGAGTTCAAAAAAGAATTTCTTCGAATTTTTGACAGGCGAAGAATCTCACAAGTGGTCGACAATGAATTGCTGGAGCTACGACAAGGCAATCGGGACCTTGTAGCCTACCTGGCCCAGTTTAACAAACTGGTAGTAGAAACAAATTGGCCAGAGAGTAAAAGAGCCGCGGTCTTTTATCGAGGATTAAGAGATGAGCTCAAGGACGTACTGGCACAAATACCTAATCGACCCACGGAGATTTCAGGACTGGTAGATTTGGTGTTAGAAAACGATTTCCGTCAAGGAGAGAGAAAAGGCGAGAAAAGGAGGGATTTCAAACCAACAGTACCAAGGTTTGATAGGGCCAGATCCGAATCTATTAGAACTATCGAAGGACAATCCAATTCTGAACCTATGCAGATTGGAACCATAAGGGGCCCTTTAACGAAGGAGGAGAAAGAGAAAAGGAGAGTTGGAAATTTGTGCATGTATTGTGGTTCGAGTGGACACTTTGTGAGAGGTTGTCCAAAGAAACCCAAAACATCATTTAAACCGAAGGAAAACTTGCAGCACCACCTGTAGGAGGAGTTGGGCCGGTGGATGCTAATCAAAAATCAACTCCGAAGAAACATCAGGTGGCTAATACTCTACAGTCTTCTTCGCCCCATTTAATTTTGTCCATGGTTATCCAATTCCGGGAAAAAACTCTGACAGAAGTCTCGGTAATGGTAGATTCCGGAGCCACCGGAAACTTTTGTGATCTAAAATTTGCAGCTAAAATAGGGTTGCAAGCTATACAAAAATCCAAAAGTGAGCCCGTACGAGCGGTGGATGGCACCAACCTCTCCTCTGGGCCCATAGTGAGCCATACAGAACCGCTACGGATGATTTCAAGCGATGGGCATGAAGAAGTGATTCAATTTAATTTAATCGATGCACCCCAATTCCAACTCATTTTAGGCCTACCATGGCTAACAGAACATGACCCTACCATTAATTGGAGCTCCAGAACGATTGTGATGAATTCCAACTACTGTAAAGAAAATTGTTTTGGAGAAAAAGAAAGAACCTGTGAGAGTAATCCTGCTCACTCTTTGTGTATGACTGGAACATCGGTGTGTATCATCAATTCTCAGGAAATACCCCAGGAATACCAAGATTTTGAAGATGTTTTTAATGAAAAAGAAGCTGAACAGTTGCCTCCTCATCGAGTATATGACTGTAAGATAGATCTGGAGCCCGGTTCTAATCTACCATGCAGTCGGGTCTATGCGCTAACTGAAAAAGAACATCAACACCTGAAGGAGTATTTGGACAAATACCTGGCAAACGGTTTCATACGGCCGTCCCAATCTCCAGTGTCATCGCCTCTGTTTTTTGTGCAGAAGAAAGAAGGAGATTTGAAGACATGCATAGATTATCGTGCCATAAATAAAATCACAAAGAAGAATCGTTATCCACTTCCTCTCATTTCAGTCTTGCTAGACCAGGTTAAGGGCGCGCAAATATATGCTAAACTAGATCTGAGAGGAGCCTATCATCTAATCAGAATGAAGGAGGGCGATGAATGGAAAACGGCCTTCAGAACACGATTTGGGCTATTTGAATACCAAGTTATGCCGTACGGTCTGTGTAATGCCCCAGCTGCCTTCCAGCATTTTATTAATGACGTCCTTAGTGACTACATAGATCAATGTGCAATTGTATACATCGACGATATTCTGATTTATTCCAGTGACAAGAGCAAGCACCAAGAGCAAGTGAGAGGAGTTTTACAGAAGCTTAGAGAGAACAGACTGTTTGTAAAACTAGAAAAATGCGCATTTAATGTTTCCAAGGTGGAATTTTTGGGTTTTATCCTTTCACCAACTGGCATGAATATGGATGAGCGAAAGATCAAGGCGGTCGTCGACTGGAAGTCTCCTGCAAGTGTGAAAGAGGTCCAGAGTTTTATAGGATTCGCAAACTTTTATAGGAGGTTCATCAGTGAGTTCTCACGAAAGATACTTCCTCTCACAAGGTTGCTAAGAAAAGGAGTTCGTTTTGAATGGACGGAAGAAGCAGAAGAAGCCTTTAAATCCTTAAAGAAGGGTTTTACTTCTGCACCAGTACTCCTACATGCTGATCCATCGGAACCATTTTATGTTGAAACGGATGCCTCCGATCAAGTGGTTGGTGGTGTATTATCCCAACGACACAAAGATACAGGTCAACTGCACCCAGTCGCTTACAGATCGAGAAAACTAACACCTGCAGAAGTAAACTACACAATTACAGAAAAAGAATTATTGGCTATTAAAGATGCCTTTAAAGAGTGGCGACACTATCTCATGGGAGCTCGGCATCAAGTAACAGTTTTCACTGATCATCGAAACCTGAAATTCTTCGAAATCAGCTAAAACTTTGACGCCAAGACAACTCAGATGGTCACTGTATTTTGCTGAATATGACTTTGTAATCACTTACAGACCAGGGGCTCAGAATGGAAAGGCAGATGCCTTGTCCAGATTAGGAACAGACAGCCAAAAGAGTTTGGGGGAGGTTCAAACAATAATACCAAACTCAAAAATAATTGGTGCAACCACACCCATTAATTTGGAGGAGCAGGTCGCGCAAGCCATGAGTTCAGAAGATATGCAGGAATGGGTCGAGAAAGAAGTCGGAAGAGAAATTCGACATCAATTACCGTACCACAAGGGAGCCTTGTACCTACCTACCAAGGAATTGCAAAATCAAGTAATGTACGAATGTCATGACCATCTTTTAGCAGGACACAAAGGAGAAGCCAAGACAGAGGAATTGGTGAAGAGACATTACTGGTGGCCTCGAATGACTACCGATATTGAGAAATACGTTAAAACCTGTGAAATCTGCGCTCAGGGAAAATCTGAACGGCAGGCTCCAAAAGGGCTGTTGCAGCCAATGCCTACCCCCTGGCCCATGGCACACAATCACTTTAGATCTAATTGTGGACTTGCCTTTAAGTCAGGTTACAATACGATTTTGGTGGTCGTGGATGCATTTTCTAAAATGGTACATTTCTTGGCATTGAAAGGGGTTCCAACTGCTAAACAACTAGCTAATCATTTTAGCACTCACATAGTTAAAATTCATGGAATTCCCAAAGTCATTGTCTCTGATCGAGGCACACAGTTCTTGTCCCATTTTTGGAAGGCCTTTCTGGGAGGTTTAGGGATTGAGGCCAGATATTCCACCAGTTACCACCCCGAGACAGATGGGCAGACAGAGAGGGTTAACCAGGAATTAGAGCAGTACCTAAGGTTGTTCCTTTTGAAACAAGATGGGGATTGGTCAGATTATCTCTGGGCGGCAGAGTTTGCACACAACAATGCTAGAAATGTCTCCACAGGGTATTCTCCATTTTACCTAAACTATGGCAGACACCCAAATTCCACAGTAAGACAAACTGAAATTTCAGTCCCAGCAGTTAAGGATTTAGTAACGCACTTGAAACAAGTCCATCTAAATGCTTCACAAAACTTAGAGCAGGCTAAAAAGAAATATAAGATCTATGCAGATAAGAGAAGAAGAGAAGGTCCCAGTCTAGAAGAAGGAGATAGTGTGTGGTTAAGTACTAAGAACCTGAGGCTCAAAGGGAACAGAAAGTTTCAACCTAGGTTTATAGGGCCTTACTTAATTGAGAGGAAGGTAAATCAAGTTACCTATCGGTTAAAACTGCCTACCAAACTGAAGATCCATCCAGTCTTCCATGTTTCTTTATTAAAGAAAGCATCACCAGAGTTACGAAAAATTTCACCCCCAAGGCCTATTCAATTGGAATCTGGAGTAGAATTTGAAGTAAAAGAAATCTTAGACTCCAAAAAGGTTAAAGGAAAGTTGTATTATTTGGTGGACTGGAAAGGTTACGGTCCAGAAGAACGATCTTGGGAGAGCAAGTCAGATGTTCATGCCCCCAGGTTGGTGAAATCTTTCCATCAAAGATTTCCTATGAAACCAAGAGTGGAAGGACCTCCTTTGTTGGGGGGTACTGTCAGACCTCTGGGCCAACTAACACACGCAGTGTGTGCATTAAGAACCAAAAGAAACTGGATTGAGAGGAGAAATCACCCCAGGAGCAACCATTGGAAAACGCTATGTTGCGAGCGGAATTCCAAGATGGCCGCTGATTCAAGAGATGCCTTTGCGGTCTAGTTATTTTCCCCACAGGTGCCCGAATCTAAGGTGAGGCGCGCGCTCACTAACGAATGCGCACTTCACCAGAGATATTCCCAGAAGTGGTACCTTAGACTTTAGCGCTCCGAACAATTCTAGCCCCTTGACTGAAAACCGCGCCCGGTTTTCACCCGTTTTCAACGTCAGTGAATTCCTCGTCGGATTCCCGTTCCTTTCCTTGTTGAGTAGTTCCCAGCAACCAACATCCGAAGTAAGGGGGCGTGTGGAGGCGTTCCTTCACAAGACGCTCCTCCCTTCAGCAATTCCTGACAAGCTTCACGTCGGTAAATCCGTTAACCGCTGTTCTCAGTCACCTGAAATCCACAGAGAAGAGAAGATAAGTGGTTGCACGTTTTCTTACAGAAACAATTTGCGAACTTGGAAATAAGAAAAGTAAAGACTTACCTTGTTGAATTATCACCAAGACTGTAAATAAGAAAAGTAAAGACTTACCTTGTTGAATTATCGCCAATGCTGTAAATAAGAAGTAAAGAGAAAGTTAAATATCAACTGTAGTGAGACTTGTACAAATAAGGATTAAATAGCTATAAGGTTTACTATAAGGATAATACAAGAAGAGAGTAAAAGACAGTATCTACAGGAAGATAGGTAAGACACTAGAATTACATTAGATAGTATAGGGAAGACTGGATAGAAAATAATAATAATATTTTTGTTTGATAGATTAAAACTTCCAGAGTACTGTTACCACAATACAAGAAAAGAAAAGAAAGAGAAGAGAAGCTAGATATCTGGAAACATTGGGTATGTGGTTGCGTTGAGATTGATAATTAGAATTAGTTTAGAGTAGAGTAGGAAGTACATTAATATTTCTCTTTAGTGTTATCAGGACTTCTCGAACTCTGAGTCTGCGGGACGGACGAAAGACAAGAGAAGCTGAAAGAACAGTTCCAGAACCAGTCTCTTCTATTCTTTGTTATTTTATCCACTCCCCCTTCCCCCTTGGGGTCTTTTAGAGTCTAGATCATAATTGGACTCTGGAGCATCCTAGAGGGGGAGTTGGGAACTAGCATCTTCTGTTCCTGTGCAAGTCCGTGGTAAGAACTTACTCTTAGTCTTGACATTAGGGCACTACCATGTTCTTTTTTGGGTCTCGCCTGAGCCAGCGCATGCGCTGCTCTGGCCGAGACATTTAGTAAGTGGGCTTTTAAAAGTCTGACCACAGCTCTTTGTGTGGCCTAGTGCGTGCGGTTATGCGCACAATTACAAGCAGAGGCGCCATCTGGCTTTCCTCTCTCGTCATGGTGCGCGCACACCACTCGCCAGACGTGCCTCCTTTTTTTTTTTTTTAACTTGCAGAGCGAGGCACGCACGCTTGTTTTTTTAAACTTTCAGCGCGAGGCGCACGCGCTTGTCTCTTTGAGCTTCCGTTTCACCCCTCTCACTCTCGTCCTCTTTCATTTTCCCTCTCTATTTCTTTCGTCTCTGCCTGTGTCTTCTTCCTGTCTCTTTCTCTCTGGGATGCTTTCAGTGATGCTTTAGTGTGATAGTGTGCTCGCACCCAGTTGTGTATGCTCAGCTGTGAATATCATTGTGTAAACACGTACACGGTGCACTTTGCACTCTTGCACCAGCGTTTGCGACTCTGGTATTTGGGGCCAGCACAATGGTCTGTAAGCTTTTATTGGATGTCGATGGTTCTGTGTCCTTGCACGGCTCTACATGAACCCCAAATTCACTGTTTTGCAGAGTGTGTGTTGTGCAAGTAGAAATGCAAACTCACCTCTCTTCCAACTTGGGCACCAGTGTTAAGGCGACAAGATGGGACACCACCTTTTCTGAAGTGGGTTTTCCTTTTACAGATCAGAGAGATCAGTTATGTTAACCGAGACTGTATCTCCCAGAGTGCAGATGTATTAAATGTAACCCCATGACTTGAAAAAGAAGTGAGGGCAGCTGAACTGATAACTTTGTCAGTGTTACAAACACAATGATACTTGCTCCCAAACCATTCTCTAACACCAGCCACCTGAAAGGCTCGGTTCTGTGGCCAGAGCCATCTGTGCAAATATAAATTTGACATACTGCTCAAATCCACCATCGCTTGAAGGATTTGCAGTTTATGGAAAAAAGGCCCTTCTTTTAATAAATTGTAATTGCTACCAAGCGGTGCACCATAGCGTCTGATACGTTACAAAAGTTAATTGGCCACCTTGCAGCTGTTGAATGCAGTATTCACGGATTTAAACATGATCCTTTTGTCTGGATAGGATCAACATCCCTTTAGATGGATGAGGAAGGCGTTTTGTCTATAGGAAAATAATTAGTAGAGGGTTGCAAGAATAATTCCCTCTTTATCCTGATTTTTGGGTTTTGCTTTTCACATAGACACTGAACTCAAAGCATCAGTTATTTCAAGAGCCGGTCAATCTTTAGGAGGATACCAAACATGTAGCATCTCTTTCTAGACCTAAATTGACACTTAGTGAGACACATATGCAATGTGTTCTAGTCAGGGCGACTGGGATTCGGCGTTTCTGCTGCATTTTGGGCATAACTATGGCGTTACCACATTTGCCATATAATCCATCAGCTGCGTCCTTTGCATCACCACAAACCGTCTGCCCACCGACACTCCCTCCCTGCATTCCACCAGCCTCACATCCTCACCGTGTGCAACCTCTCCGCCCCTTCGACCTCACATCTCTTAAACTCGTTCTCGTCACTTTAACCCTCACAGTCCCACCCCTCGCACCCCCACCCCTCCGTCGCCGCGCACCCTCACAGCCCCACCCCTGCATTAAACTACTGCTTTCACTCTGCGGTGTCTCTTCCCATCCTCCTCTCACTCTCTTCCTCTCACCCCCCCCCTCGAAGTGTCACCCCTGCATCACCACAAACCGTCTGCCCGCCGACACTCCCTCCCTGCATTCCACCAGCCTCACATCCTCACCGTGTGCAGCCTCTCCGCCCCTTCGACCTCACATCTCTTAAACTCGTTCTCGTCACTTTAACCCTCAGCCACCCCTCACCCCTGGCACTCATACTTCCCCTTCCCGGCACTCACCCTTCCCCTCCCTGGCACTCACCCTTGACCCTCCTGACTCTTACGTCTCATCTCCCTGGCACTCACTCCTTGCCTCTCTGGCACTCACCCTTCACCCCCCTGGCCTGACAGTCACCCTTGTCTCTCCTGGCATTCACTCCTCACCTCCCTGGCACTCACCCTTGACCCTCCTGGCACTAGCCCGTTTTCCCCCAAGAACAAAAAATAACAAGCATTGGCATAGCCAATAGGTCTCGCCTTTGGGACCTTATAAGTGTTTAGCCATGCAACAGTTGATGTTGTTGCACGAAGGATATTGTGCTGCATAACTAAATACTTATAAGGCCCCAAAGGCGAGACCTATTGGCTATGCCAATGCTTGTTTAGTCATGCTGTGCAGCAGTGTGGCTGCTGTGCAGCATGGCTGAAAGTTGTTTTTTTAAATTGCTATGACGCAGTCAATGCTGGTCATGTGATAGTATAACTTTTTTTTTTTGCTTTCAAACATGCTGAACAGCAGCCACACTGCTGTACAACATGGCAAAAAAATTGACAAAGCCAAAAAGCTTTACATGGTTGAAAGAAAAAAAAAATACAACAAAGCTCTATCACACGGCCAGAGGTGACCGTTTCATATCGCTTTTTTTTCCTTAACTTTCAGCCATGCTGCACAGCAGCCACGGTGCTGCACAACGTTGCTAAAAACACATTGACAAAGCTAATAGATCTTGCATAGGTGAGACCTGTTGGCTTTGCCAATGCTTGTTTTTCTTCGGCTCTGTCAGCCCCACCTTGCTGTATTGCCTCTTTCTTCCTTCAACACACACAAACACCTCTCCTTGTCTCGCTGCCCCTCCATCCCCCCCCCCCTATTTGTCCCCCACCTGTCTCTGGCTGGTAATCATGGGGTTAAACTATCCTGAGTCAGTAATCACCTTTGATATCTGTTTTCAGAGGTGCTGTAATGCACCATGTTGCATCAGCTGGCCCCTCCCAGGCCCAACCCTAAGCAGTTTGGAAAAGCAAATTGTCTTATCAATCTGGTGGTTCACTGGCAGTATGTGTGTGAGTGGTGGGGGCGCCTATTACACCACAGGTTACAGAGAACGATGTTAGACGGGTGTGTGTTGTGTAACTGTGTGTTTACATCTCTATACAGTTGCTTGCAACGTGACTAACCTGTCTAAATCTCTAGTGGCACATGTGTGTGTGTGTTTTTAACATCGGAATAAATGCAATTATAGTACAATAGCTGTGTGCCCAACTGTCTCTGTAGTGGCACCCATGTGGCTGGCTGTCTCGGTGTATACATACGTCTGTGTCCAACTATGTGCCCATAAGTATGTCTCCCTGTATAACTTTTTGTGTGTGCGTTTATGTATAATTGTCTCTCTTCGAGAGTGTTTGTTTTCAGGTATCTGTGTTTGACCTCCGTAGGTGTGTGTGTTCGTGTTTTTGTTTAGGCTGTGATATGTGACTGTAAGTGTGTTTGAGGTCTTGTGTTTATCAACCGATCTCCATACCAAGTCTGTTTGAGTTGTGGTGAGTTGATGTAATTTTGCCTTCTCCTGCCACATAATTTACTTAGCCCTGCCGTATAATTCCAGCGGCCCTGGTCTTAGCCTTTGTACGTTATTGTGTGAATATGCAAGTATACTTCAATGTGTCTATTGTAGTGTCTATCTATCTATTCTGGGCAAATCACTTAATCTCCCCTTGCCTACCAAAAATAAATGTGCACTTGTGCAATGTAACTGGTGCTCACGTAAAGCACTCCAATACCTTTGGGTCAGAGTTTGTGCTATATAAAAATGCAAAAAAAAGAGAGGCAATTTACAAGCACAAAACCATTTTCTCCCAATTTCAAAAGGGTTTTGCAATTGTGAACATACCTATTTGCGCTTGTGAGTTTCACTTATACATACATGCAAGGAGATTTAACAATGAGCTGAACTCCCTGCGCCCCCTCCTCCTCCAGGGAGTACCATGGAAGACTAAGAATACGTTTTTCCACCATATGAGAAAGGTTACTGGTCTTACTGATGTCTAAAGCGTGACACCGGAAGTTGCAAACAACAGGTAAAGAGAAGTACTTGTAATATTAGAAAAAATAATACTTTTAATTCCACTTCTTCTCAATAAGCATTGCAAGAACAAGAAAACTCGAAGACATTTTTTATGTTAATTCTTTTTTTAATAGGGTCGTTCAGTTCTATATAATGTCTTATTGGTTACATACAAGGTAACAACAAGCATTGGCATAGCCAATAGGTCTCGCCTTTGGGACCATATAAGTGTTTAGCCATGCAGCACACAAGCTGCTAGTTTACAAACATAAGAAAGTAGACAAAGCAACTGGTCACATTTTGTGTAACATCGGTAGTTGTGCTGGACAATTTTTTTAGTGTGTGTGCTTGAAGCTTTGTGCTTATAAATTGATTTAAAAAATAAATATGAAATATCCAGCCTGTTCTAAGGCTAAGGTCATTTGTCTCCATGAAGACATTGGTAGCTTCCAAAGATGGCGCATGTAAAAGTCAATGGTGCACTATATTTCTGTCCTTGATGCAAAAGTATATCACTTGGAAGCGGGTCGCCCCTTAACAATTCTGCAAACATGTGAAGTAGAACAGCCAAATAGTTTATACAAGGCCATCTAAGTTCCTGCTTAGCCCACACATGCCTTGCTTTGAAAGTACTGAGAGCTCCACTAGACCACAGAGTTTTGACACAAATCAGTGGCCCGCAACGTAAACACAGGTTTTAACAGCAGGTATTATTCATGTATATTACATCTCCTTATGTGGTTTTAAAAAGACAAATACATGATCAAAATAGTGAAACCTGTAACTTTTAAATTCAGGCTGATAAGCATGCTGACGCAGAGTTGTGTACATGCCGTAGATAGTGCAACTCTTGTGATGTGCTATGAGAGGAGCCTGCCTCAATAACACTTATCCAGCACCAGTAGTCTGTGATGTTTCAAGTTGATAAGAGCGAAAAGAATATTCAGTTCTCATGTCCGGTCTCACAGGCACGATGCCCCTGCATCTTGGAGGGCAGTATACTAGTACAGAATCCTCAACCTTAAGAGTGGTGCCCAGCTCCATTGGCACATGCCCGTGGGCACGGAGTCCTGCAGTCTCCAGGCAGTGGGAGTCCTGGGCGGAATATGAGGGAGGAGAGCCGCTGCCCACAGAGTCCTGTGATCTCAAAGGGGTGCGAGCCCTGTGGTGTCACGGCAGTGGGAGCCCTGGAGAGTCCCATGGTAGTATGGGCTTCTCTGGTGTCTCAAAGGGGTGGGAGCCCTGGGCACGTCATAGGTCCTACTGCGGGGGGGGGGGGGGGAAATAGCGACAACACAAAACTTCAACTTGGTGCAAAATCATGCAACCATTACTCTTCTCTCGAGCACTCCCATCCCGGGCCGGAGAACACAACCCATGGCTGTGTGCCCATTTTTTAAATGGCCTCGGAGCTGAGTTTGTGTAGTTGCCTGTGGCCTTGGTTTTACGCTGTGAGCACAGGAAGCCCATAGGGAAGTTTGCCAAGTAGACGAATGCTGCTAACAGGGCTGCAGTCTGGTGTGTACTAGCAGCTGTGCAGGGGGCGGTAGCATGCACTGATGAATCAAGCGCTTTCACTGTTCCCTGTGCCGGTCTGAGATCTCCGCACTGACTGGGCCGCTTAAGAAAGAAAGAGGAGCTGAGATGAGCGGAGCGGAGAGTGGCCGATAGGGGAGCACAGGGCATCACTCGAGAGTGACAACCGCCGCCACATCTCCTTGGGGCGCTAATGTCCATCTTAGCACCTAGAATCCTGCGGCGTCCAAGAGGAGTAAAACCAGCGCATCCCTCTACAGAACCGGGCTCTCTTTCACTGCAGGGGTGTGACGGCAACTTCTCCGTGTAAAAAGGTGCCCCAGTATCATAGACAAATTATGAGAGCATAAGTGGCGTGTACACTCCAGAGGCCTTTGTGAAACAAAAGAACAGCTTCAAGACCCCTCCACTCCAAAAAAGAGGTTACATCAGAAGGCTTGGCTGGTAAGGCTCTGGTACATTGAACTTTGGAGCAGTAGCGGTTCGAGGCGCTACACAAACAAACCCCGTAGTCATCATTCTTAGTTGACACGCTGTTGTTTCTGACATTTCGACACACAAGGCACCTGCCCGCCCTCCCCCTGTGCGTTTGTTACGCATTTGTTGACATGTGCAAAGTCCCCATTGCCAAGCCTAATGTTTAAAACAATAAGCAAAGCACATCAAAATGGGTTCATTGTGACTCTGCAGGTATAAGAGTAGATTCTTTGCAAGAGTTGCACATTTACCGTACCTTAAAAGCGGCTTTCATAAGTGCAATCCAATGTAATCTTTCGATGTCGCCATGATTATTATTTCCTGGCAGCCGCTGAGCGGAAGCGCTCTGTAGAGAAACATGGAACTGAGAAGCCTGGATACTGGTAAATATAGATGAACATTACGAGCACTAATTGAAAACAAGACGCGCGGCCAAGAAACGCGCTCTCTGGTGAGGGAGGGGGAGGAGGGGTGAGGGAGGGGGAGGAAAGGCAGATGGCGCCTCGCCAGCGATGCGAGGAATGGATGGCAGCTGTGCGCGTGCACGCCATCGTGAACGCAAGCTGGTCGCCAGCCGAAAGCCAGTGGGTTTGCACTTCCAAAACCCGCTTACTAAAACTCTCGGCCAGACCAGCGCAAGCGCTGGTGCAGGCCGAGACCTAAAAATACTTATAACACTTTTTTTATTATAACTTTTCAACATGCTGCACAGCAGCCATGCTGCTTTACAGCATAGCTTAAATACATTGGCAAAGCCAATAGCTCTGGCTAAACACTTATAAGGTTCCAAAGGCGAGACCCATTGGCTATGCCAATGCTTGTTTATTGTATTCATTAAGGGTTGTTTGAAGAGGGTGACCGTGGCTGAGAAAGTTAGCAGACCACTATATATACCAATAAGAATATGAGGCTCGCTCGTGAGGCTGCAGGGATGCTTAAAAGGCAAGTTAGAAAGCAATGGAGGATGGTCGAACATGGGGGACGGTGCAGATCATAGCAACCATGTGAGTCTCTTGAATTTCAAGCCTGGCCAAGGATGAACTGCGTGTGGTGAGGGAGACGTTAAGGTTGGTGGGACAGTAATCTGCTTTTTACATGTGCTGACCTTTGTAGATCATGCAGCAGGCCTCTAAGTTGATATGTGCCTTTAATGTAATATCAGTGCAGCTGAGAGCTAAATGAAGAGTCACATGTTCACAAGAAAGTCTGGCTTACTTACGTGCACAATTTGCCAATCAAAAAATAATAATAATAAATGCAGGGTCCCAAGGTTTTTCTTACTGGCCCGCATGGACGTCATTTAGGGGTTGCTTTGCACCAGGGTGAATAAAGGAAAAATAAAATGATAATAACTTGTTATTATCATTTTATTTATTCCTGCTGCTGCAGCTTTGCAGGCGGGGCGGGGATGCTCTGCTCTCAGAGCAGGGGAGGAGTGGTGGCACTATCTAAGTGTGCATGAATGTTTGGCCTGCCGTCTTGAGCTGGCCAAACAGTCAGGCGCACATTGCATGTTCTCCACCCAGGCTGCATTACAGCCTGGGTGGAAAAGATGCCCAGGCTCCCAGTCCCTGCCTGAGCGCCGAGCCACAGTGCTCAGACCAATCTTAACACTGCATTGCAGCGCTGTGATTGGCTTAGGGGAGCCTGGGTGCTTCCTGGGTGCTCTGTTCCTGTTCCCGTGCTGAGAGAGACGATGGTGGAGAGACGCGGCGAGGAGGTAAGTTTATTTTTTTTTTCTTTACCCCCTTTCCTCCCCCCCGCCCTCCCACCCCCGATCTGTGCCAGCCACCACTGCCCCTGTGACCCCTTGCCTTAGAAGTGGCAATGTCAGTCCCAGGAACACAGGGGCAGCTTGTCCCTATGGATGTCAGTTGGGACTCCACTTTCCTGGTTTTCTGTCATTTTTTTTTTATTATACTAATAGTGAATAATATTTCATTCACTATTACTGTAATAAAAATGGAGTACAATTAGCTGGAATATGACCCCAATTGGCAGCTGGGGTAAGTGAAGAATGCTTTTAAATGTATCCTGTGTGCTTTCTTGTGGTGAGAGTGTGTTTACCTGAGAGAAAGTGTGTGTATGAGTTAATGTGTGTGTATGAAAGTAAAAGTCAAATGGCATACGATGTAACTTCTGCTACCCCTGACATTTTGGTGAAATGATGTTCATGGCAGCCCGCCGCTAGTGCTGCTAAATCTGGAGTTACCAAAAACCAATGATGCCTAGCAGGCGCGCAACGCCCATTGGGCTCAAAGGGCTTCAGCCTCCCGATCCCCCCTACCCCCCCCACCCTCCCCCTCCCCGTCGTGTGTGTCAGCCCGGGCTGAAACAGCTTCCGGGGCACACACAGACAGTTTTTGAGCTGCAGTGGGCTGGCTGGTCTGGCGTCCATCTTATCGCAGACGCACCTGAGTACTTCACAGGTCTTTAAAAGACCATTTACTTGTTAATGAAGCTCTGTTGTTTTTCACCCTTTCTCAGAGCCCCTGCATCTCCACTCTGCCTATTGCTGGTAGAATTAGCCCCCCCCCCCAAATCTTTAGTAGTCCCCCCCAAAAAATGTGGCTCTAGTTGCGCCTCTAATGCCCAGTCCTGATCCCACCTCATGCCTCCACCAGCTTTCTTCCATCACTGACACTTCCTGTCCTAAACGTTCATTTTCATCACTTTTGTCCTTTTCTTCCATACTTACTGGTTTCTTTCCTCGCTCTTACTTTTTCTTACTCTCTTCCTGCATTTCTCTCTCTTGCTGAAAGCCTGATGATGAAAAATTAACCTCAGTCCCCAAAAAGAGTACGGATACCCACCACTTGCAATCACAGGCACAAATTAAGCACTCCTTTCCCAAGCACAGCTTCTGCGTTCACAACCATGCAGCCCGTGCTGGCCCCAGCAGGGAAGGAGTTAAGCCAATTCTGTTTGCAGCAGAACACATCTCGCAGCCAGGCGGGCAGAGCAGGAGATGTAATCTGGTGAGTTAGGAGACAAACAGATCCCCGTTCGGCGGAGACGGACTGCATTGCCGTTTATCAGCAGCGCTCACGCCGCGCGAGATTGCTGGGAGGTGTCATAGGCAAGGCTCGGCTGAGGCGGGTGATTCAGTGGCTGCTCTGCAGCTGGGACAGGAGCGCGAGACCTAGTGATCGGACGGCCCACACAGGTCCGGCGCAGAATGCAAATACGTCAGCTCCCAGAAGGCACCTCTTCAAGATGCCTACACAGGCTGACTGTGTTTGGTAACTATCGTAGGGTGGCCAGACGTCCCGGGTTCCCCGGACAGTCCCGGTTTAACATGCTCAGTCCCGACAGATTTAATTAAAACTAATTAATGTCCCGGTTTTGGGGAGAGGGTGTGTGAGCGTGCACGTTATATTTAAAATAGAGTGCTAGCTCACTTTTCCCAGGGTCCTCTCCTGTCCTGATACATTATCACACGATTAAACATCATTAACAAAATGTCAATTGTTTTAAAGTCTCTCCTCTGTGCTATAGTGTCTCAGCATTTCAGAAGGCTCTCAGCTGATACACATGCTTTCTCCTTATCTTCGCACAAATTGTGGGGGAGAAGGAAACAGCTAATTTGCAGTGTTTTAATTTGACATGAAAAGCTGGTAAACATTAATGCTATATCACGTTTCAAAAAAGGACGTTACGTTTTATGATCCAAATTGTATTAAAGACAAAAAAAAGTTCTAGATCCTTGTGCATCTCCACCTTTCAGTTGATGAAAAATTATAGTCGTATTTCTATTTTTGTGGACTGTCCCGGTTTGTGATTTTCTGAATCTAAACTATCGGTGCTGGTAAAATAAAGCCCTCACTGACCCATCAACTTTTGCTCACACCCCTCCACCCCTGAAAATTACCACCATCAAACCGAAGTGCATATACTGGGGACCAGATTTACAAGCCCTTTGCGCCACTTTTGCGCCACCGTTGCGTCACTTTTGTGACGCAGCGGTGGGGTAACAAATGCAGCCAATTTACAAAGTGACGCATCTAGGGAGATGCGTCACGTTGTAAAGCCCTGCGTCACATTATACCTGCGTCCGGTATAATGTATGCAGTGTGGGCGTTCCCACGCAGGAAAGCCTCATAAAAGTGATGCAGTGAAATCTACAAGATTTCACAGTGCCACTGCATCAAAACCTTACGCCTGCTTACGTCAGTTTCTTGTAAATCTGCCCCTGGGTGTTTAGGGTTAAATTGTATGTTACTCCACTTAAGTGTATGTTTATGCATGCCATGGTCTTCATTTATGCCAGTCTGTAATTCATAGACGTATTCCTGACAGACATAAACGTTCTTACTGCTGCAAAAGTGTTCATAATTACCCAAGAATTAAGCAAGGGAAGCAAATTGGGTGGCGCAAGGTGTGATTTGCCCTGGCCCACAGATTTTCTTAGGAGCCCAGTCTGCAGTGCCAGTGCTGCCGATTGCTGGGGATGACGAATTTCAAGGCTGCCTAGTTTGTCTTCCACCCGATTCCTCTTTCTTCCACCTTGGTGTCTTACTGTACCTCACTCTTGAAGGTTCTATGTCATCCCTGTTTTCTCCCTTTGCCACTGTTTTCCTATCTTTCTTTTCTTCTTTCATTCTCCCCTTTCTCTCTCGCTCAGTCAATGTCTGACGATGACCAAAACGTTTTGACAGATGATGAAAGATACGTTCCGGCTGCCAAAAATGAGCGACAGCTCCCACCCCATGCAACCACCGGCTCAAATTAGGCACTGACTGTGGGACTCTTAAATGCTTTCACCATGCCTTAACCCGCTGTAAGCTCTATTGCTTCAGTAACCTTTTGGTAACTCATTTGTTCTTGTCTGTTAAACTGCCAGGTTGCACCTCTCTGCCTTTGAGAGACAAGCTTCCAAGATGTGTTTCAGTTTCCCTGGACTTCTATAGTGAGATGTGGCTTTAGTGAGAAGTATATCTATGGACGAACACCCTCCCACGTTGAGCAAACAGGCGACACTAAATGCAATAGGAATGCCTTTACAAAGTGACGCTTGTAATGGCTTAGAACGTCGATGTGTTCTTGGTCTAAATATAATTGGTTTCATATGATATGGTCAGAACTGCAAATGGGAAAAGTTTACTTCGGGAATCTGTAATGGGGCAGGCAGTGCAAAATGGAGGTCGTGACGGAGTCTTTGATCACAATTTTAAATCATCATAAAGTAGCCCAGGGGGTTAATGTATTTACTGTATAGAATAGTGTTGAACTTGTGAGTCACGTATTTAATTTCTATTTAGAATTTCTCAGTGGATTAATTTCTTGCGCAGACTCTTGTCAGTGCGCAAACCTATCATAATTGATCATGTCACCAGCACTCCAATGGCTAGGACTGGGAGCAGAGTAGCACTGATACGGACTTTGGTACTCCCCGATTCGACCCGTCAATAATACATTTGTGATTAAGATCAAATTCAATAATCAGTACTGGGGCATTCTCATAACAATGACAGACACTGGTTATAGTTTGAAAACTTATATAAAGAGTTAATAGGCAAAATACATGAAATATGCATCAATAAGTTTAGCAGGAAAAGCATGCAATTCACAAGTACAAAGAACTTAATCAAATTCTATATAAAATTCGGCATAGGTTTGCCTTCTGAAGGTGGGGAGTAGGGGGTTCCGGAGTGCAGAGAAAGGCATGTCCTTTTCTAGGATTTTAGAAAAAGGCCTTTATAAATTTCACACAAGTACGTGGTTTTCAGGATATGCACCAATGAGGAACAAGCTAGAGGAAACAATATACTACAAAATACATTTGAGGATTTTCTCAAAGTAGTATTACATTCAGACCCTCCAGGATTTCGCGATTTGCAAAAAAATCGCGAAATCGGCAGTTTTGTAAAAATGCTGCGATTTTTACAAAACTGCCCGCGAAATTTGGAACATCTGAAAATGTGATAATTTTTTTTTTTACGAGGCTGAAAACAACAGATATTTTCACCTTTCCATTCCCAACTTTTGGGAAACGGGGACCTCTTGTGGCCATTTTATGATGTCCACAATATTATTGCATGATTAACAAGCATTTGTAATGCAATAGGTCTCGCATTTGCGAGACTTTCAGCTATTGGCATTGTTAAATGACAATGTCTTTTATTTATGTGTTGGTTTTTAAAACATAAATAAAAGCTTACACGCTTGCAAATGCGAGACCTATTGCATTGCAAATACTTGTTTTTAAATACCTCTTTAGACTGCTTCTTTATTATGGACAGTACATAAGGGGAAGGTGTCTTGTCATACCTTACTGTATATCCTCGGGGCCCATGCTGGGATTCATGAATTCCGACACAAAGTGAGGTGGGCACATCAGTAGTGTAATGCATTGACTTAAGAGCATATAATTACACTGTCCTATCGTGGCCTCCAGAACTTCTCCAGTTACAGACATGTGCCATGGGCAGCTATGGGCTCGGTATTAGGTGCCACACGTGAGCCAATTTCACTCAGGGCCTTTGGAGGGGCCTCATAAGGCCCCATCGCGATACAGCACTGCCATCTAAAGCCCAGTAGGCAAGCAGTCTAGGCCGCAACAGGGCTTGAAATGGTGGAGTTGGTTGGGCTCCGGCCACTACATCCCAGACAAGGGTAGAGACATACATAGGCCGCAGGTCTAAGGTGGTGCTGTAGTACCGACCCCAGTGTCCCGCCCGGAGGGGACCACACTCACACGCCAGACAGCATTGCCTCATGGGCACCCCAGCAGCAGCACACATGTCAGCCATGCCAAGCCCACAGGTCAGGCCGGATTAGAGCTTGTCTGAGGATACATCAGACCTGAGGTGCCAAAATCCGGATCAGGCCCTGTCGCCCACATACAGGTGAATGGTGTGTTGTCAGAGGAACTTGAAATTGGGTGAGGCACCAGACAGGGCTGCCAGTTATCTCGATTATTATTTGTGGTGGTACTTGAGCCACTCTGGAAATGGGTATGGAGTGATGCTCAGATTCGGGGTCTCTGCGGTGGAAAAGGGGGTGGGAGGATGCGGTATCCTCCTGTACTTGGCAGTCCCAGACCTCTGCTCCAGCACATACTGGAAATCCTGAATGACTTTGGGGTTTATACAGGGCTCCGTATCAACTGGAGCAAATCAGTGGCATTACCCCGGTCAGACAGGGCAACCCCTCCTGCCATACTACCCCCCAGTCCGCTGATAGCCTCAGGGGTTTTGGTGTCTGGGTATTTACGTGACTACCTGCGAGAAACTTGGGGAAGATCTTGGAGGCCTATATAAGAGCTACAGGCCACTGGTACTCCCTGCCTTTGTCGTTGATGGGCAGGGCAGCGCACTACAAAATGATATATCTGCCTAAGTTTTGTACGCCCTCCAGAACACTCCATACGTGGTGCCAGAGGGGTTCTTCAGTCAGGTAGACGAGGTTACCAGAGCTTTGCTATGGAATAGGAACCCTCCCAGAATTGCCCTGGCGACGCTGACTAGGAAAGCGTGGGACAGGGGTATCGCCCTGCCAAACCTGAAACTGTATTACTGGGCAGCTCACTTGGTGGTAGTGAATGACCGGGTCTTCACCGACCAAAGGGAATCTGGCCTGAGGCATCTGTACGACCAGGGGAGAATACGTTTGCTCCCCTCACCGACTGCACTCATGGTGGATACATGGCAGAAGGCTATAAGGCTTATTAGTTGCAAGGGGAGTCTTACTCTGGCCACGCCTTTGTGGGAGTCCGAGACAGTCAGGGAACTGAGAGAGATTGAGGGTCACAGATGCTAGGATTTACTGGGAATCTCGGAGGTGAGGGATGTCTGGAAGGACGGGGCTGATTTCCTTCCCGGAGCTTCAGGTGGAGTATGATCTCTCAGTGGCTCAATATCTAAGATATGTGCAGATGCAGCACATCATTGGAAAGCACTAGGCTTATTTTTGCGGATCTACAGGAGGAGTCCCCTCTGGAGTTCCAGATACTGGCTTCCCCCTACATGCACATGCTATCTCCCAGATATACACAACATTGTTGGCCCATAGTTTGCCCCCACTGGATACAGTAAGGGACAGGTGGTAGCGGGACCTGGGCAGGCTGGAGGAAGATGCATGGGGTGGCAATACGAGCGGGTTTACGCTTGGTGCAGCTGAATGTGCTGCGTAGGGCGTACTATACGAGGGAGAGGCTGTACAAAATAGGGCATGGAAAATCTGCCTTATGCTTGAGGGTTTGCGGTCAGTGGGGGACCTTGCTGTATACATTGTTGGACTGCCCACCGGTGAGAAGATTCTGGGAGAAGGTACATCTGTCAGAAGTGACGAAGGTGCAGATACAACTTACGCCTCAACTGATTACCCTGGGTATGTACGGGGAGCAGACGCTAGAAAGGTATATGCTTCTCTTCTGCAATGTGTCCCTGGCTGTAGCACGGCGGGAAGTTGTTCGGAAATGGGGGAGTCCCACTACACCCACACTGCAAGAGTAAGAAATTAATCTGAATTGGTGCATGAGGGCCGATGAGATGGTGTACAAAGCCCGGGCAGTCCTTGAAAATTTGAAAAAATATGGCAGCCTTGGAAGACTGCTGAGGATGGGCACTGACAGTGGCAGACGTTGGGGTGGGTCACGGAGAGATGCTTTGGGGGGGCTATGCGACGAGCAAGAGACGACAGAGGGGAGGCAGGCTGGATCTCCAGAGGAGGATGGCGTGGCGGACCCCGAGGTAGTGCCCTGGGTGCGGGAAACATCCTTTACCACGCAACCATTACATCGTGGTATGGTTACATCGTGGTTTTCACAACGCAAGTCGTTACATCGACTTGCATCGGAGGGCGCTCTAGACTAAGGAATAGTGTGAATTACTATTCCAACACCTTCCCTACTGTACGTAGACTGGAGTTGGAATAGTAATTCACACTATTCCTAAATCCAGCGCCCTGCAACGCAAGTCGATGTAACGACTTGCGTTGTCAATACCGCAATGTAACATACCGCGTTGTGATGGTACGCGTTGTACCATCATACATTCCCTGGGTGCATATTTTTTTTTTTTGGGGGGGGGGGGGCTTGGTGTGTTAGTGAATGGCTAAGTCACAGTTGCTGTCTGCCTGGTCTTGGTTTGGGTAGGGAGGGGTGGGGGTGTTTCTTCTTAGTTGGGGGCTTTAGGCTTGTTGATGGCTGCTTAAAATGTGTGTTATTCCATGGTTTCATGGGGTACTTATCATGTTAGAGCTCTTGTTTGTTGAAGCGGTCAATCAAAAGATATATTTTAAAACATTTAAAAAAAAAATTGGGTTAGCAAGGATGCCACTGTTTTGCCTATCATCCCCTTGATTTGCTCAAACGCTCCGTCCATCAGCCCCTTTGGTATCGCTTTGTTCGCCCTAAGTTGGCAGGGTATGCCCAGACGTGGGTCCCTTGCTCACTTTGCCACTGGATTCAAACTAGCCTGGCTGATGACGGCTGAATAGCCAGAAACCGATCCCAGGATGCTTGTTTCCGGTCCAGGGAAGACATGGCTTGGCAGTTCGGGCTGGACTGTTCCCATGAGGCACAAGGTCAGACTGATTTGCATATGGCCATGTCTGAACTGGGGTGGTGGAGTGAGCTAAAGAATGATGATGGATTAAACCCAGATCAGTTGACTGGGGGTGAGTGTTTGATTTGCTCAAACGCTCCGTCCATCATCCCCTTTGGTATCGCTTTGTTCGCCCTAAGTTGGCAGGGTATGCCCAGACGTGGGTCCCTTGCTCACTTTGCCACTGGATTCAAGCTAGCCTGGCTGATGACGGCTGAATAGCAAGAAACCGGTCCCAGGATGCTTGTTTCCGGTCCAGGGAAGACATGGCTTGGCAGTTCGGGCTGGACTGTTCCCATGAGGCACAGGGTCAGACTGATTTGCATATGGCCATGTCTGAACTGGGGTGGTGGAGTGAGCTAAAGAATGATGATGGATTAAACCCAGATCAGTTGACTGGGGGTGAGTGTTTGATTTGCTCAAACGCTCCGTCCATCATCCCCTTTGGTATCGCTTTGTTCGCCCTAAGTTGGCAGGGTATGCCCAGACGTGGGTCCCTTGCTCACTTTGCCACTGGATTCAAGCTAGCCTGGCTGATGACGGCTGAATAGCCAGAAACCGGTCCCAGGATGCTTGTTTCCGGTCCAGGGAAGACATGGCTTGGCAGTTTGGGCTGGACTGTTCCCATAAGGCACAGGGTTAGACTGATTTGCATATGGCCATGTCTGAACTGGGGTGGTGGAGTGAGCTAAAGAATGATGATGGATTAAACCCAGATCAGTTGACTGGGGGTGAGTGTTTGATTTGCTCAAACGCTCCGTCCATCATCCTCTTTGGTATCGCTTTGTTCACCCTAAGTTGGCAAGGTATGCCCAGACGTGGGTCCCTTGCTCACTTTGCCACTGGATTCAAGCTAGCCTGGCTGATGACGGCTGAATAGCCAGAAACCGGTCCCAGGATGCTTGTTTCCGGTCCAGGGAAGACATGGCTTGGCAGTTCGGGCTGGACTGTTCCCATGAGGCACAGGGTCAGACTGATTTGCATATGGCCATGTCTGAACTGGGGTGGTGGAGTGAGCTAAAGAATGATGATGGATTAAACCCAGATCAGTTGGCTGGGGGTGAGTGTTTGATTTGCTCAAACGCTCCGTCCATCATCCCCTTTGGTATCATTAGTGGCACGAAACTGCAGAGTGTAGCATCAAATGAAGACAAGGCGGTACTAAGGAGGGACTAACAAGCCTATTTACGAATCAGAAGCCAGCATTTACGAAGGACATGGACACAAGCCAAGATGCGGGTGACCTGATTCTCCACTATGTCAAAGGAAATTTTATATAAACAGTGGAAAGATCCAGATAAATCTACCATTCTGTGATTCTTGAACAAGAGATATTAGGTCAGAGATTTTGAAAAAGATTTTCCTCAAACTCCTAAGTTTAACACTATTTTGGCTTCAATGGCATCGACAGCTAAGCTTTTATCAGAGAATGCCAGCCTGCCCGATGTCGTGGAGGCTTTGCTTAATAGGTCCGATGTTGCTTCTAATTTTTCAGAGAGAGCAAATACATATGAAGCATATGCCACACCCAAGTGTGAACATCCTAGGGAGAAATACAGCTCCCTCCTACGAGGTTAGGACTGGAGATGTGCTTCCATAGAGGTGCAGACACTTTAAACATACCTATTTCAAAGTGGAATACTCTGCTAAAACAGTTTCCATTAATTTCAGGCCGAAAATGAATGATTATGAGTAAAATAAAGTGTCGCAAAAATGCAGCTAAATTTCCATATTTGTGCCGCTAAATTTCCATATTTGTGCCGCTAAATTTGCTATTCCATGCCGCAATATCCTGGGGGGTCTGTACATTGGATTTAGTTGTTCTCACAGTTTATTCTGGCATACTAGTTGATACATTGTATAATGACAGCCTGGGACGGTAAACAATGTTTACCACGTAGTCTTAAACACACAATGCCTTTACCACACAGCATTTACCACGCATTGCCTTTAGCACGCAAGTCTCTACCATGCAAATGCCTTTACCACTTTACTGACATTCGCCACTAGGTAGTTAAAGTTAGGACCATGTCTCCATAGGAAAAGCATTTTTTGACTTATCTATATCTTTGGCGCTGATTGACGAATCTTCACAAAATTTTCCAAACAAAGTGCCCCAGTGATTCTTGTTGTCCATGTGAAGTTTCAGGGCGATTCGTGAAGCAGGGGCCGAGAAAAAGGGCGGGGGTAAAAAAAAAGAAGTGTTTTCCCATGTTAATTTCCACAGAGATTTTAGTCGCGACTACAGCCCGAACCGCTGGACGGAATTACACCAAATTTGGCAGAATGGTAGCTCTTGTTCCACAAAGTACCCTTTTTGTTATTTGGTGTAAATCCGATCAGGTCAGGAGGTATAAAAAAAAGTACAAAAATGTATACATAGGGTACCTGATCTGCCGAGGATCCGACAGTCCCTGTGCTGAAATGGGATTGGTTGCTAACACTTCATCCAGGAAGTGATGGCAGACATCTTGGGACTCGGCTTCAGAAGTGTCCCTGAAAAAACATTTAAAAAAAGAAAAGGGGGCAGTGTAGGAATACCCTGACCCACTAGCTCTGGTCCTGGGTCCCTCTGGGACACTGCAGGGCAAAAAAGCATTTTTTAAAAAAACGTTTCGGCAGTAGTTGCACTGTATCCGTGGCTCCCGCCGAAAAATAAAAATAGAAGCGCGGGGTCCCACAGTTCTCTACTGTTTAGCCACGGGGTGGGCCAGGTCCCGGGGGCATGCAGGATTAAGTTAAGGAGGGGGGCGCACAAGGCCCCCCTCCTGAGGCTCTTTTAAGACCTGGGGTCCACCACCTTCCCGGGAATTTTATAATATAATAAAGGGTGGCGGTGCGGACCCCCCCTCCATGGGCTCTTGTGAGCCCCGGGGACCTCCACCTGCCTGGGGCTTTATTTTAAATTTGGAGGGGGGGGCCATACGGACCCCCCCTCCTGGGGCGGGTTCAAGCCCCAGGGACGACCACCTCCCAGGGGCTAAGTTAAAAGTACTGGGTGGCCGCGCAGACCCCACTGAGCCCTGGAGACCACCACCTCCCCTGAGCTTATAATATAATTAAAACTTGGAGGCACAGTTCCCCTCCCAGGCCATATACAGCCCTGGGGATCACCTCCCGGTGCAGATCAAAGGAGGGGAGAGCCATACATGGCCCTGGGGACTGCCCCCCCCCAGGGAAAACTCCTGTTATGTCCTGGGGAGCCCTCTGTGCAGCAGCAAAGCTGACTCCAACAGGAGGCGGGGAGCCGGCTGGCACTGCGGGGGCCTTGAGGCTCCCCGCACGGTTCCGGGGGGGGGTTGGGGTGGGAAGAGAAGAAAGAGGCAGAGTATAGGTAAGAAACGAGCAGAAAGATGCAGAATAATGGTCAGAAAGGAGCAGAAATGCAGAATAAAGGTCAGTAAAGAGCAGAAAGAGGCAAGATAAAGGTGGGAAATGAGCAGAAAGGGGCAAAATAAAGTTAATAGATGAGCAGAAAGAGGCAGAATAAAAGTCAGCAACGAGCAGAAAGAGACAAAACAAAGGTCAGCAACGAGTAGAAAGAGGCAAAATAAAGATGAGCAACAAGTAGAAAGTGCAAAATAAAGGTGAGAAACGAGCATAAAGAGGCAGAAAAAAGGTTAGCAACAAGCAGATAGATGCAATATAAAGGTGATAAATGAGCAGGAAGAGGCAAAAAAAGATCAGCAACAAGCAGATAGATGCAATATAAAGGTGATAAACAAGCAGAAAGAGGCAAAAAAAGATCAGCAACAAGCAGAGAGAGTCAAAATAAAGGTGAGGAGTGGGCAGAAAGAGGCAGAATAAAGTTCAGAAAGGAGCAGAAAGAGGCAAAAAAAGATCAGCAACAAGCAGAGAGAGGCAAAATAAAGGTGAGAAATGAGCAGAAAGAGGCAGAATAAAGTTCAGAAAGGAGCAGAAAGAGGCAGAATAAAGGTGAGAAATGAGCAGAAAGATACAGAATAAAGGTCAGAAACGAGCAGAAAGAGGCAGAATAAAGGTCAGCAAGGAGCCGAAAGAGGCAAAATAAAGGTCAGCAACAAGCAGAAAGAGGCAGACTTAAGGTCAGAAGGGAGCAGAAAGAGGCAAAATAAAGGTCAGAAATGAGCAGCAAGAGACCAAATAAATGTGAGAAACGAACAGAAAGAGGCAGAATAAAGGTCAGAAATGAGCAGCAAGAGACCAAATAAATGTGAGAAACGAACAGAAAGAGGCAGAATAAAGGTCAGAAATGAGCAGCAAGAGACAAAATAAAGGTGAGAAACGAATAGAAAGAGGCAGAATAAAGGTCAGAAATGAGCAGCAAGAGACAAAATAAAAGTGAGAAACGAGCAGAAAGAGGCAATATAGAGGTCATAAATGAGCAGCAAGAGACAAAATAAAGGTGAGAAACGAGCAGAAAGAGGCAATATAGAGGTCATAAATGAGCAGCAAGAGACAAAATAAAGATGAGAAATGAGCAGAAAGAGGCAAAATAAAGGTCAGCAACAAGTAGAAAGAGGCGGAATAAAGGTCAGAAGGGAGCAGAAAGAGGCTGTCAAATCTTACCTGGGTTTCTGCAGAAGTAATATGATGGCTGTGAAGCAAGTTCCCAACTTTCACCCACCACCAAGACTGCCCAACAATTGTCAAAGCTACTGGAGGTGAAATGGGGAAAAGGGGATCAAAAGAGAAAAAACACAGGTCCCACGGAGTCAAAGCAGGAAGGTATGTAGCGCCCAGATAGGCTCTCTATGCCTCCTGAATATAAACAAAGAATAGGGCAATCAGTGCTGTGTAAACTTATAGGTATATATACCATACAACTGGTATGATATAGTCTATTAGATATTTATATATTCCTGCATAAATTCCCTCTTCCGTTTATAGAGAAAAGTGACTGCATGCACAGGAGTAGTGAGCAATCTAAGAAAACAAAAAAAGAGCATAGTTATAAGTAAAGACAGGATTTCTAGAACACTTTAGCTCTAAACTATGTAGCATACCTAATGTGTTTCTGTGACAGATGATAAGAAAAGGCAAAAAAAGTAGACTAGAAAAATATCGGAATATCCAAGGCCTGGATATTAATATATATACTATGTCCTCTTGTATATTCTTCTTATTATACTAAAGTAAAAATATAAAGATCACAAAAAATGTATAAAGCCTTATAGTAGTCTTTGTATTATTTCTTTGCGTGTCAAAAACAGTAACTTAATGTCCTTTGCTGACATCTTATCTTTCAGAAAGAAACCTCTGTGGCACGAAACAGGATTCTGGCTGGCAAATAAGCAGATACATATGAAGTTCTATGCAAGAAATCAGCACTTTAGCGCAGAGCGCGTTACCACCATTGAATTGGAAGACCCAGATTCTTTAAATGTCTCTTCTTTTTTTTGTTTGGTCCTTTTTGTAGGATCCTTGAAAGTGAAGCTGGAGCAGGTAGCAGGAATCCGAGAACGCCGTGCAGATCAAAGAGAAGGCTGCCGAACACACACACCGCCGACAGAGACGAACGCAACGTGATATGACCCGGAAATGGAAGGTGAGTGATCCGACGGCAGGAGATAGCAGACGCGCAAGCTAGAACACTAAGTAATTTCCTGCAGAGTGCGGACAGCTTTTAAGCCTGAAATGCTCCGCTCCTGCCACATCCCGGACCCAGCATGCAGTAAGCATGACAGTACACCCCCCAAGAATACTCCCAAATGGTTTAGGCTTGTGAGGGAAACACCTGTGAAAGAGTCTCAGCAAACGATGGGCATTAAGGTGGCCAGCCGTCTCCCAAGTTCGATTCTTAGGAGAAAAACTTTTCCAGTGTACTAGGTATTGAACCCTCCGACGTACCCTCCTGGAATCAACGATTGCTGCCACCTCATATTATGCCTCATCGTCTACCAACACAGGCAAAGGTTTAACAGGACACCTAGTATCTTCAACAACAGGTTTCAACAAAGAGACGTGAAAGACAGGATGAATCCTTAGGGTAGGAGGTAGTTCCAATTTCAAGGTAACAGGATTAAGCACCTTGATGATCTTGTAGGGCCAATAAAACGAGGTTTGAATTTTCATGTGCCTTTGACTGCAATATTGTGAGTGGGCAACCATACTATATCCCCAATCGAATATACAGGACTGGGGCGGCGATGGAGATCCGCATTTTTCTTGTACACCATCTTTGCTTTGTTTATATTGGCAAGAGCAATATTCTGTACCTCATGTATGCTATCAAACATATCTTGTGCTGCCGGTATATTAGAAGAGGTAGAGTTTACAAAAGACGAGGATGAAAGCCAATGTTGGTATATAAAGGAGAAAAGGCAGTAGAAGTATGCATGCTGTTGTTAAAGGCGTATTCTGTAGCCCATAAATAAGTGTCCCAGTCAGAGGAAGATTGCACTAACTGACACCGCGAGTATTGTTCAAGGCACTGGTTCACCCTCTCTGTTTGACCCTCTGCTTGGAGATGATGTCTGGAAGACAAGAGCATAACAATCTGCAAAATGGAACCCAACCCCTTTCAGAAATTTGAAATAAACTGGGAGCCCTGGTCTGAGAATATAACAGACGGTAGACAATGAAGATGTACAATGTGCTGTAAAAACACAGAGGATAACTCTGTAGAAGTAGACTCTCCTTTCCTGGGAATAAAATGACACATCTTGGTCAACTAATCAACCACCACTAAGATAACAGTAAAGCCCTGTTCTGTTTTAGACACTTCTACTATAAAATCCATGGAGATGGTATACCATGGAGCAGGAGCAGTGGGCAGAGGGGTTAACAACCCAGCAGGCGCTTGATGTGAACTTTTACTTTGTGCGCAAGTATGACATCTCTGTACATATAGTCTAACATCTTTAGAAAGTGTGGGCCAAGAAAAAATACCTTCTAAAAGTTCTAAGGTTTTCTTGTCCCCTGGATATCCAGTGAGTATATTTGAATGACACTATTCCAAAGCTTGTTACTGTGACAGTACTGTTGGTACAAATAAACCACCCTGTATGCATAGCAAATCCTGTACTTTCTGACCCTTATGAGTTTGTGCAAGGTCCTTACCTCTTTGGATTGTTGAGCCTTTAAGACTTCAGTTGTGTACTGTTCTTTGGAGTACAAGGCCCCTAAAATACGCTCTCTAGCAATTATGAGTGGATGCTCAACAGGAATTTCAAGAACACAATACCCCAAATGTGAAAGAGTATCAGCTTTCCCATGTTTTCTACTAGCTTGGAACTGGATTACAAAATCAAAATCTCTAAAGTACTGAGTCCAGCGCAGTTGCCTTATGGGAAGGGTACGGGCTGACTTCAGAAATTGCAGGTTTCTATGATCTGTGAGGACTGTAACTGTGTGTACGGCTGCCACTCCTCAAAGGCCTTTTTTTATAGAAAGCAACTCCCTATCTCCCACTGAATAATTCCGCTCTGTGGGGCTTAGTTTGTACAAATAAAACGCAACAGGGTGCAAACAACCAGACTTCTTGTCTCCTTGGGACAGAACTCCCCCTACAGCTACCTGAGAAGCATCCGCTTCTACTATGAATGGTTGAGAAGGGTCTGGATGTTTCAATATAGGTGCACTAGTGAAAGCTTCTTTGAGTTTCTGAAATGCCTCTTCTGCAGACCACTGAAACTTTACTCCCTTACGCAGAAGCTTAGTGAAAGGAGACGCCAAAGCGGAAAACTCACCAATGAAGCACCTATAAGAGTTAGCAAACCCTAGGAAGCTCTGCACCTCTTTGACTGAGGGTGAGTTCCATTTGGTAATGGCTGATACCCTTTGAGGATCCATGCTTACTCCTTCTGTAGATAACACAAAGCCCAAAAAGGTAACTGACGACACATTAAACTGACATTTGTCCAGTTTCACAAACAATTTATTATCTTTTAACATTTCTAGGATAGCCCTGACATGTTTAGTGCGTTCTTCTACTGATGAGAAATAGATTAGAATGTCATCAATGTAAGCAATAGCACAAACATTCAAATATTCTCTCAGGACTTGGTTAATGAAGAATTGGAAAGCAGCAGGCACATTACATAGACTGTATGGCATAACTAAATACTCATAAAAAACGAATTTGGTACGAAAGGCAGTTTTTCAGTTGGCTTCTTCCATACTCGCACCAAATGGTATGCCCTCTTAAATCAAGTTTGGTAAAAATCCTGGCATCTTTTACTTGGTCAAGAAGTGTGTGAATTAATGGTAAAGGGTACCTGTTCTTGATAGTAACTTCATTGAGTGATCTATAATCAATGCAGCAATAAAGAACGCCCTCTTTTTTAGAAAAAATAAAAAAAGAGAAGAGGAAACAGGTGAGTAAGAGGGTCTAATGAACCCAATGTTAAGCATTTCATCTAGGTATTCCCGAAGGTATAGATTTACTTTTTGTGCCAATGCTTAAATCCTACTGTATGGAATCTTAGCTCCAGTAATTAATTTAATTCGACAGTCATATGGTCAATGAGGAGGAAGAGTGGAGGCTTTGGTTTTGTCGAATACTTCTACTAAGTCCTGGTAGCATGAAGACAATTCTGGTAGAAACGCTTCACTGACCACTGCAATTTCTTTATGGAGTATAGTTTTCAATCTACAATGTGATTCACAAAAGTCAGACCAAAAGGTGAGAGTATAGTTCTTCCAATTTATGTCTGGGTTGTGTTTTACAATCCACGGAATTCCAAGTATAACCATAAACTGAGGTGCTTGAATTAAATCGAAATTAACAAACGCCATATGTAAATTCTGCATCATAAAACAGACATCAACAGTGGCATGAGTAATGAGACCTGACTAAATAATACTACCATCAATGGTTCTTACTTCATCCACACAATCCTTTGTCACAAAAGGAATGCCCCATTGCTTAGCCCATTGTACATCCATAAAATTTCCTGTAGCTTCTGAGTTTATATGTAAGTAAGTCCGTTTTTATATAGCGCAGCTACTCACCCTTACGGGTCTCAAGGCGCTGGGGGCCGTAGTGGAAATTAAGTGAGCTATTGCCCAGAGTCACATGGTGCTGAGCTGAGCTGCCGCCGGAGCCGGGGATCGAACCGTGAACCCTGTGCTTCGAAGTCAGCTGCCCTGGCCGCTGCACCACACCTCTCCACTGTCACGATTTGTGTGTCTGTGGAATGCTCATTCCATTGGACGCGAGTTTCCAAAAAAGAAATGGTAAGGAGGAGACAAAGAGGAATCTTGTGCTATAGATTGTGAGACTATGAGACCGGGACTACCCAAAACATTTGTCTCAACAGGTTTTGGGCTTCCTAGTATACCGAGCCCCTCATTTCTTAGGTTTCACAGGACAGTCTCGAAGGAAATGACCCTGCTTACCACAATATAAGCATAGTGTCTTGTCGCGGTGTCTTTGATGCTCTTCATCACTTAAGGGCCCACGTGCATTACTAATTTGCATTGGTTCGGGGTCTTCTAAAGTCTTGCCAGGCTCAGTCTTTCTCTCCCTATATGAATGCTTTGTGGTCAGAACGCCCTCTGTCACTTCGTTGCTTGCTTAATCGGTGATCTAGTTTCACCACTAGGTCAATGCGAGTTCTACATGATTCGGGAGGTTCTACAACTTTTAATTCATCTTCAGTCCTCTATAGAATAAGGCACTGATTTGGCTTCTGGCCAGCCTGCTTCTGTGACTAATCTATTAAAACTAGATATGTAAGTCAAAATATCTTTAGTGCCTTGTTTTAAATTCAATAAATCGGAATCTACTGACTGCATGAAAGAATGTCGATCAAACAGCCTCCGTAGCTCATCTTTAAAAGCCGTCTAATCATACAATGAAGGCTCATTACCCTTTACCAAGAGAATAGACGATGTGGCTGCAGTACCCCCTAGATATGATAAGACAAAGGCCACCTTAGCCTGTTCAGTGGGAAAACACTAGCCCCCACATGCATCAAAATAGCCAATAGCGAATCCTTAATTGCGATTTTTAAGGAAACGCAATTAAAGATTCGCTATTGGCTATGCATGTAGGAATCTCAAATAAATTAGCGATTCCTACAAATTCCTTAATTGCGAGTCGCAAATTGCGAGTCGCAATTAAGGAATTGCTTCCTATTCATTCCTATGGGCCTAGAGGCCTATAGGAATGAATGGGAATTGCATGCGCAATTTGCGAGTACCCAATAGGTACGCGCAAATTGCGCATGCAATTTCAAGGGTGCTAGGGTGCCAAGATGACCCTGTAGCACCCTTGAAATTGCTAAGTGAACCCATGTTGCGCACACACATGCCCCAAGGGCATGTGTGTGTGTAACCTTGAACTTTGAAAAATGCACTTTAGTGCATTTTTCAAAGTTTTCGCTAATTACCATCAAGTTTCATTTGACGGTAAAGTGACGGTAATTAGCGTCCCCCAATAGCGAAATCGCTATTTTAAATATCATCATGCATTGCATTTGAGGCATCGCAAATTGCGATTCCTTAAATGCAATCGCAATTTAAGTAATCGCTAATTTGCGATTACTTAAATTGCGATTTTTGCATTTGGGATGATGCATCCCAAATGCAAAAATACCGGTCGCAAAGGGGCATATTCTGCGAATCTGACCGTTTGCGACCAGTTTTTAGTTTGATGCATGGGGCACTAAGTCTTGCACATAAAGTGCAGTTGACATTGATTCATAAATTACGCAAATTTGGTTGGATCCCCCGTAAATCGCACAGGTGAGGCCAAAGGGATAGTTGGAGGAGTAGAGACATGAATGACAGGAGCCCCTGTCCCAGAAGGAGAGGCTGCAGAAAATACGTTCCTAGAAGCCCCCTGACTAGTTACAGGAATGGACTCAGGGGCACTACTCTGTTGCATTGTGTTTACTCTAAGTATTAGTGCTTGAGTTTCCTTTTGTAATTTACCTATCATGTGTGCTAAATCTGCGAGAGTAACAGTGCGCTCATCCATATCGCTCAGGTGGAAATTTTACGCAAGCGTGGGATTCTGTCAAATCTCACCTGGGTTTCTGCAGAAGCAATATGATGGCTGTGAAGCAAGTTCCCAACTTTCACCCACCACCAAGCCTGCCCAACAATTGTCAAAGCTACTTTGGGTGGATTGGTGAAAAAGGGGATGGAAAGAGAAAAGGCACAGGCCCCACAGAGTCAAAGCAGGAAGGTAAGTGGTGCCCAGATATGCTCGCTACGCCTCTTGAATATAAAAAATTAATAGGAGAATCAGTGCTGTGTAAACATATATGTATACAGCCATACAACTGTTATGATATACCCTATTAGATGTATTTATACACCTGGGTAAATCCCCTCTTCCGTATATAGAGAAAAGTGACTGCATAAACAGGAGTAGTACGAAATCTAAGAAAACAAAGAAAGAGCATAGTTATAAGTAATGGCAGGATTTCTAGAACGCTTTAGCTCTAAATGATGTATATGGGCTATTAGCATACCTTATATGTTTCTTTGACAGATAAGAAAAGGCTCAAAAAATGTAGACTAGAAAAATATCAGAATATCCAAGGCCTGGATATTAATATATACAATGTCCTCTTGTATATTCTTCTTCTTATACTAAAGTAAAAATATAAAGATCACAAAAAATGTGTGGAGCCTTATAGTAGTCTTTGTATTATTTATTTGCGTGACAAAAACAATAACTTAATGTCCTCTGCTAAAATCTTATCTTTCAGAAAGAAACCTGTGTGGCACGAAACAGGATTCTGGCAGGCAAATAAGATCAGATACGTATATAGTTCTATGCAAGAAATCAGCACTTTTGTGCATCGCATGTTATCACCATTTAACTGGAAGACGTGGATTTTTTAATTGTCTCTTCTTTCTTTCGTCCTTTTTGTAGGATCCTTGAAAGCGAAGACGGAGCAGGTAGCCGGAATCCGAGAACGCCATGCAGATCAAAGAGAAGGCCCCCAAACACACACGCCACCGGCAGAGATGAACACGACGTGATGTGACCCGGAACCGTAAGATGAGTGATCCGACCCAGGAGATTGCAGACGTGTACGCTAGAACGCTAAGCAATCTCCTGCAGAGTGCGGACGGCTTTTAAGCCTGAAGTGCTTCGCCCCTGCCGCATCCCGGACCCAGTGTGTGCAAGCATGACAGAGGCAGAATAAAGGTAAAAAATGAGCAGAAAGAGGCAAAATAGAGATCAGAAACTAGCTGCAGGAGGCAGAATAAAGGTGAGAAAGAAGCAGAAAGAGGCAAAATAAAGGTCAGCAACGAGCAGAAAGAGGCAAACCAGAGGGCAAAAAAATGAGCAGGACAAGCAAAACAGAGGCAGAAAAACAAGCAAAAAAGGCAAAACAGAACAGAAGAGGGCAAAACAGAGCACTCAGACATTCACTCATCCACTCACATACCCACTCAGACACTCTCACAGTGACTCACAGACCCACTCAGAAACTCCCACACCCACTCACAGACTTACTGAGACACCCATGCACTCTCTCACACACTCACTGTCAAAGGTTAGTGGTTACATTTAGGAAACAAAATTTTAAAAAACGTAGAAATTCACTGAAAAAAACAAAGGTTACAGGGACGTTATAGTTAGGAAATAGAATTAAAAACCCTGAAAAATTCACTGAAAAAAAGAAAGGTTACAGGGACGTTATAGTTAGGCTCAGATTTCACTCGTACAAAACCAGTGAAATTTTAAGTCCCTGCAATGCCCGCACTACTTATGACCTCACATATTACATCACTCATGACATGGTCAGTGACATCACTGATGACATCTCAAATGACATCACTAATGACATCATCCACAGAAGCATTCACATACCCACTCACACTCCTATACAACTGCTTATATACCCACACAACCACTCATATATCCATTCACAGACCCATGCAAGTACTCACACAACCACTAACTCATCCATAGAGCTACTCATACAGTCACTTACCCATATAGCCACTCACAGCCACACACTCACCCATACAGCTACTCACACATCCACTTATAAACCTTTACAGCCACTCACATACCCAATCACTCACACATACAGCCTCTTAACACAGCCACTCACCCATACAAGCACTCACACACTCACTCACACAACCACTTACATACCCATTCACACATCCATACAAGTACTCACACACCCGCTCACTCACCCATACATCCATTCACACAGACACTTACTCTACAATACAGCCACTCACTCACCCATACAGCCACTTACAGAGCCGGTCACTCACTCATACAGCCATTTAGATACTCACTCAACTATACAGTTACGTACGCACCCACTCACCCACCCATACAGCCACTCACTCACCCATACAGCCATTAACACACCCACTCACTCGCCAATACAGCCACTTATGCAGCCACTCACTCACCCACATGGCTACTCATATACCTACCTGTACACCCATACAGCCACTCACACACCCATACAGGCACTCAGACACCCACTCACACACAGATACACACAGTCACATAGCCACTCACATAATATATGTCAGAAATAGTATCACCTATTAGTAGTACAGAAAATATACTGTTTTTACTTTTGTACTATCTTGGTATATATGTTTAACACTCATAATCTTTTAGAAAACACTCACACTCACTGGATGATGTCATCATTGATGTCATTTGAAATGTTATCAGGGATGTCATCAGTGATGCCACTGACCATGTCATTAGTGATGTAATGCAGTGCATTGCGGGGGCAATCTAATTATAACTGCTGAATTTCACTGGTTTTATACGAGTGAAATTCGAGCCTAACTATAACGTCCCTCTAACCTTTGTTTTTGAGTAAAAATATATCTATACATATATACAGACATATATATATATATATATATATATATATATTTATTTGTTTTGTTTTTTTCACTGAAAAATCCAAAGGTTATAGTAACGTTATAGTTAGGTGAATTTGTCAGTGACAACATTAACATCTCAAATGGCATAATTGATTACATCACTGATGACCTCATTCAAGCTTTGTTTTCCTGCACATTGCTCTATAAATTACTGTGGGATTAGAGGCCTGATTGTAAGTACAAAATAACTCAAGAGAATATCCGGCATCATTAGTGCCATCACACAAACAACTCCCTTAGGTGTAGAAGCAACCATCATGTTCAACATTGACCCTATACAATACACTGTACATGTAGCCTAGTTCACATTAACAATCACCCACAGATATATGGAAAACTCACACTGAGTACGGTGTTCAATCGGTATACAACTCTACAGAGAAAGCCAAGTTCCTCAAGATACTTAATGTCTGTTCCAAAATGAATGCCGTACTACAGACAGCTTTTATCTGTATCAAACCATTCACAGTCACTGAACCTAGATTGAAAAACAAAGCTGATATAAGTAGAGAAGTGGGCACGGTAAACAGTATTCACTCTATGGAGAGATTTTACCCTGTACCACACTGTTTGCAGATAGTGAAACTCTCATGAGAAATACACTACATAGTATTAAAAAGTATCTACTAAGAACAGTGTACACTCAATGCAACACTTGGCAAAAAAACACTGCTTAAAATAACCAAAATCTAAAGATGCTAAAGATCATATTATCTGGACCCTTCACACTGTAATGAAAACTATACAGATAGCTCATCTACTGAAGCAAGACAAGCACATGTACATAGGTTAGTACCTGGTACATACACTCTTCTATGTTATGTAGAAATTGACATACTGACACGATTCTCTCTAATAACTCAAGGCTGCTTACAATACTTAGCATCTACTACGCACAATCTTTGCCCTGTTGGAAACCTTTTCTGTAGGAACAAAAACCTTGTGTGGAACATACTGGACACAACACGTCAACTGTTATCTGCACACAGAGTTACTCTTCAACACAAAGATTTATAACGTGTTCAATAAATCTACACAGCTATGGTGCATTAGAAGTGCATGACTTTTGTAATGGTCACACCCATTAGCTGGACCCAGGCTTTACAAATTCGGTACAATAGTAATATGGTAGCTACCTGCCACTATGTAAACTATTAAACAAAATAACACACCCACTGGATGATGTCAAGAGTGATGTAATCGGTAATGTCATCAATGATGTCATTTGAGGCATCAGCGGTGATGTCATAAACGATGTCATAGAACATGTCATGGGTGATGTCATGTGAGGTCATAAGCAGTGCATGGCGGGCGCAAGTTATACTTATCACTGCTAACTATAACTGCTGAATTTCTGTGTTTTTTAAGTTCAAATCCTTAATGTTGTCACTGAGAAATGTAACTAGTTTTTTTGTAAAGAAAAATAACACCCAAGTATACCGTTACTTTAACCTTTGGTTTTTTTCAGTGAATTTCTGGATTTTTAAAAAAATGAAAACAGATCTTTTCATCACACCTAACTATAATGTTACTTTAACCTTTGTTTTTTTCAGTGAATTTCTAGTTTTTTTTTTTAAAGTAAATTAATTTTTTTAATTGTATGTATGTTAGATTAACTGAATAATATATCCTCGATGCAGACATTATTTAGAAAGGGAATTGTTTTCATATTGATACTTAACCGGAAAGGGTGCACACTTTGCAAAAGGTTTCTAAAAATGATGTTTGAGTGTAAAAAAGTGAAACAGAGTAATACAACAATATTTGTGTTGAAATTGTTTATTTCCTCAGCTCTTCCGACCCTCATATTGAGACATTTTCCCAGCAAATTCACTAATATTGTAATTCATAACCTTTTTTGTGTTTGTACATTAAAGTCAGTAACTATAATTCAGAAAGAGAATAATCAGTTTTTGGAATATTGTATAGTATTATCTTTCATTATATAAATGTATTTTTTAAGTGTGTGATTACTCATTAGAGTTTTATATTTTGTTTTAATGTACAGTTTAGAGTTCTTTTTCTATTGAATATTAATCTGTATTAAGAGAGTCATTAAAATATGGTTGTAATATACATTTATTATTTTTTGAAAAAGGTGGTGACTCTTGCGAGAAGCTCGCGCGAGTCAAACATACAATACCTTGCGTGGACTTCAAGGGGGCTGTACTTCCTGGTTGACCCTCGCAAGATCGTACATATCAAAACACACAATACCTTGCGTGGACTTCAAGGGGGATGTACTTCCTGGTCGACTCTTGCAAGATCGTACATATGGGATTAAGTTAAGAACAGTGTTTTGCTGTAATTGTGAATTAGTGCTGCTAACTATAAATTTCTTTGTTTTTTTCAGTTCAAAACTTTAATGTTGTCACTGACAAATTCACCTATCACATTAGTTTAACCTTTTGTTTTTTTCACTGAATTTCAAAGTTTATTATTATTATTTTTTAAACCAGATCTTTTTTCACACCTAACTCTAACGCTACTTTAACCTTGTTTTTTTCAGTGAATTTCTAAGTTTTTTTTAACGTAAAATAATACTTATACACCATATGTCAATGCAACTCCCCACAGCGCGGCCTTCGGCGGGGAGTTGGCTGCAGGGCCTAGCATGCAGCCAGGCTCTGCAGCCAACACCCCCCCCCCATACAGCCATCCCTATGCTGCACACGGTGGGGTGTTGGCAATAGGGTCTGGTCCTGGCGACCCCATCCCCCAGGGTCATTTGTTTTTTAATTAAAGGGGAGGGGAGCCGGGCGGCCCACTTCCCCAAGCCTTGTTAGGTCCTGGGGATCCTATCCCTCAGGGCCGTACATATATCTATGCGGCTGCCTCCCCGAACTATTTTTGGCCCTGGGGACCCCCCCCGGGCCACTTATTTAGACGAAGGGGAGAGGGGTCCGGTGGCCTCCCTCCCCAAGCCTTGTTAGGCCTTGGTGACCCTGTCCCCCAAGGTCACTCTTTTAAATAAAGGGCAGGGGGGTCGTGTGGCCCCATCCCAAGGCCGATTAGGCACCGGGGACCCCATTCCTCGGGCCCAGCACATTTTTCAGGGGAAGGGGGCACACAGCCCTCCACCCCAGGATGATTTCTGCCCCATGACCCCATCCCTCAGGGCTGGCTTTATTTTCAGGGGAGAGGGCAGGCAGCCCCCCTCATTGGGCTGATTTTGTCCCACTGATCAAATCCCCTAGGGCTCCGCCTTATGGACTAGGCTGGGGAGGGGGCACACAGGTCCTTTCACCAGGCCAATTTTGGCCCCAGGGACCCCATGCCCCGTGCATTTTTCAGAGGGAGGGGTTCACATGCCCCTTCCCCAGACTGATTTTGGCCCCGGGACCCCATACTGAGGCCCTGCACAGTTTTTCAGAGGGAGGGGGCACACAGCACCCTCCCTGCGAAAAAGAGCCCAAATGTAGTACAAATATCACCTGAATATAGCCGTAGTATAGCCCAATGACAGGACTGTGCAAAACTCTTAGGGGCTGATTAGGATGGCGGGCGGACGCACCCTATCATAAATGGGACCGCCTGACAGGTTGTCACCGGTACCGACAGAGGTACAATACGACCGCCACCACGGCGGGCGCAATGCCTCGCTTTTACATTGCACACGCCGCAATGCAAAAATGGGATACATTACATATCCCTGCACTACGTGGCAGGCACCATGCGGTGCCTGCCACATGGTGCAGGGATGTGTAGGGGGCTCCATAGGTGCCCCCCACAACCCACAGCTCTGGGTAAGAGGGGGGTGGGCCCGCTAGGGGCCCCCAAATTCCCTTTCCGCCTGACTTTTCATGGCAGGTTACTCGCCATGAAAAGGCGGGCGGAAAGGGACATCATAATCCCTATGGCAGTGCCTGGCAGGCACCGTCACCATTGTAGGGATTGGATGTCCTGCCGACGCACCGGCGGGCTCAAGGAGCCCGTCGGATGCGTGGCGGTCGGTCTTTACGACCACCAACCATTCGCCCGCCATGGTAATATGGCGGGTGGATTGCTACCATCAATGGTTCTTACTTCATCCACACAATCCTTTGTCACAAAAGGAATGCCCCATTGCTTAGCCAATTGTACATCCATAAAATTTCCTGTAGCTTCTGAGTTTATATGTAAGTAAGTCCGTTTTTATATAGCGCAGCTACTCACCCTTACGGGTCTCAAGGCGCTGGGGGCCGTAGTGGAAATTAAGTGAGCTATTGCCCAGAGTCACATGGTGCTGAGCTGAGCTGCCGCCGGAGCCGGGGATCGAACCGTGAACCCTGTGCTTCGAAGTCAGCTGCCCTGGCCGCTGCACCACACCTCTCCACTGTCACGATTTGTGTGTCTGTGGAATGCTCATTCCATTGGACGCGAGTTTCCAAAAAAGAAATGGTGAGGAGGAGACAAAGAGGAATCTTGTGCTATAGATTGTGAGACTATGAGACCGGGACTACCCAAAACATTTGTCTCAACAGGTTTTGGGCTTCCTAGTATACCGAGCCCCTCATTTCTTAGGTTTCACAGGACAGTCTCGAAGGAAATGACCCTGCTTACCACAATATAAGCATAGTGTCTTGTCGCGGTGTCTTTGATGCTCTTCATCACTTAAGGGCCCACGTGCATTACTAATTTGCATTGGTTCGGGGTCTTCTAAAGTCTTGCCAGGCTCAGTCTTTCTCTCCCTATATGAATGCTTTGTGGTCAGAACGCCCTCTGTCACTTCGTTGCTTGCTTAATCGGTGATCTAGTTTCACCACTAGGTCAATGCGAGTTCTACATGATTCGGGAGGTTCTACAACTTTTAATTCATCTTCAGTCCTCTATAGAATAAGGCACTGATTTGGCTTCTGGCCAGCCTGCTTCTGTGACTAATCTATTAAAACTAGATATGTAAGTCAAAATATCTTTAGTGCCTTGTTTTAAATTCAATAAATCGGAATCTACTGACTGCATGAAAGAATGTCGATCAAACAGCCTCCGTAGCTCATCTTTAAAAGCCGTCTAATCATACAATGAAGGCTCATTACCCTTTACCAAGAGAATAGACGATGTGGCTGCAGTACCCCCTAGATATGATAAGACAAAGGCCACCTTAGCCTGTTCAGTGGGAAAACACTAGCCCCCACATGCATCAAAATAGCCAATAGCGAATCCTTAATTGCGATTTTTAAGGAAACGCAATTAAAGATTCGCTATTGTTATGCATGTAGGAATCTCAAATAAATTAGCGATTCCTACAAATTCCTTAATTGCGAGTCGCAAATTGCGAGTCGCAATTAAGGAATTGCTTCCTATTCATTCCTATGGGCCTAGAGGCCTATAGGAATGAATGGAATTGCATGCGCAATTTGCGAGTACTCAATAGGTACGCGCAAATTGCGCATGCAATTTCAAGGGTGCTAGGTGCCAAGATGACCCTGTAGCACCCTTGAAATTGCTAAGTGAACCCATGTTGCGCACACACATGCCCCAAGGGCATGTGTGTGTGTAACCTGAACTTTGAAAAATGCACTTTAGTGCATTTTTCAAAGTTTTCGCTAATTACCATCAAGTTTCATTTGACGGTAAAGTGACGGTAATTAGCGTCCCCCAATAGCGAAATCGCTATTTTAAATATCATCATGCATTGCATTTGAGGCATCGCAAATTGCGATTCCTTAAATGCAATCGCAATTTAAGTAATCGCTAATTTGCGATTACTTAAATTGCGATTTTTGCATTTGGGATGATGCATCCCAAATGCAAAAATACCGGTCGCAAAGGGGCATATTCTGCGAATCTGACCGTTTGCGACCAGTTTTTAGTTTGATGCATGGGGCACTAAGTCTTGCACATAAAGTGCAGTTGACATTGATTAATAAATTACGCAAATTTGGTTGGATCCCCCGTAAATCGCACAGGTGAGGCCAAAGGGATAGTTGGAGGAGTAGAGACATGAATGACAGGAGCCCCTGTCCCAGAAGGAGAGGCTGCAGAAAATACGTTCCTAGAAGCCCCCTGACTAGTTACAGGAACGGACTCAGGGGCACTACTCTGTTGCATTGTGTCTACTCTAAGTATTAGTGCTTGAGTTTCCTTTTGTAATTTACCTATCATGTGTGCTAAATCTGCGAGAGTAACAGTGCGCTCATCCATATCGCTCAGGCGGAAATTTTACGCGGGCGTGGGATTCTGTCAAATCTCACCTGGGTTTCTGCAGAAGCAATATGATGGCTGTGAAGCAAGTTCCCAACTTTCACCCACCACCAAGCCTGCCCAACAATTGTCAAAGCTACTTTGGGTGGATTGGTGAAAAGGGGATGGAAAGAGAAAAGGCACAGGCCCCACAGAGTCAAAGCAGGAAGGTAAGTGGTGCCCAGATATGCTCGCTACGCCTCTTGAATATAAAAAATTAATAGGAGAATCAGTGCTGTGTAAACATATATGTATACAGCCATACAACTGTTATGATATACCCTATTAGATGTATTTATACACCTGGGTAAATCCCTCTTCCGTATATAGAGAAAAGTGACTGCATAAACAGGAGTAGTACGAAATCTAAGAAAACAAAGAAAGAGCATAGTTATAAGTAATGGCAGGATTTCTAGAACGCTTTAGCTCTAAATGATGTATATGGGCTATTAGCATACCTTATATGTTTCTTTGACAGATGATAAGAAAAGGCTCAAAAAATGTAGACTAGAAAAATATCAGAATATCCAAGGCCTGGATATTAATATATACAATGTCCTCTTGTATATTCTTCTTCTTATACTAAAGTAAAAATATAAAGATCACAAAAAATGTGTGGAGCCTTATAGTAGTCTTTGTATTATTTATTTGCGTGACAAAAACAATAACTTAATGTCCTCTGCTAAAATCTTATCTTTCAGAAAGAAACCTGTGTGGCACGAAACAGGATTCTGGCAGGCAAATAAGATCAGATACGTATATAGTTCTATGCAAGAAATCAGCACTTTTGTGCATCGCATGTTATCACCATTTAACTGGAAGACGTGGATTTTTTAATTGTCTCTTCTTTCTTTCGTCCTTTTTGTAGGATCCTTGAAAGCGAAGACGGAGCAGGTAGCCGGAATCCGAGAACGCCATGCAGATCAAAGAGAAGGCCCCCAAACACACACGCCACCGGCAGAGATGAACACGACGTGATTTGACCCGGAACCGTAAGATGAGTGATCCGACCCAGGAGATTGCAGACGTGTAACCTAGAACGCTAAGCAATCTCCTGCAGAGTGCGGACGGCTTTTAAGCCTGAAGTGCTTCGCCCCTGCCGCATCCCGGACCCAGTGTGTGCAAGCATGACTGAGGCAGAATAAAGGTAAAAAATGAGCAGAAAGAGGCAAAATAGAGATCAGAAACTAGCTGCAGGAGGCAGAATAAAGGTGAGAAAGAAGCAGAAAGAGGCAAAATAAAGGTCAGCAACGAGCAGAAAGAGGCAAACCAGAGGGCAAAAAATGAGCAGGACAAGCAAAACAGAGGCAGAAAAACAAGCAAAAAAGGCAAAACAGAACAGAAGAGGGCAAAACAGAGCACTCAGACATTCACTCATCCACTCACATACCCACTCAGACACTCTCACAGTGACTCACAGACCCACTCAGAAACTCCCACACCCACTCACAGACTTACTGAGACACTCATGCACTCTCTCACACACTCACTGTCAAAGGTTAGTGGTTACATTTAGGAAACAAAATTTTAAAAAACGTAGAAATTCACTGAAAAAAACAAAGGTTACAGGGACGTTATAGTTAGGAAATAGAATTAAAAACCCTGAAAAATTCACTGAAAAAAAGAAAGGTTACAGGGACGTTATAGTTAGGCTCAGATTTCACTCGTACAAAACCAGTGAAATTTTAAGTCCCTGCAATGCCCGCACTACTTATGACCTCACATATTACATCACTCATGACATGGTCAGTGACATCACTGATGACATCTCAAATGACATCACTAATGACATCATCCACAGAAGCATTCACATACCCACTCACACTCCTATACAACTGCTTATATACCCACACAACCACTCATATATCCATTCACAGACCCATGCAAGTTCTCACACAACCACTAACTCATCCATAGAGCTACTCATACAGTCACTTACCCATATAGCCACTCACAGCCACACACTCACCCATACAGCTACTCACACATCCACTTATAAACCTTTACAGCCACTCACATACCCAATCACTCACACATACAGCCTCTTAACACAGCCACTCACCCATACAAGCACTCACACACTCACTCACACAACCACTTACATACCCATTCACACATCCATACAAGTACTCACACACCCGCTCACTCACCCATACATCCATTCACACAGACACTTACTCTACAATACAGCCACTCACTCACCCATACAGCCACTTACAGAGCCGGTCACTCACTCATACAGCCATTTAGATACTCACTCAACTATACAGTTACGTACGCACCCACTCACCCACCCATACAGCCACTCACTCACCCATACAGCCATTAACACACCCACTCACTCGCCAATACAGCCACTTATGCAGCCACTCACTCACCCACATGGCTACTCATATACCTACCTGTACACCCATACAGCCACTCACACACCCATACAGGCACTCAGACACCCACTCACACACAGATACACACAGTCACATAGCCACTCACATAATATATGTCAGAAATAGTATCACCTATTAGTAGTACATAAAATATACTGTTTTTACTTTTGTACTATCTTGGTATATATGTTTAACACTCATAATCTTTTAGAAAACACTCACACTCACTGGATGATGTCATCATTGATGTCATTTGAAATGTTATCAGGGATGTCATCAGTGATGCCACTGACCATGTCATTAGTGATGTAATGCAGTGCATTGCGGGGGCAATCTAATTATAACTGCTGAATTTCACTGGTTTTATACGAGTGAAATTCGAGCCTAACTATAACGTCCCTCTAACCTTTGTTTTTGAGTAAAAATATATCTATACATATATACAGACATATATATATATATATATTTATTTATTTGTTTTGTTTTTTTCACTGAAAAATCCAAAGGTTATAGTAACGTTATAGTTAGGTGAATTTGTCAGTGACAACATTAACATCTCAAATGGCATAATTGATTACATCACTGATGACCTCATTCAAGCTTTGTTTTCCTGCACATTGCTCTATAAATTACTGTGGGATTAGAGGCCTGATTGTAAGTACAAAATAACTCAAGAGAATATCCGGCATCATTAGTGCCATCACACAAACAACTCCCTTAGGTGTAGAAGCAACCATCATGTTCAACATTGACCCTATACAATACACTGTACACGTAGCCTAGTTCACATTAACAATCACCCACAGATATATGGAAAACTCACACTGAGTACGGTGTTCAATCGGTATACAACTCTACAGAGAAAGCCAAGTTCCTCAAGATACTTAATGTCTGTTCCAAAATGAATGCCGTACTACAGACAGCTTTTATCTGAATCAAACCATTCACAGTCACTGAACCTAGATTGAAAAACAAAGCTGATATAAGTAGAGAAGTGGGCACGGTAAACAGTATTCACCCTATGGAGAGATTTTACCCTGTACCACACTGTTTGCAGATAGTGAAACTCTCATGAGAAATACACTACATAGTATTAAAAAGTATCTACTAAGAACAGTGTACACTCAATGCAACACTTGGCAAAAAAACACTGCTTAAAATAACCAAAATCTAAAGATGCTAAAGATCATATTATCTGGACCCTTCACACTGTAATGAAAACTATACAGATAGCTCATCTACTGAAGCAAGACAAGCACATGTACATAGGTTAGTACCTGGTACATACACTCTTCTATGTTATGTAGAAATTGACATACTGACACGATTCTCTCTAATAACTCAAGGCTGCTTACAATACTTAGCATCTACTACGCACAATCTTTGCCCTGTTGGAAACCTTTTCTGTAGGAACAAAAACCTTGTGTGGAACATACTGGACACAACACGTCAACTGTTATCTGCACACAGAGTTACTCTTCAACACAAAGATTTATAACGTGTTCAATAAATCTACACAGCTATGGTGCATTAGAAGTGCATGACTTTTGTAATGGTCACACCCATTAGCTGGACCAAGGCTTTACAAATTCGGTACAATAGTAATATGGTAGCTACCTGCCACTATGTAAACTATTAAACAAAATAACACACCCACTGGATGATGTCAAGAGTGATGTAATCGGTAATGTCATCAATGATGTCATTTGAGGCATCAGCGGTGATGTCATAAACGATGTCATAGAACATGTCATGGGTGATGTCATGTGAGGTCATAAGCAGTGCATGGCGGGGCGCAAGTTATACTTATCACTGCTAACTATAACTGCTGAATTTCTGTGTTTTTTAAGTTCAAATCCTTAATGTTGTCACTGAGAAATTTAACTAGTTTTTTTGTAAAGAAAAATAACACCCAAGTATACCGTTACTTTAACCTTTGGTTTTTTTCAGTGAATTTCTGGATTTTTAAAAAAATGAAAACAGATCTTTTCATCACACCTAACTATAATGTTACTTTAACCTTTGTTTTTTTCAGTGAATTTCTAGTTTTTTTTTAAAGTAAATTAATTTTTTTAATTGTATGTATGTTAGATTAACTGAATAATATATCCTCGATGCAGACATTATTTAGAAAGGGAATTGCTTTCATATTGATACTTAACCGGAAAGGGTGCACACTTTGCAAAATGTTTCTAAAAAATGATGTTTGAGTGTAAAAAAGTGAAACAGAGTAATACAACAATATTTGTGTTGAAATTGTTTATTTCCTCAGCTCTTCCGACCCTCATATTGAGACATTTTCCCAGCAAATTCACTAATATTGTAATAGCATACTTTTCATAACCTTTTTTTGTGTTTGTACATTAAAGTCGTAACTATAATTCAGAAAGAGAATAATCAGTTTTTGGAATATTGTATAGTATTAACTTTCATTATATAAATGTATTTTTTAAGTGTGTGATTACTCATTAGAGTTTTATATTTTGTTTTAATGTACAGTTTAGAGTTCTTTTTCTATTGAATATTAATCTGTATTAAGAGAGTCATTAAAATATGGTTGTAATATACATTTATTATTTTTTGAAAAAAGGTGGTGACTCTTGCGAGAAGCTCGCGCGAGTCAAACATACAATACCTTGCGTGGACTTCAAGGGGGATGTACCGCCTGGTTGACTCTCGCAAGATCGTACATATCAAAACACACAATACCTTGCGTGGACTTCAAGGGGGATGTACTTCCTGGTCGACTCTTGCAAGATCGTACATATGGGATTAAGTTAAGAACAGTGTTTTGCTGTAATTGTGAATTAGTGCTGCTAACTATAAATTTCTTTGTTTTTTTCAGTTCAAAACTTTAATGTTGTCACTGACAAATTCACCTATCACATTACTTTAACCTTTTGTTTTTTTCACTGAATTTCAAAGTTTATTATTATTTTTTTTTTAAACCAGATCTTTTTTTCACACCTAACTCTAACGCTACTTTAACCTTGTTTTTTTCAGTGAATTTCTAAGTTTTTTTTAACGTAAAATAATACTTATACACCATATGTCAATGAAACTCCCCACAGCGCGGCCTTCGGCGGGGAGTTGGCTGCAGGGCCTAGCATGCAGCCAGGCTCTGCAGCCAACACCCCCCCCATACAGCCATCCCTATGCTGCACACGGTGGGGTGTTGGCAATAGGGTCTGGTCCTGGCGACCCCATCCCCCAGGGTCATTTGTTTTTTAATTAAAGGGGAGGGGGAGCCGGGCGGCCCACTTCCCCAAGCCTTGTTAGGTCCTGGGGATCCTATCCCTCAGGGCCGTACATATATCTATGCGGCTGCCTCCCCGAACTATTTTTGGCCCTGGGGACCCCCCCCGGGCCACTTATTTAGACGAAGGGGAGAGGGGTCCGGTGGCCTCCCTCCCCAAGCCTTGTTAGGCCTTGGCGACCCTGTCCCCCAAGGTCACTCTTTTAAATAAAGGGCAGGGGGGTCGTGTGGCCCCATCCCAAGGCCGATTAGGCACCGGGGACCCCATTCCTCGGGCCCAGCACATTTTTCAGGGGAAGGGGGCACACAGCCGCCCACCCCAGGATGATTTCTGCCCCATGACCCCATCCCTCAGGGCTGGCTTTATTTTCAGGGGAGAGGGCAGGCAGCCCCCCTCATTGGGCTGATTTTGTCCCACTGATCAAATCCCCTAGGGCTCCGCCTTATGGACTAAGCTGGGGAGGGGGCACACAGGTCCTTTCACCAGGCCAATTTTGGCCCCAGGGACCCCATGCCCCGTGCATTTTTCAGAGGGAGGGGTTCACATGCCCCTTCCCCAGACTGATTTTGGCCCCGGGACCCCATACTGAGGCCCTGCACAGTTTTTCAGAGGGAGGGGGCACACAGCACCCTCCCTGCGAAAAAAGAGCCCAAATGTAGTACAAATATCACCTGAATATAGCCGTAGTATAGCCCAATGACAGGACTGTGCAAAACTCTTAGGGGCTGATTAGGATGGCGGGCGGACGCACCCTATCGTAAATGGGACCGCCTGACAGGTTGTCACCGGTACCGACAGAGGTACAATACGACCGCCACCACGGCGGGCGCAATGCCTCGCTTTTACATTGCGGCGGGTGCTGCTGGCTGCAGCACACGCCGCAATGCAAAAATGGGATACATTACATATCCCTGCACTACGTGGCAGGCACCATGCGGTGCCTGCCACATGGTGCAGGGATGTGTAGGGGGCTCCATAGGTGCCCCCCACAACCCACAGCTCAGGGTAAGAGGGGGGTGGGCCCGCTAGGGGCCCCCAAATTCCCTTTCCGCCTGACTTTTCATGGCAGGTTACTCGCCATGAAAAGGCGGGCGGAAAGGGACATCATAATCCCTATGGCAGTGCCTGGCAGGCACCGTCACCATTGTAGGGATTGGATGTCCTGCCGACGCACCAGCGGGCTCAAGGAGCCCGTCGGATGCGTGGCGGTCGGTCTTTACGACCACCAACCATTCGCCCGCCATGGTAATATGGCGGGTGGATTGCATGGTTCTGATGGCGGTGGGACCGCCACCGACGGGCTATCGGTGGCGGTCCCACCGTCATCATAATCAGCCCCTAAATTGTTTGAATTTTTGCAGTTTTATATAGGGCAGAGTTGACCTGAAGGTTTTAGAGTGCTTTACATGAGCATCAGTTACATTACACAAGGGCACATTTATTTTGGTTTTAGGTATGGGGAGATTAATTAATTTGCCCAGAATCACATGATGTCGAGCTGATGGCAAAACTCAAACCTGCTTCCCCAGTTGCAAAGTCTAGAGCTCTGGCCATAATGCCACATCCTCTCTCCTAAGTGTAACATATAATCAAATGATCAACTGGATAAAAAAACATAAAGATAGCAAATAATTTAAAAGTGCTTTGTCGCTATTTGAGAACTCAGAAAATATGTACTCATTTTAGTTGTCTAGAGCACTAATCATAATTTCAATGGGTATGGGAATAAGACTCTCTAATTTTTATAATTTCTAAAGGAAATGCTTTAGGTATTGCAGTTTTGATTACATCAAGATGACATCAGGTGTGCCATACTTTTGTAATGTATATAGAATGTTAGCAATTAAGTTGTTCATTAGAATATTGTGAGGAGGCATAGGTCAGCGGCACGGACTCGGATAACTGAGAGCAGGGAGGAGGGTGCAGAGGCAACAAGTTGACCAAGCTGGGCAGGCGGGAGGTGCAGTGGCAGCACAAGGGACCATGGAGGGCAGGGGAAAGGAGGGGAGGGGCAACAAACCAACCATCCAAGACAGGCAAGAGAGGCTGTGGCAATATAACAGATCATGGAGGGCAGAAGGAAGAGGCAGTGGCAGTACACCCATACATGTCAGGCAGGAGACTCCTGATGTTTTTAAGCCCAAAAGGCCTTTATTTTATCTGTATCCTGCCTAAAATCTCCTCTTTTTCATTGTAAGTCAATGTGGAAAATCAATCCCCAGGTTTTTCTTTCAAAATCTCCCTTTTACCAAGCTCAAAATGACGACAAGTATGGTACATTGGATCATGGAAGGTATAAATAATGGGGTAGATACATGGACTCAGATAACAGAGGGCAGGAGGGAGATGGGCAGGGGCACCAAACTTACCTTACAGGGCATCAGGGGTTGCAGCAGCACAATACAATCACACAAGGCAAGCAGGACAACAGTGCAGCACAACAGACCATGGTAAACAATAGGGAGGGGACAGGGCCATGCACATGGACAACAGAGAGCAGAAAGGAAAGGGGCAAGGGCAGCAAGCTGGGACAGGAGGGACAGTTGCAGCATAACAGACCATGAAGGGTAGGAGGGAGGGGCAGTGGCACAACAACTGACCAGGCAAGCAGGGTGGGAGATAGGGGCCTGCATATGGGAAACGGAGAGCAGGGGGCAAGGGGGTGGGGCAGGAGCAGCAAGCTGACCATGGAGGGCAGGCGGGATGGGCACAGGAAGCACATCACACCATGGAGGGCAACAGTGAGACTATAATGGCATACACACAGACAACAGAAGGAAGGTGTGAGGGGGTCAGGGACAGCAACCTGACCACACAGGGCAGGTGGGAGGGGCTGTGGAAGCACAGAAGACCATGCATGGCAAGCAGGAGGGTTAGTGGCAGAACAACAGCCATGGTGGGTAAGAGGGAGGGGCAGGGGCATGCATAAAGGACCATGGAGGACAGAAGGGAGAGGTAGGGGCTGGACACAGACGAGAGTGCAGGGGAAGGGGCTTTACAACAGACCACACAGGACAGGCCAGAGACTCAGTTGCAGCACTACAGAGCATGGAGGGCAGAAGGGAGTAGCAGCAAAAGGGACCACAGAGGACAGTAGGAGCTTGGGGGTGCGAGATATAGTTACCTTAGGGCACAAGTTGTGGTTACTTGAGATAACTGTAACTATAACTGCTGAATTTATATGGTTGTGTGTGTATATATATATATATATATATATATATATATATATATACAAACAGAGGTTGCCCTCGATGGAAAAGTCACACATCAGGGAGTTATCACCATATTTATTGCAGGTTAGCAGTCACATTACGCTCCCTCCGAAGTTCTCATCACAGGCCAAACGCGTTTCGGGCAGCACTCTGCCCTTGATCACTGGCGGCTTGAACAGCAGTCCCGGCAACAATCAGGAAACCATCTTTAAACATTAAGACCCGCCCCAGTGGGCGTGCAGTCACGATGCCTCATGGTCTTTGAAGTCCCTCGTTGTTTTACCACAGTGGGTGTTTTCGAGTTCTGCAAAAATTAAAAAACAGTACTTTACCCAAGTGGGCTACTTGAGGAGGAAAACAATGATAATGCTGCTTATTCCACTTCCCACAGTATAGGACTCCCTGTCCTCTCGACTCCCGACATTTCAGGAATCGCTGGTCCGCTGACATGCGGAGGGGTGTTTCCGCGGCTGGGCTGCCGCTAAAATATCCACAAACAGAGGTTGCCCTCGATGGAAAAGCCACACATCAGGGAGTTATCACCATATTTATTGCAGGTTAGCAGTCACATCACGCTCCCTCCCAAGTTCTCATCACAGGCCAAACGCGTTTCGGGCAGCACTCTGCCCTTGATCACTGGCGGCTTGAACAGCATCCACAATGATAGCCTTTGAAAAAGTGCAAGGCACGAAACGCGTCACGCTAGGTTGACAAGATACGAGCTGTGTGTTTTCTTCTTCGTTTGTGGCAGCCTTCATTAAAATTTCGTCAAGCACAACTTACCAGAGTGATGGCTCTTCTGTAGGGGTAACTCTTTTTTGTGGTATATATATATATATATATCACTGAAAAAACCATAGGTTTTAGGGACAGTTATAGTTACTTGGACATTGCACTCGTACAAAACCCGTGAAATTCCCCCGTTATAGTTAGTTCAGCTAACTATAACTCGCGCCCCGCAATGCACTGCTGATGACGTCACATATTACATCACTCATGACATGGTCAGTGACATCACTGATGACATCACTGATGACATCTCAAATGACATCACTGATGACATCATCCAGTGACTGTGTGTTTCTGTAAAGTTTAAATATTTTTAAAATATATAGGAAAAGACGTATTGAAGAATGAGTGGGTGTGTAAGTGTCTGTATGGATGATTTAGTAGGTGCGTGACTGACTCTATAAGTGAGTGATTTAACGTATCTTACTGAATGCATGGGTTAGTGACTAAACTGGGTGAATGTCTGTATCCGTCTGTCTGTTGCTGTGTAAGTGGCTGCATGTGTTTGTGAATAGCTAAATGAGTGTCTATATGAGTTATTGAATGCTTGTCTGAGTATCTGTATGGGTGCCTGAGTGTTTGTGTGGGAGGGGTGTGTGCAACTCTGTGCATAGATGTGTGAGTGGGTGATTCACTGGGTGGATGGTTTCAAGAGTGCATCTGTGATAGACTGTATGGGTGGGTAAGTGTGTGTAAGAGTGTGTTAGTGAGTGAATGTATGTCCCAGTGGTACATGTGTGAGTAACTACATATGTGAAAGGCAGTATATATGTGTGTTGGAGTATATAAATAGCTATAAGCAAGAGTGAGTGATTGTGATAGTGGCTGTATGGATGATTGTGTGCTTGTATCAGTGATTGTATAAGAGCGTAACAATGTGCTACTATTTGTATGAGTAAGTGAGCTGGTGTGTGTATAACTGTATAGGTGAGTAAATGGCAGTGTGTTTAATTATTTGCATGACTGACTAGGTGTGTGAGTATCTCTATGGATGAGTGGCGTTGTTTGAGTGTCTATATAGGAGTAAGAGTGCATATGATAGTCCTGTACTGAGTGACCGTAAGTATGAGTGACTGTACGGGTGAGTGAGTGGATGTGTGTGTGTAGACCTAAGAATCAGTGAGTGGGTATGTAGTTATTGGTGTTGGAGTGTCTATGGTTTTGCGAATGGCAGTCTGTAATTTAGAGTGGGTGTATCAAAGGTTATATTAGGGTGTGAGGAGGTGCATCAGATTATCACGTGGATGATGTCATCAGTGATGTCATTTGAGATGTCATCAGTGATGTCATCAGTGATGTCACTGACCATGTCATGAGTGATGTAATATGTGACGTCATCAGCAGTGCATTGCGAGGCGCGAGTTATAGTTAGCTGAACTAACTATAACGGGGGAATTTCACGGGTTTTGTACGAGTGCAATGTCCAAGTAACTATAACTGTCCCTAAAACCTATGGTTTTTTCAGTGAATTTCAAAGGTTTTTTAAATGCTAATTTGTAACTATAACGTGTCTGAAACCTATGGTTTTTTCAGTGAATTTCAAAGGTTTTTTAAATGCTAATTTGTAACTATAACGTGTCTGAAACCTATGGTTTTTTCAGTGAATTTCAAAGGTTTTTTAAATGCTAATTTGTAACTATAACGTGTCTGAAACCTATGGTTTTTTCAGTGAATTTCAAAGGTTTTTTAAATGCTAATTTCTAACTATAACGTGCCTGAAACCTACGGTTTTTTCAGTGAATTTCAAAGGTTTTGTAAATGACAATTTTTAAATGTATTAATTGTTATATTAATTTTTTTCATACTGATTTACTACATTTTTAGAAACAATTTGTTTTTACATATTTTATTTTTAAATTACATTGTAATTACATTATACATTACATTACAAAAAATACTTTCTCAGAATGAATTACTTTAGTTTAAATACTTTGCAGATAGGCAATAGACTTTTAAGTACAGTAGTTACAGTTGTTGCAATGGGCAACACATTTTCAAACACAATGCAACATTCAGCTCAATGTGAATTTCTAGTTAAATGCAATTAGTTACTTTATGGATTACTTTTGTAACCACAGGACTGGATCCTAGATTCAGTCCTGGTACATCTCCTGTAAACAGTTGAGTAAAAGCGTTTTGGTTACAGTCGTGATTTTTAAGGAATATTATTGTATTTTAAAAGTTGACACTTAGAAACTTTTTCTCATAGAATCACCAATGTTATCCTATGGAAGGAAATTCACTTAGCAGGTAAAAACTGTTATCGTTACTTTTTCTTACTCAGTGTTGGATCCTGGATCCAGCACTGGTGCATCTCCTGTAAACAGTTGAAAGAATGCGTTTAAGTCATACAGGCGATTTTTAAGGAATATTTGTAGTTTGTGAAAATCAACACTTTGAAACTTTTTTGCTGAAAACCAGTCAATCTTAGCCTATGAAGGAAATTCAAGTTACCGGTAAGTACGGTTAAAATTACTTTTGAGGATCAGTACTGGGCTGAAAGATGCAGCACTGAGGTCTCTCCTGATAACAGGTGAGTAAATCGGAATTCGTATTTCGGCTGATTTTAGAGGAATATTTTAATGTTCCAAAACTCCACACTTAGAAGAATTTCCAAGTGAAACCAGTCAATGTTAGCCTATGGAAGGAAATTCAAGTTACCGGTAAGTACGGTTAAAATTACTTTTCAGGATCAGTACTGGGCTGAAAGATGCAGCACTGAGGTCTCTCCTGATAACAGGTGAGTAAATTGGAATTCGTATTTCGGCTGATTTTATAGGAATATTTTAAAGTTCCAAAACTCCACACTTAGAAGAATTTCCAAGTGAAACCAGTCAATGTTAGCCTATGAAGGAAATTCAAGTTACCGGTAAGTACGGTTAAAATTACTTTTGAGGATCAGTACTGGGCTGAAAGATGCAGCACTGAGGTCTCTCCTGATAACAGGTGAGTAAATCGGAATTCGTATTTCGGCTGATTTTAGAGGAATATTTTAAAGTTCCAAAACTCCACACTTAGAAGAATTCCCAAGTGAAACCAGTCAATGTTAGCCTATGAAGGAAATTCAAGTTACCGGTAAGTACGGTTAAAATTACTTTTCAGGACCAGTACTGGGCTGAAAGATGCAGCACTGAGGTCTCTCCTGATAACAGGTGAGTAAATCGGAATTCGTATTCCGGCTGATTTTAGAGGAATATTTTAAAGTTCCAAAACTCCACACTTTGAAGAATTTCCACGTGAAACCAGTCAATGTTAGCCTATGGAAGGAAATTCAAGTTACTGGTAAGTACGGTTAAAATTACTTTTCAGGACCAGTACTGGGCTGAAAGATACAGCACTGAGGTCTCTCCTGATAACAGGTGAGTAAATCGGAATTCGTATTTCGGCTGATTTTAGAGGAATATTTTAAAGTTCCAAAACTCCACACTTAGAAGAATTTCCAAGTGAAACCAGTCAATGTTAGCCTATGAAGGAAATTCAAGTTACCGGTAAGTACGGTTAAAATTACTTTTCAGGACCAGTACTGGGCTGAAAGATGCAGCACTGAGGTCTCTCCTGATAACAGGTGAGTAAATCGGAATTCGTATTTCGGCTGATTTTAGAGGAATATTTTAAAGTTCCAAAACTCCACACTTAGAAGAATTTCCAAGTGAAACCAGTCAATGTTAGCCTATGGAGGGAAATTCAAGTTACTGGTAAGTATGGTTAGAATTACTTTTCAGGACCAGTACTGGGCTGAAAGATACAGCACTGAGGTCTCTCCTGATAACAGGTGAGTAAATCGGAATTCGTATTTCGGCTGATTTTAGAGGAATATTTGCACAATGGTGAAGGGAGGGGGCGGGGCCTGAGGTGACATCTGTGCAAACGCGCCCCGTTGCGCGTTTTAAGTTGGGGGATTAAGTCCCCTTGAATCCTGAGGGTCCCTAGGGGCCAACTAGCCCACCAGGAACCTCCAATATGCGCCAGGGGCTGCGTTGCAGAGACGTGTAGAGAGGCCACACCCCTTTTACACCTCTCTGCAACGCAGCTCTATGGCGCTTTCTGGATGTACCCCCGTGGCGCGTTTTAAGTTGGGGGATTAAGTCCCCTTGAATCCTGAGGGTCCCCGGAGTCCAACTAGCCCACCATATACCTCCAAAAAGCGCCACAGAGCTGCGTTGCAGAGAGGTGTAAAAAGGGGTGTGGCCTCTCTATACGTCTCTGCAACGCAGCCCCTGGCACATATTGGAGGTTCCTGGTGGGCTAGTTGGCCCCCAGGGACCCCCAGTATTCAAGGGAATTCGTTCCCCCTCTGCAAACGCGCCAGGGGCGCGTTTGCAGAGTGGTGAAGGAAGGGGGCGGGGCCTGCGGGCCCGATCGTTTTTTGTCCTCTGAAGGGGGGCTGTGTGGCCCCCTTCCTTTTTCTCTTTTGGGCCCTGGGGACCCCATCCCCCAGGGCCTTACCCCTTTTTAAATTACAAAAAAAAAAAAACGGGAAGGGGGCCGCGTGGCCCCCCTTCCCTGGGCCTGTATTGGCCCCGGGACCCCATCCCCGGGGCATGGCCTCTATATTTATTATTTTGAGGGGGCAGCGTGGCCCCCTCCTCTGGCCATTTTAAGGCCCCGGGGACCCCATCCCCGGGGCCGGCCTTTCCATTTTTTTTTACATTTTTTTACATTTTTTGGAGAGGGGGCCGCGTGGCCCCCTCCCGGGCCACTACTTGCCCCGGGGACCCCATCCCCGGGGCTGGCCCCTCTCCGTTGGGGACTGTGGGGGGTCCCCAATCCCCCACAGTCCCGCCGGCTCCCCACGTCCCTTGGGAGCCGGCATTGCTGATTCCACATGGGGAGCAGCTGACATGCTGCTCCCCATGTGGAAACGCAATCGCTTTGGATATTGGAAGAGAGAGCAGGTTTCCCTGCCTCTCTTCCAATATCCAAGCAGTTTGCTATGGCAGGACGGGAGCCGCGAGGCTCCCGTCCTGCCATAGCAAACTACAGTGTCCCGTGGGTAGGCACCCGGGACACTGCAGGAGCCGGCCCTGGGGGTGGTGGTCCCCAGGGCCATCAAGGGCTCCAGGAGGGGGCCACGCGGCCCCCTCCCATTCTTTACACAGCCCCGGGGAGGTGGTGGTCCTCGGGCGTGTGGGGGCTGGAGCCCTCCACACTGGTTTTATTATTAATTAAAAAAGCCCCGGGAGGTGGTGGTCCCGGGGCTGCGGGAGGGCTCAGAGCCCTCCCGCACCATTTTTAAAAAGCCCCGGGGGTGGTGGTCCCCGGGCTTGGGGGGCCCTTGAGGCCCCCACACATTAAATTATCCCCCCCACCATGCCCCCGGGACTTGGGCCACCCGGGGCCAATTAACATCGAAGCGCAGGATTCGCGCACCCTGAGCGCATTTTGCCGATTTTTTTTTTAAAAAATGCTTTTTTGCCCCGGGGTCCTTGTGGGACCCCCTGAGCAGGCCTAGGGGTTAGGGTGTTTCTACCCTGCCCCCTTTGTGCGTTTGCGCACTTGTTTCTTTTTTTCTCGGCGGGATACGCGCACCCTAAGCGCATCCCGCCAATTTTAAAAAAATAAAATCTTTTTCTGCCCAGGGGGTCCTTGTGGGACCCCTGAGCAGACCTAGGGGTCAGGGTGTTTCTACCCTGCCCCCTTTTGCGCTTGCGCACTTGTTTCTGTCCCTCGGTTCTACCGAGGGACAAAATGGCTGCCAACACTTCTTGATTTGGAGTGTTGACAGCCAATTAGCATGCAGCTCGTGATCGGGAGGGTACGCGGATCCGACGCGCCCATAGATATATATGTGATTTTAATTGTGAATTTCTCAGGAACTACTGAACGGATTTACACCATTTTAGCAAAAGGCACCAGTCTGAACCAAGGGCTACCTCTTTGCCAAATTTGGGGTAATTCCGTTCAGCAGTTCGGGCTGTAGCTGCGACTAAAGGTTCCTATGGAAAAATGAATGGGGAAAACGCGTTTTGGGACCCCCCTTTTTTCTCGGCCCCCGCTTGACGTATCACCTCGAGACTTTCAGGGTAGGAGCGGACCGGAGCGCCCCAACAAGTTGGAAGCTTTCGCGAAGATTCGTCAACCGGCGCCAACGTTATTGCAAATAGAATGTCGCGGATTTCCTATGGATAATAGGTTGTAACTATAACTATCTACTGGCGACCGCCAGTAGATAATATATATATATATATATATATATATATATATATATATATTGTCCGGGACTATGTCGGGAACACAGTCAGGGACTTGGGCAAGGACTGGGAACGGGGTGGAAAACGTACACAGAGAGAGGAGTACAGCGCTGCCCAGGATCACACAGGAAGTCAGAGGAGAAAAGGGATCCAATGGGGAAGCCTGTACAAAGGAACAAGATGGCTAAGACTCAGAAAGGAAGGGCACTCACAAGGCAATTTAGCATTCAGACTAACTACACCCAGGATGGACGTGCAAGACATATATATAATACAACATTAACAATAAAGGGAATGTGGGGTAAAGCACTCAGGAGCTCCACACGGTAAGACTGAAGCTCAGTAAGTTCCTCACCCACAATTGCTGTTACAGATACTGACTGAAAATACCCACATATAGGATATGTATGCAAATGCAGGGTCTGTGGAGCTTATACCTAAGGTGATGTTATAACAGTAACTCAAAGACAATACTCACAGTGAACAAGAAACACCACCTAGGTAGTCAGCTGTGCCCACGGATCCTGGCGATCAAACAGGAACACGCAAGGCAGTAACAGCAAAGGGGTAGAACTAAACACAAGCACAATAGACAAGGAGCTAGCAAGGAGGAGTGCTTAACTTAACAGGAAAGGAAGGAAATCACAGGGCACACTTGGCAGAAAGCAGGTAACAAACATACAAGGTAACAGAAGCAAGACAGCAGAAATAGAAAGACAGCAAACTAGAACTGGAACCAAGGAAATGGGAAGAAAGGCAGGGACTGGAAAAGGATATACAGAAGGGGAGGCTACAAGGGTATACTAGAATAGTGCAAGTTCAGGAATCAAGAAAGCAAAGTAGCATAGAAGGCAGTGCTGGGGCAGGAACAAGAATTGAGCAAAAGCTCAGGAGTCAAAGTAGCACTGCAGGTAGTGCTAGTTCAGGAGAAGGGAAACTGCTGCAGGTCAGGAACAAGGGATGCTAAGGCTCAGGAGTCAAGGTAGCACTGCAGGCAATGCTAGTTCAGGAGAAGGGAAACTGCTGCAGGTCAGGAAGAAGGAATGCTAAGGCTCAGGAGTCAAGGTAGCACTGCAGGCAGTGCTAGTTCAGGAACAAGGAGTCAAGAGAGCACTGCAAGCAGTGCAATTCAGGAACAGGAAATAGCTGAAGCCCAGGAACAAAGAATAACTATAGCTCAGGAACTCAGGAAACAAGGGAGCACTGTAGGCAGTGCTAATTCAGGCACAAGGAATAGCTATAGCTCAGGAAACAAGGTAGCACTGCAGGCAGTGCTAATTCAGGCACAAGGAATAGCTATAGCTCAGGGACCAAGGAACAAGGATTAACTATAGCTCAGGAATCAAGGAATATCAAAAGCTCAGGAAACACTGGAAACAAGGTTATCAAAAGCTCAGGAAACACTGGAAACAAGGATCGGCCTCACCCGTATACAGCTACAATGACCAACCCTGGGCTGAAGGGAGCTGGGGTTTAAAAGAGCTCACAATAATCACATGCATCAGGTGTGAGCAGGCTAGCAGCAGCCAGCCACAGGTGAACTGAATTCCTCCACCCATTCTTGGCCTGCAGGGGTGGAGACAAAGCAGTGAGCAGGGGATTATAGGTAATGGAGTTTCCAGCATGAGCAGACTGGCTTCCACAAAACCCGGCATGGATTGGGAATGGATGTCAATTCCTAAATGATGTCCAAATGCCTGGAAGTCAGGATATGCATACAGGGGAGTGTCTGGAAACATATTAGAACACTGGAAAGCACCATAATTCGGCCCCCTGGTGGTGGGAACGAGAGCACAGGGAGTGAATCGTGACATATATATATTCACTAACAAAAATCCAAAGGTTACAGGGACGTTATAGTTAGGCTCAGATTTCGTTCGTACAAAACCAGTGAAATTCAGCAGTTATAGTTACCTGAGCTAACTATAACTTATGGCCCGCAATGCACTGCTTATGACCTCACATATTGCATCACTCATGACATGGTCAGTGACATCACTGATGACATCTCAAATGACATCACTGATGACATCATCCAGTGATTGTGAGTGTTTTCTAAAAGTTACTGAGTGTTAAACATATATACTAAGATAAGTGGCTGTGGGAGTGCCTGCATGGGTTAGTGAGTAGGTGTGTAAGTGGAGTATTGAAGAGTGATTGGCATGTGAGAGACTGTATACATGAGTGTGTGGGTGTGTGAGTTTTTGCGTGGGTGAGCGAGTAGGTGTGTCAGTGGGTGTATGAGTAAGTCAGTGGTTGTGTGAGTATCTTTATGGGTGAGTGAGTGGGTGTCTAAGTGAGTGTAAAGGTGAATGAGACACTGAATGAGTGACTGTATGGGTGAGTGTACAGGTGTGTCAGTGGCTATAAATGGTGAATGAGAGGAAGCATGAGTGGGTGTATGGGTGACTGAGCAGATAAATAAGTGTCTTTGTGGATGAGTTAGAGGGTACATGAATGGCTCTATGGGTGCATGAATGTGTGTGTAAGTGAGTACATGGGTGAGTGAGTGGGTGCGTCAGTGGCTGTATGGGTGAGTAAATGGGTGTGTGCATCATTGTATGGGAGAGTATGTGCTTCTCCCAATGATTGTATAGGTAAGTGAGTACCTGTGTTACTGTATGTATGAGTAAGTGAGTGGGTATATGAGTAACTGTATGAGTGATAGAGTGGCTGTGTGAGTGCCTGAATGGGAGCCTGAGTAGGTGTGCGAGTAGCTGTGTAGTTGACTGATTAACTGTGTGAGTGGCTGTATGGGTGTATTAGTGGGTGTATAAGTGGCTCTATGTCTATATTACTGGATGTGTGAGTGCATGTATTGGTCGGTGAGTAGGTGCATGAGTGGCTGTATATGTGAGTTAGTGCTTGCATTAGTGTCGGTATGGATGAGTTGATGTGTGAGTGGCTCTATGGATCAGTAGGTAGGTGTGTAGGTGTTATAGGTCTGTGAATGGGTATGTCAGTGGTTCTGTGGGAGTGTGTGTATGAGATGTTGTAGAGGGGGTGTAAGTGGGTGTATGCGTGGTTCTGTGGATGATGTCATCAGTGATATCATTTGAGATGTCATCAGTGATGTCATTTGAGATGGCATCAGTGATGTCACTGATCATGTCATGAGTGATGTAATATGTGAGGTCAGAAGCTGTGCATTGTGGGGGGTGTAAGTTATACTTAGCTCAGGTAACCATAACTGCTGAATTTCACTGGTTTTGTACGAGTGAAATCTGAGCGTAACTATATAACGTCCATTTTAAGAACTGTCCTGAAAGATTTCAATTTTGGACTTAATGACAAATTTTGTGATGCCCCAGAGCTCGACAAATCATGGAAGTCAACAAGACTGATGTTGTCTTAACATTTTTACATCATTGTTTATTATCAGCAAAGCAAAACTGTTATAAACTAAAGTTATTGAGTTCGGAACAGAAGCTGACAACATTGATGATGGCTTTGAAGAAATAAGTTAAGAAGTGGAAGAGAATCCCATGAACTGACAGGCTTATGCTGTGCAAATGTACTGTCTTTTCCAACTCATGTTTTATGAATTACATCATGGCAAAAAGAAAACTCTGCTACAGATGATGACTGCCCACGCAATCTACGACAAGTGCAAAAGTAGAGAACTAATCACTTCAATTATTAGGATTGGTGTATCAACAAGTTATAATGACATAGTACGGAGCAGGAACTTGTTAGCTGCTCATGCTGTAAAATCTTGTGAATCCCACATTAATCCACTTCCAAGTCACTTTATCAGGAAATGATTTACAATTGCTGCTCTTGATAATTTTGATTTTGAAGACAGCTCTTCTTTGTCTTGAACATCCAGCACACATGATACTGCTATGGTGCTTTTTCAAGACTGTACCAATGAAGTAGCTGCTGGAAAACAAGCTGTGTCAGCTGTAGGCATAAACAAAGGAAGCTGCAAAAGTATAACCCAACTGCCTTGCTAACGTGTGCAAACTCATTACAAGCCATCAACACGTCCCAGTGTACCAGAAAGTTTTAAAGTGGCTGAGGACATGGATCTTCTTCTACCTGATGCTGCGGTCTGCAAAGCTGATTTAACTGAATTTATTATATCGCTTATTCGGTGCAGACTGAAGGATGAAGAAAAGCCAGTTTCTCCGTTGGCTGGAATTCATGCTCTGATCTCCCTGAATACCGTCCCACTGAAGAAGGTTTGGTTTTTACCAGTATTACCATCTCAAGTCACAAACTGCGCAACAGTATACACAGCTCTAAACAATTTCCAAAATGTGCATGCTCAACTTGAAGACCAACCTATCCTGCCAATTTTCTGCGATTAAGGTGTTTTCCGTAATGTAGCTGATATTTTTAAGAGCCATCCAGTAGAATTTGATGATCTTTATCCAATGATGGGCATTTTCCACATGACAAAAGTTGTGTTGCGGAGTGCGGGATGTTATCTCAGTGGATGTGGTATAGATGATGCACTTATTGAGGCTGAAATCTTCGGAAGCAAAACTGTCCAGTCAGTATTGAGTGGAACTCATTATGTTCGTTCGTTACAGGATATGCTCATCATATCTGAGGCTATAGAAACATTGCGTTGGAAAATTTCTGGAACAAGAATGGCAAATTAGGCTTTGCATATCTTATCTCAGAAGTGAACAAGCCACAGGGTGCACTTCATTCAAAAGACATAATGCAAAGCCAGTCAATGTTCAATACACTTAGTTCAAAATCAGAAAACCTGAAAACCAAGTTCATAGAGTTTGTCAAAGAATGTGAAGAAAAATCTGAACTTTGCACCAGGGAAATGTTTTACACATGATAGCTCTAGTGAAAAAGTTGGTACATGCGGATCTGGAAGGTGATTGGGAGCTGCACATGAAGACTGTGGAGTCACTAATTATTGTGTTTTGTGAATTTGATTGCATAAGCTACCTGAGATATGGGTCTTGGTATTTGGAAAGAGTGAAGAAGCTAGAGGTGGAAAAACCATACCTCTACAGAAAATTCATCCAAAGACATTTTGTGGTGAAAGACAGAGAGGGAAGGTTCAATTCTGTGGCTCCAGATATGAAACTGGAACAGACGATCCAGAGATCACAGAAAAGCTCCAAGAGAATTGTTGGTCAGACACATAAAAGTCAATATGTTGCTCAATGGCAGCTAGTTTACCACAAAGTCCTTTCTATTTGAAATGTTTTCAGAAAGATGACAAATTCAAAATTAATGGACCATCATGAAACTGTTCCTCACAACGAACTTGTGGGAAAAAGAGGGGAACATTTTAATAAACATGTTGACAGCCATTCTTCATTTCATGCAACAGCAAGGAAACACCTTGACTGAGCCTGTGTGACTACACAACTTCGTGACCAAACAATATGTGAATAACTATATAAAGACAAGTCTACTAGATTTCATGGAACATGGATCGAAACTATACGCAGAACTGAACCAGGAGAGATGTGTATTGAAAGAGAAATCACTACAGCTAAACTTTAACGCTTTAATTGTCATAGTAAGAGTTTCTTCCATCCAGCCACTACAAAACAGGTTACAAAAAAACAACTTTCGCAAGCACATAGAGAGATGGATGTAGCAAAAGAAAGGGGTGACTTTATCATTCTGTTGCATGATCTTCTTCTAACAAACTCATTATTTGTTGGAGATGCTGCAACCAAACCAGTGCAACATAAACTCGTACAAGAGCTCTAAAAAAACTTTCACCTGAAGAATTTCAATTCGAACAGGTGACCTCATTGAGAACTGCTGTTGTTGTGGACTACATGTCACAATTGCCAATGGTCAAGATTTCATCCATGCAAAACTTCAAAGAGGTCGTTCGGACTGTTCTACAGAAGACAAAGTCAGTGTGCACCTTGCAAGAACTGCACATTATCTTTGACAGTTATCTTGAACTATCTGTCAAAGAATGTGAGAGAATCAGACAAATGTCTACATCTGGAACAATTGACCTTGGCTGCATCGAAAATTCGATACCTATACCTGTGCAACTTGATAAATTCTGGCCATCAAAAATGAAGAAGATGAAGAGGGGGGCGTGGCTAACGGCCAAGCATGGCGGCCGCACCGTGATGGAGCTCCTGGCTGAGACCCACTTATCCTGCCCATATCGTGGTCCCTGGGGACTACTCTGCTGTGCTTTTCCCCTCCGTGGGACGGTGAGGCGGGGGGTACTGCCTGACCGTGGCGCTGGTTGCGGAGGTGCCGAATTTGAAGGAGGAAAGCCCTGGCTCTCCGTCGCTGGGCTCCCTGGCCTATTGACACCGAGGGACGCGGCATGCTGTGAGCCGACGCCCGGAGGCCGATTACTGAACGAGCTGTGGGCAGCTCTGCAGGACGGCGTGTCCTGCCCCCCACCGATCGTTGGCCTGACCCTGGAGGGACGTCGGTCCGGAGCCTGCACCAAACACTGCGGCCCTGGGCCTGCGGACTCCGGCGCCTCCCGTGTGGGAGCTGACGTACTTTCCCTACTGTGGCTGGGAGTGCCCCGGAGGCCGTTGCACCTACACGAGGTCTTGTGGGGGCGCGGGGAGCGGCGACCGCCTTCTCGTGACCTGCGGACCCCCCGGTGGAGCCTGCATACAGCCGAGGTGAGCGCCGACCTCCCAGATAAAATCTACTGTGACGTGGGCCCTGGGGGCGGCGGCGGGCCTGCTGCTCCCCGACGGCGATTGAGACCTTGCCTGGCCCCAACTAGTAAGTCTCCCTAGCCGGGCGGGCCTGATTCCTATCAGCCCGTTTCCCCTTTGTGGACCTGCGGTGCGGTCCGCTGACGCACACCTACTAGCGCCGGAGTGGGAATTTGGTGCTTGCTCTCCACCGCTGCATCATTGTGTGGCCCCCCTTTCCCATGCCGGGGAGACACGGATCTTGTTAGACACTCTGCGGTGGGGCATGATTCCTGTACCACCTTCATTGGCCTGCTATTTATGTACCGGCGACTGGCGACGTGTGGACTGTCTTCTGGGGCCTTGCCAAATATACCATCGGTGATGCCTTCTCCACCAACGAGCACTGACTGATTGTAAGTTTGTTTACCCTTCGATTACAAGGTGAGGCGACCTGCACTGGTGCACAATCGGGCATCCCCAGCCATATCTTTGGGAGAGCCCGGTGGGCTTGTTGTCTGGCTGTGGCTCCTTCCCTTTTGCTTTTGTCAGTGTCGGGGTGCGTGGCAGGCTGCGAGGTGACAACATGTGGCGACCTGTGAACTCTTAGACATTGTGGATTATATCATTGGTCACTGGCTGACTACTTCTTACCGGTCCTGCTCTCCTGCTGGGCCCTGGCCGTTCCTCCATTGCTCAGGTCGGGTGTGACTCCTGCGGTCTGGCGCGCTGTCGATTGGAGTAGCTGATCCCCCTCTTCTCCCGCTGCTTCGATCCCCTTGCAACCGGATCGAACTGCTGTTTTGCTCTCTTCTCCACTGGGGATCCCGCGGGGCGTCTCCCTCGTAAATCCATTGCCGCACCTCGATCGATACAATGGGGCGCCCAAAGGGAAAGCAGCCAGACGTGCCTTCCACGGACATGTCCACCCAGAGGGACGTTGACACGTACTCCCAAACATCCTCCATTAGCTGTGTTCCGCCGACGGCTTTGTCGCACCCCTCTGATAAGCTGGACCAAATCCTCCTAGAGATCAGGGAGACGCGTCAGTCGCTTGAGCAACAGCTGGGCACGCTTTCCACCGGCCTCACTCTCCTGCGAGCTGACCACAGTAAACTCAATGACACGGTCAGGGACCACACTAAGACATTGTTAGACATCGTACCGCAGCATAAGGATCACGCTGTCCAGTTGTCTCAGATGCAAAAACAGTTGAATACTCTCCAGGACAGGGTCGAGGACGCGGAGGGGCGGGCCAGACGCAACAACATCCACGTTATTGATTTGCCGGAGCGCTCAGAGGGCCCGAATGCAACACAGTTCGTCGAACAGTGGCTGAGGGACAACGTAGACCCAGAGGGCCTTTCTTCCTTTTTCTGTGTGGAACGGGCTCATCAAATCCCTGCGGGTAAACCAACAGCTGGTAGACCGCCCAGACCACTTATTGCTCGTATTCTCAACTATAGGGACCGTGACCATCTGTTACAGAGAGGCCGCGAGAATGCTCCCATACAATATGAAAACGCCCGGATTTCTCTTTATCCAGACTATACGGCGCAGGTGCAACGTCATAGAGCCTCCTACCAGCCACTCAAACGGAAACTTCAAGCCCTTGGCCTACAGTATGCCCTGTTATTTCCTGCACGACAAAAAATTATCCACAATCAGAAATCCTACTTTTTTGAGGACCCTGAGACAGCAAATGCCTGGATTGAGGCTACTCTACCGGCACAGACTCTGACCAATATTGATCAACAATTGAGACATGCTCAATCACAGACGAACAGACCTGGCTCCCGTCGCAGCAGAGTACCGCGAACCCTCTCCTCTACCAAGCCAATGCCCGAACAGGCCCTGCTGGAGCAGGAATCGGCACTGATGGCGGCTGCCTCTCTGCTGGACCCTGTGCGGGTCGCGTCGCCGGAACAATCAGATGATAACACTTTGCCGTCGGACTCTGAGAGCAATGATCCCCTGTTCCCGACGATTACCCCGCAGCTGGTGAAGGACCTCTTTGGCTGATGCTGCGGTTCGACCATATGACTCTCTCATACCCAGGGCCTTATCCGGACCTCATGGAGGGCAGTACGATAACATCACTGTATGCATAATCTAACCTCCCTTTTTTTTCCCCCCAGGTGTCCGATCAATATATCTTGCTATAGGGTCCTGGCACGTGTGTAGCTCCGTAGGTGCGGGTTCCTACAAGATATGAATAGGTACCACCCCCCCCTGCAGATACTGCAATGTATAACCGTTTGTAATTAGTACGTAGTAATATAGGTTTGGACCAACGTAGTTTGTCTGTTGGCCCTAGTATTGGGTGTTATAGGTCATGGGAAGTTAATTGGTTCCTGGTCCAGTTGGTCTTACCTATCATGTTGTATTCTACCTATGTATCCTGGGCACTTCTTTATATTGTCTTGATCCGATATGGCGGGGTTAGGAAAATATAAAATACTAACATGGAATGTGCGGGGCATGGGGTCAGACTACACAAACGACATAGAATTTTTGCCCAGCTAAATAGGCGGAAAGTCCAAATAGCTCTTATTCAGAAACACACTTAACGGATTCAGAAGTCAGTAAACTGCGCAAGAAATGGAAGGGACAGATTTTTAATACTTCTTATTCCGCCTTTGCAAGGGGCTCACTTGTTTGGTTTCGGAATGGGGTTCCCTTTGTGCTGACGGAACAACGGATAGACACAGCAGGGCGTTATGTACTCTTGTTGGGTAGGCTAGATGGGGTCCCAATAGTTATTTGTAGCGTGTATGCTCCCAATTATGAGCAGAATACTTTTCTCAGTAACTTAAACACATCTTTAATGGACTGGGTGGTATGCCCCTGGGTTATTGGCGGAGACTTTAACTCTGTACTGGATGTCAGTTTGGATCGCTCTCACCCCCCGCTCAGAGGGGCTATAACTACCAAAAACACGGACTTCCTACAAGCTTGGGCGGTGGGTTGGACAATACAGGATGTTTGGCGCACACTACATCCCAATAGCAGGGAATATTCATTCTACTCCCCCCCCACACCAATTACACACCAGGATAGACAGAATCTTTTGCTCTTTGCCCCTGCTGTCCCAGATTGTTGAGTCTACCTACCTTGGGAAGACACTGTCTGATCATAACCCACTTGAAATTCTCCTGGGATCGGGGAGAGTTCCCACCCCGCTCCCAACTTGGCGTCTCTGGCCGCAATCACTTGAGGACCAGATTTTTAGAGACACATTAGGCACGGCCATTACTAATTACTTCACAGACAATGATAATTCTGCCTCCTCCCGCTTAGTTGAATTGGATGCATTTAAATCAGTGATTAGAGGTACGGCACTAGGGGCTACCGTGGGGGCCCGACAGGAAACGCATAAGAGCCTATCCGCCGTGGAGGACTCTCTCCATACTTTAGAGACCGCAGCTATTACTAACCCCTCGCAGCAGGCGCAGCTACAAGAAGCCAGAATTAAACACGCAGAACTTCTTGAGCGACTTCGCCTAATCGACTACAACGCATACACGCAGCATAGTCATAAAGATGCAGATAAATCAGGGACTCTATTGGCTCATCTAATACGGGACGTTCCCTCCCCGGTCCCGATAACTGAAATCTCCCTTCCAGATGGTACTGCTGTCTCTACTCAAGCAGACATTAACATGGCGTTCTGTACTGATTACAACAACCTGTACTGCGCCCCAGCGGCTGCTTCCCCCGTTCACCTGGCGGCCTTCTTGGAGGACCTCCCATTCCCCACATTATCCGCAGATGAGCAATCGGAATTGGAAGCCCCTATCACTCAACTTGACATTAAGGCAGCCATCAAAGACCTTCCCAAGAACAAAACTCCCGGCCTGGATGGGTTACCTGCAGAGATCTACGCAACATATGTAGCACAACTTACCCCACGTCTAGAATGCCTCTACAAAACGGCACTAGAAAAACATACTCTTCCCTTGACGACCATGCAAGCGCTGGTTACCTCTCTCCCCAAGCCAAATAGAGACCCACGCAATATATCAGGGTACCGCCCCCTCTCATTGCTATCCACCGAGTACAAAATACTCAGAAAAATCCTGGCCAGGCGCCTCCTTCCCTACCTCCCAAAGCTTGTCCACACTGACCAATGTGGTTTTATACCAGGCCGCAATACGTCCTTAAATATCAGACAAATCCATTATATAATGGAAGCTACGGCAGACCTTTCTCGTACGATCGGGTGCATTTCTCTGGATATGCGCCAGGCGGTGATACCCTTGATTGGAACTATATGTTGTCCTCCATGGAAAAGTTTGGTATCCCCAAAGGTTACCTGCAGTGGGTTGAACTGTAATATTCCGCTCCTACAGCAAGGGCCAGGACTGGCTCTCATATCTCCTCGGCGTATCCTATAACCAGGGGTACACGACAAGGCTGTCCCTTGTCGCCGTTGCTGTTTGTGTTAGCATTAGAACCCCTCCTGATTAAACTTCGTAGAGAGGCCATGAACCGGGGGATTGTGCTCAACAACACCACACACTTAGTGTCCGCATATGCCGATGACATTATTTTATATCTAAACGATCTTACTACCAACCTGGAACCTGTCCCGGCCATATTTAAACACTTTGAACAGATATCAGGGCTGGCTATTAATGAAACTCAATCCTATGCCTTTTACATGCGATATCAGGCTACCCCGGAGGCTGTGCGCTTTGGCGACTTATTAACTACCGCCCCAGACACCTTTAAGTATCTAGGTATACAAAAATATAGATCCTCTCAGGACCTTATAGATGGCAATCTGCTGAAGGCTATTATATCCCTCCGAAGCCAGGTCTCCTTTTGGACCTCGTTGCCCCTGTCGGTGATGGGTAGAGTATCCATTTCTAAAATGGTGATGCTTCCTCGTCTCCTATATTTTTTCACTAACCTGCCGATCGCTATCCCGAACCAAATTTTCTGTACACTAGACACACTCCTGTTAGAACTTATATGGGGCAAGGGGCGTAGGAGGGTCAGCCTTGCCAAGTTACAGCTATGACCTAAGGAGGGAGGACTTCGAGCCCCGGATTTCCGAGCTTACTGTATGGCCAGCCAATTGCAGTGGTTATCTTATTGGCTAGCGGGACGGCACATTCAGGAAATTGGCTACACGTCTCAACTTATTGACCGGGGTCTCCTTCATAATTTACTCCTCCCACAAACTAGGATCCCACCTACAGCCCCCCCCTGCTCAAAACTGCATTATTCTATTGGAAGAAGGCACTCCACTACACCAAAAGGGCCCCCCATATTCCCCCAACATTCCCTTGCTTGGGATACCTACTACTACTGGGTTAATCTCGAAAAGGGCTTTATCCTTATGGGATCAGGAAGGTGTATCAACCATTGGAGCTTTATTCACTGAGGGCACACTTGCATATCATGATAACTTCGTCCGTACACAAGGGGTCCCCCCGACACTTTTTCTTTTACACGCAGTGCTCTCTCACTACATCAAACGCAGGTGGTCCCCTGACGGGATTGAACCCCCGAAGCATGAACTAATATACGCAATACATCTCAAGGGAAGGGGACGCCATCTCACTCGCTGGATATACAGAGGTATTCGAGCACACTCAGGGATATCGTTACTGCCACTCCGTGTTAAATGGTCGCTAGAGCTGGGAAGAGAAATGACAGATAAGGAATGGTCCTCTGTGTTAGAATTTCCTAAGAAAGTGTCACGCAATGCTAAATTTAAATACATACAGCACATGATCTTACATCGGGCATACCTCACACCACATCGCTTTAATTGTATTTTTCCTAACATACAACTCGCTTGCCCTAGGTGTCAGGAGGAAGATGCAGACCTACTCCACATGCTGTGGGGTGCCCGCGTTTACGCATATTTTGGCAGGCTGTTGGATATAGAGTGCAGGAGGTCACTGGTATGACTGTTTGGACATCGGCGGAAAGCTGTCTGCTGGGTCTACATAAACGACCCAAGGGGCAGAAGGTACAATATAGATTTGCTGACTTGGCTGTTCTTATAGCGAAACGTGCCATCACAATGCAGTGGAAATCTGCTTCCCCCCCTACACTTCTCTCATGGCAGACAGAAATGACCCGCTGGGGTACCGCTGAGAGCACGATTATTAGACAAGAGGAACTCAGAGGACTACGTAAGATCCCCATCTCTCTAGATTGGGACTATATGCTTGAAACATTTAAAGCCATTGATATGCTAACCCCTCCATCATCGCAGAGCGGGCCCGGCCCAACCCCACATTCCACACCCCCAAGACCTGAACTGGCTGCTACCTGATACTGCCATTCCCCCTTATCCCTCGGAGGACCTAGAGACTTATATATAGGTATGCCATGTAACAATTTTTTATTTATTGTATGGATACAATCTTTATTCAACTCATGCTATAAGTTAGTGGACCAGGAACTGGGGGTGTGGGGGGTAGTTCTAAGTTTTTGTATTTGTGTATAAAGTAGCGTTTATTAGATATTTCTGGGTCCGATAATACTCGGATATCTCGCTATATCACTGACATCCCTGTCCCGTATTTTTTGCTCCTTGAATAACGTGACTTTGTCTTGATCTATGATCTTGGAGATGTATGTCCACATTGTCATTTACATTTTGGAACTAATAGGTGCATTCATGCTTGATACCTTTTCAGTATTACCGTCCAATTACTTGGAAGATGTTTTGCATTTATTAAGCTGATTGTAAACCCAATAAAATTGTGTTTAAAAAAAACAAACAATGAACAAGATGAACTTGGAGATGTTAACTTGCCAAAACATTGCTGAAGCTTCAGTGAACACTATGGGGCATATTTACATGCCCCTTGCGACAACTTTACGCCGCCGTTGCGTCACTTCTGTGACGCAGCGGCATCGTAAACAATGCGCCATGTTGCAACATATTTACAACGTGACGCATCTAGGGAGATGCGTCACGTTGTAAAGCTCTGCGCTACATTATACCTGCGTCAGGTATAATGTATGCAGGGTGGGCGTTCCCACGCAGGAAAGCCTGGTAAAAGTGACGCAGTGAAATCTACAAGATTTCACTGAGTCACTTTTACGACGCCACTGCGTCAAAACCTTGCGCCTGCTTGAAGCAGGCTTAAGGAGTGACGCAGCATGTTAGGAATAGGCATTCCTTTCCTAACCATTGCTGGAGTTGCGTCCGGAAGGGAGGAAAGACCACTTCCGCCCGATATGAGACGAAAGGTTAGCGGTCTAGCGGCATACCCCCTACTTAAATAGATGCCTGATCCGACGCGCAGCGGGCGCGCCACTGGCGCGCCGAAGGCGCGCCTAAGGCAAGCCCATCTGCGCCCGTCCGCGCCTGGCCGTCACCTGGAGCCAGGACCCCTGCTGTTTTTTCTACAGATACTGTCAAACCCATAAGCCATCGTTGCACCTACACACGGGATGCACTAATAAAGATTAAGTTTAATTCCTGCGAACACTCGGCACACTCAACTACTTTGCTAGAAGGGCCTTTCTCTTGTAGATTCTGTAAATTTCAGAGCTCCGCTCCCCAACACACTCTCTCTCACTGTGCGCTCCCCAACCAGATAAAGGGAGTAGGACCGTATAGGAGTAATCCACAAAGTGATGTACAGTCCCAAGTTATAAGCATTGGCTGGAACTGTTTTCTGGCTAATGTAAGATCCCTTCCCAAACACGCTGTAAATATTTGGGATCTCCTGACAGAAAACGATCCCCATATTGGGTTTCTTACTGAAACCTGGATTAAACCCTCTTCCAACCCCGCCATTGCAGTGGCCCTACCGGACGGTTATCGAATCCAAAAATTTGATAGGCCAGATAGGGCGGGGGGAGGCATAGCCATAATACATAAGGAATCTTTACCTATCACTATTCTAGATCAAATGTGTAAGGACACTTTAGAATGCCTAGTTTTTAGACTCGACCTGCACCCACAACTCAGCTGGAAAGGGGCTCTCGTTTATAGACCCCCTGGTCCTCTATTAGGCTTCACTAACTTACTAATGGAATTCATCTCCCCCCATGTTATCTCCACCCCTAACTTTTTACTCCTAGGGGATTTTAACATCCACAGTGAAAATGCTTCCAATCCTGATGCCACAGCTTGCCTAACAGATCTAGGCACACTTGATCTCTTGAAGATCAACAACGCACCTACCCATTCTGCAGGGCACACTCTGGACCTTATCTTAACTAATTCCCCTCATATCAGCTGTGGGGAAACTCGTCCTTTGACGTGGTCGGATCATTCTATGGTGGATTTCCAATTTATGAGTCCCAGAATCCACCCTACTCTTAAATCTCACACCACGCATTGGTACAGACCATGGCATAAACTCACACCTGATCAATTCATAACCCCTTTTAATTCTTGGATAACCGATACAGCCACATATAGTGTAGAAGAACAGCTCACTCATTTTAATTCTATCATTCAATCTACTGGAGATCACATAGCACCACGGAAACTGCAGACCCACCCTCCCAAATTCTCCTCAACTAGTTGGTACTCCCCTAACCTCCGGAAGGAAAAGAGCCAATGTAAAAAATTGGAACGGACATGGCGAAACTCACACAATGCACAGGACAAAGAGAGATTTAAAGCTGCACTGTCTTCCTATCATAAAAACATAAGGTCCGCACGGAAACGACATATTGTAAACCAACTAGAACAAGCTGGGAACGACTCTAGGATCCTCTATCAAATCTTGAAAACCTTCACTAACCCTAAGGCTTGCGATACCGCAGAAACTCCCTCGTAGCTGCTATGTGATAATATAGCATCCTTTCTTACCCTGAAAATTGATACCATTTATCATAAAATTATCTCATCTATCACAACTCCTAACAACTTTCTCATAGAATGCCCTACTACCCCTATCTACACCACGCAGATGCACTCTTTTCCTTCGCTAACGCCGGAAGAGGTCGAATCCCTTCTTACCAAAGTCAAATCTGGGTCCCCCTTAGATGTAATTCCCGCAAAAATCTCCTCCAGATTAGCGCAACAGCTAGCCACACCCATTTGCACCATTCTTAACAGCTCTTTGAGAGCTGGCAGACTCCCCCAAGAATGGAAAGCAGCGCAAGTCGTCCCCATTCGCAAAAACCTCAAAATCCCCGCTTCTGAGCTGTCAAACTATCGCCCTATTTCTCTGCTCCCCCTTCAGAGTAAACTCCTTGAAAAACATATAAACAGGCACTTGTCTGACTTTGTGGAATCCTCGTATTGCCTGGACGTCTCCCAGTCTGGCTTCTGGGCCAAGCACAGTACCGAGTCCGCCCTGATAGAGGTAACTGATAACATCAGAATGGCCCTGGATAAGGGTCAGGCAGCACTTTTAGTGCTGCTTGACCTATCTGCAGCGTTTGACACCATCTCTCACAAAATCCTTTTACAGAGACTCCAGGACATCGGGGTTCAAGGGGTTGCTCTGAAATGGCTGACAGACTTTCTCACAGATAGAACCCAGACAGTCACTCTGGGTACTTTTAGATCTAAGACCACCAAAGTTACCAAGGGAGTACCCCAGGGCTCCTGTTTGAGCCCTACTCTTTTTAACATCTATGTTACTCCCTTGGCTAAACTAATGAGGACCCTGGGGTTTAGTCCCATCTCTTACGCGGACGACACCCAGCTCCTACTTACTTTTGATAAGTCCAACCCTAATATACAACTCACCTTTTCGGAGGGCATGAAAACCATCGCTGCCTGGATGAGAGCTAACTTCCTGCAACTTAATGCCGAAAAGTCGGAGGTCATGCTGTTTGGAGATGCAGCAATAAGCTGGTCTCCCAGCTGGTGGCCGGAGGAGCTGGGTTCTGCTCCGCCTCCCAAAGGAGTGGTCAAGAACCTGGGAATTCGGATCGACCAGAATATTACATTTGAAGCACATACCACTACCACCGCTGGCACTTGCTATCATACACTTAGCCTGCTTAGAAGAGTGTTCCCCATGTTACCATCCTCCACGAGGAAAACACTGATGCAAGCTCTTGTGTTAAGCCGTCTGGACTACTGCAATGCACTGTTAGTTTCTGCTAGCGACGCTTCCCTAAACAAGCTGCAGGTAGTCCAGAATACGGCAGCCCGACTGGTAGAAAATGCCCCCCTAGAACAGCCTCTGCACCACTTTTTAACAAACTTCATTGGCTCCCTGTGAGAAAGCGGGTGAAGTTTAAGATCTGCTGCACAGTCTTCAAAGCCCTAAATGGCCTGGGGCCTACCTACCTATCGGATAAACTGCGAAAATATATCCCTTCCCGGCCCCTTCGATCCGGTTTCAAGCTACTTCTCTGCACTCCAAGAATTAAAAAGGCTCGGTCGGCGGCAAAGCTTTTACTTACCTCGCCCCGACCGTCTGGAACGAACTCCCCCGCGATCTACGTGACTGCCAGAGCTTTCCCCTGTTTAGGAAACTACTAAAAACCCATCTCTTCTAAGATTCACCTTTTTTGACTGTAATCAGCGGCCTCAGCGCAGAGATACCCCTGACGGGGTGATTCAGGCGCTATATAAATTTATAAATATCAAATATCAAATATCAAAGGGGACATGTAATATGTACCTTAGTCCTTCTTTTTGTATCGGTGCCAGAATTCCTTGAAGCATTCAAAATTCCGTGGGATCTCGTTACTGAAAACCAAAAGATTGCATTGATGTCAGAGATCAATTCAAACGCTATTTTTTGGGGGCAATGTTCTTAGTTTTGCTTATAAGACTCTTTCTAAATTTATATTGATCATTGCGTTTCTTTTCTCCTAAAGTTACATTTAAAATCGACACCGCACTTGTTTTGTTTTACAAAAACACCTTTTTATCACAGAGGGGTCCCAGTGTTTAACAGCGCATAGTTGTTTAACAGTTGCAAGCTTGTAACCAAATGCTTGTGGAGCGCACATTTTGCATTTCAAGCAGTGCATCTCAGCGATTAGTTAATGCGTGCTGCAGTTCCCAGTCACTTGCCTTTCAAATGGATCTCCTTCAGCTCACAGGTCCTCACTCGTTCTGCTTCCAAAACGGAATACAATTTAACTGTTTTTTGAAAACCAGTCGGCAAATATCAAAGCCCGGATTGGAGTTTTGAACAGGCAATTTGATGCAAGGCATTCTGGGTGTCGTAGTGCGCAAAGTTGTGGCTTCTGTCGAGTGTCTTACAACCTAGCTATTTCTGATAATTCATTCAGTCCTCTTATCTCGGTGTCAAATTTCATGATCAGGAATGCTTCCCTTTGAGTCAGCAGCGTGTCATAATAATTTCTTGATTTTGGTTTAATTGAACTTAAAACTGTCCATTTAAACTCATTCTCAGAGTGGTTGTTTGCAATGAAATGATTCACCATTGGTGCAGTTAGGACCTTATTCTTTAGCCTGGAGCGATGTTGTATGATCCTTTGTCGCACTTCCTGGCTGGTTTTTCCAATATACATCATTTCGCACAGGCACGTTGTGACGCCAATGTCTTCGACCATCGCTGTAAATGTTACCTTCTATTGTAGTGCTACACACGGAGCAACTGCCGCATTTATGGTGCCCCTGAACAGGTTGCAAGCTGAGCATCGTCCTCAGTGTGTCACGTCTTTCTTGAGGGGGAGGGAAGGAACGAAAAACTTGCTGGCCAATACTACGATTTTTCTTCAATGCAAATAGCGGTAGGCCTATACCCGATATTGAGCCTTCAATCAGATGCCAGTTGTTCATAATTATTTTCTTGACAGGCTGAGTATGTGGGCCGAAGGTGGTAACCCATACAATGCGGTCCATTGGTGATTTGATTTTTTTCATTAGAAGATGTTCCCTAGGTTTGAACCAGGCTCTTTTCATCGACTGTTTCAGAAGTTTCTTGGGATATCCTCTCTCCATTAATTTCTTAGTCAGTACGTCTGTATGTAGTTCAAAATCCTCGCGTCTCGTGCAGTTGCGCCGAATGCGTAAATACTGACCAAATGGCAGATTATTCTTCAGAGTCCTTGGGTGGTAGCTTCTGAAATGCAGTGCATTGTTTTTGTCAGTCTTTTTGGTATGCAGCGTCATAATCAATCCTTGGGTTGATGTTTTTACTTCCACATCCAGGAATGGCATACTCATTTTGCTTAGAGACAAGCTGAATTTAATATCAGGACTGAGATTGTTCAGCCAAATGTGAAATTCTTTCAACGATGTTTCTCTACCTTTCCATATACACCAGACGTCATCAATATATCTGTACCACTGTACAATCTGATCACTGAATGGGTTGTTATTATAGATAAATCGATGTTCGTAACGGCCCATGTATAATATCGCCATTTCCGGCGCAAAGGGGCAGCCCATGGCTGACCCTTTTACTTGTAGGAAGAAGTCTTCGTTAAACTTAAAAAGGTTTTTTCGCAGGGCCACGGAGGTCAAGTTCAAGATGAATTCCGTTGGAACTCGATGGGGTCTGGGGCGTTGTTCCAGATAGAATTCCATTGCATCTAAAGCGTCTTGTTGAGGAATTTGGGTATACAATGAGGACACGTCCATTGTAACCAAAATGTGCACATTTGGATCAAAAGCGAATCCTTCGACTTTATTAATAAAGTCCATTGTGTCCCGTAGATAGGAGGGGACTTCCAAGATGAATGGCTTCAGGAACACGTCCACATATTTTGACAGGGGCTCCAGAATCGAATCGCACCCTGACACGATTGGTCTGCCAGGGTGATTTTGGGCGTTCTTATGCATTTTCGGCAGGAAGTACAATACAGGTGTTCGTGGGTATTTTCTGATCAGATACTCTGCTTCCTTGGGTCCCAAGATCCCTTCCTCCGTGCCTTTTTTCACTATTCCTGAGATTTCATACTCTATCTCCTTAGTTGGATCCTGTGCTATACTTCTGTACCATATAGGATTGTGTACATGATTTCTTCCTTCCTGCAGATAGGACTCCTTTGACCAGAGGACCACCGCGTCCCCTTTATCCGCTGGTCTTATAATGGCCTCTTTTTGATTCTTTAAGGACGTGATAGCATTCTTTTGTTTCAATGAAATATTCTTCTTGATGTAAACTCTTTTGGTTTCTAGCACGTTTAATGATGACAGTACTGCATGCTCGAAGGTGATAATATCCCTGGGAATGCTGTGAGTGGGAGGGCAGAAAGTCGACTTATTCCGTAGTCCTGATGCCTCAGAGGTAATGGTATCTTCTTTATCTCTGAAAAAGGCTCGTAGTCGTATCTTTCTAAACAATTGCAAAACTTCCATCTTTACTTTAGTGAAATCTGGTTTGACTCCTGGCACAAAGGAAAGTCCCAATTCCAGCACCTCCGCTTGTTCCTGAGTTAAGATGATATCTGACAAGTTGATGATGGATGATTTTCCTATGTCTTGTATACTGTCTGCATGTCCTCATCTTCCATGGTTGTACTTTGTATCTTTCGCTCGTTTTTTGCTGGCCTGCCCCTAAAAAAGACGACTTTCTAGGTTGATTTTGGTTTGAGCTGCCTTCCCCTCGGTCTGAATCCCCTGTCGAATCTGAAGATGATGTGTCGGAGAATGTTAGAAATCTCCTCTTGGATCTCCCTTGGTACTCTGGCAGGAACTGTCTAGAATCTGGTTTTGTATAAAAATCCTCCTTCAGATATGGGTACACTGTTTCAATGTTAAAAGATTTTCTGTCCGTTTCAAATTTATTAGCTTTGAAATTGATAGTATGATCTTTGAAGGAAGAAATTTCTTTTTCAATTGTCTCCAGCAAACTTTTGCCTCAGCAGTCGTCTGGTTATCTTTAATGGCTTGAATCTGTTCTTCAATTTCCTTCTTACAGATTCTCTGAGCTGTTTCAATTGAGTGCACCATCAAATCCCGGCTGCATTTGGTGCTAATGTGGCTAAAACCCTTCTCATATTCTGGGTCTTCAGTGAAGATCACTGGGACGCTCTTCACCTGTAGACCCCACGGGATTTATTTATTTATTTTATTTAAAGAGTTTTATATAGCGCTGGCTAGGCCCGAAGGTATCAGAGCGCTTTACATAAGGTTCCACATAGTTGCAAACTTACATCAGTTACAAGTTACCAATGATACCAGTAAAAACATTTAAGGAGCATAGAAGAAAAGGAAAATGGAGTGAGATGGGTAAGGGGGTAGGGGAAAAAGGGGTAGGGTATAGATACGACAGAGAGACGAAGGGAAAGTCTGCCCAAGGTCCGGCTGGGTAGGTGACGGCCAAGGGGGAATCCGCAGCCCATCTCCTCTTCAGCTGTCAGGTAGCTCCGCCGGGCATCGGTCAAATAGCTAGGTCTCAACAGAAAAACATTAAAGGGGTAGAAGGCCAGAAGAAGGGAGCGTAGAGGGGGAAGGGGGTAGGGTGAAGGGGTAGGAGGGGGGATACGACAGAGAGATGAAGGAACGTCTGCCCAAAATCCGGCTGGGTAGGTGACGGCCGAGGGGGGATTCCCAGCCCATCTCCTCTTCAACTAACAGGTAGCTCCACCGGGCATCGGTCAAATGGCAGGGTCTCCACGGTCGAGGGAAAGTTCGAAGAGTACCTGTCCTAGAGGGAGAGCAGGATCAAGGTCAGGTGAGGGATGTGGTTAAGATCAGGTCGATGACCAGTTCTATTGTCCAGGAGTGGTGGAGCATTGTGGAGAGACCAACTGAGGCGGCCATCTTGAGGTCAGGCAGGGGGGTTGTGACCTTGGTGTTAAGTTCAGTCGGTCCCCAAAATTCTCAATTACTCAAAAGCATAGGGGGTGCAATCTATGCAGTGAGGCGGCAGGAGGACAGGGCCAGTGTCCGCATGTCTTCAGAGGGGGTGAGTGGTGCCTCCAGAGTCATTCTCGCATAGCCAGGGAGCAAATCTGGGTCATCCTTATAGGTCTGGACAGTAGATACAATTTCCGTTCTATTATGTGGCATTAACGCCGTAGATGCAAACGGGGGGATTCCTTTATGGTGTTGATAAGACCCCAGGCGCCAATCTACTGCAGGCGCCATTTTGGAACCAGGCGCATTTCTTCAGAGGCACTTCATACAAACATCTTTGCCCAAAAAGATTGCCTGCTCAAACATGCCTGCTCAAAAAGCCTCCTTAACCCCGGATGCTGTCAGTACAAAACCTCAGGAAGCAGGATATTGGTGTCCTGTGCTGCAGCTGGAGTTGTCGGTTATTATTGTCCAAAGCGGGCGCCATGTTGAAGTCAGGCTACCTGCTCCGGTGAGGTATCTTTCTGTGGGACTGCCCCCCCCTCCCCCCCCTGCTTGCGTGAGTTGAGCTGCGGGAGAACAAGGTGCCGTTTTGTCCACCTATGCTGCTTGACAAAACTCACTGTGCCGCCATTTTGGATGGGATTCCGGTCATGGATCGTGCTGCGTGTTAAAGATATAACGCACGGCCAGTGTCATCAAAGCGATCCCTCTTGATAGTAATTGTAGTGCGATCCCTTGCAGCGGAGGGACGCGCCCCCCACAGGGTACGATCCAATGTCTAAGTCAGCAAAACGCATTAACAGCACCCGTTGCCCCTGTCGCATTAACATGGGATAGTTCCGGCTTTCAGATGTTCGATTAAGAAGTGGCCGTGTAGCTCTGTTCTAATATGTTTCTTTTGAAGTCTGATTAGTTTGTCTGAAACATTCTGTTGTTTAGCGGAGTTGCTAAGGGTTATGGTTGAGAATAGGGTGGAATCTGAGATCAATTTCTGTATATGATCCTCAGTGAAAGATAATGTGTCCCTCTCTGACATGTTGTCTTGTCTGGTACAGCCTGTGTGGGCCTACCAGGATATGTAATATTCGCTATTTTAATGGAATCCCTGTTGTATGGGAAAAGCCTTGCGAACAGCTGTCCGCTCTACAAACTTTATAAACAAGAAAGGCTTGGGTCTATACACTATCTGGACTAGACCACTCTTAAATTATACTAACAAATATCATGTCTAGATAGGTCGATTTTTTCTTATCAAGGCATATATTCTTACGGGTGATGACACTATGAGTAAAATTGGAACAAAGCTTGGAGCTTTAACTGCTGAACCTGTGAAGTTTCTAAAAAGATTTACTGAGAGAGAAGAAGAATGTGACTTTAAAGACGTAGAAACGTATCTTGTGCGTGTGTGGAAAATGAGTTCTGACTGTCACACATTTGACAATCTTCGGTACAGTGAGTTCAAAAGATCAGTTCCGCTGACGTCCTATTCTGTGCGTGAACACATTAAAGGGCGTTCTACTTGATCAGAAGATGTGTAAATGTTTTGGATCATGCATATGTAGAGAAAGATCCATGTGAATTTGGTTGGGAAGCTATTGATGGGGTGCTAAAACCTACAAAATTTCTAAAGCCTCTACCCACAGAACTTACACGTACATGTACTTGCAAAACCTGTGCTACAAAAAGATGTTCTTCTCGATATGCTATTCTCAAATGTTCAACATTTTGCAAATGTGCCACGAGCGATTGCCGAAACAAATAAATAAAGTGAACTATGAAAATGATCTACAACAGGACTGGTAAACATTATTTTTTCATATTCAGATCATAAACATTGGTTATTGTGTACATAAAAGGATTAGAAACCTTTATTATTTGTTTAGTTTCTATATGTGTCTCTTCTTTCTTTATTATAGCCACCATTTTGGAAAATGGCAGAAGGGTTGCTCTGAGGAGTCATTGTCAGTCTCTGTAAGACTACTTGACCCCCAAAAACCTATGTTTTGACACTAAAATGAAGTATATAGGTCTCATGGTTACTGAAATATTACATCGTCAATGCAAAAAAACATCCACCATGTTTAAAACTGTCATCCAGAAAAATTCAGCCCCGTTCAGCAATGTCTACCCAAGTTAACTTACTTCTCTAATGATCCAAAAGCACATCAAAATAGATTTTTTTAAGGAGGTTGTTAGACTTGGCATCTTTTGGCGTGTTTCCCCTGACTTTTTGCTTTCTGACCTCCTGGTTTTGACTCTGTTTTTGCTGGTGTAATGATTCTGCGCACTTTCCTCACTGCTGTCCAGTGGGAAAGTGCAAGTGCTCCTGTATAAAATGTGTTATGGATTGGTGTTTCCATGATTGGCCTATTTGATTTATGTGTCAGTCCCTTGTACTGAGAGTGCCAGGGCCTCTAGATCAAATGCTGTTGGTGGGCTGCAGCACTGGATTGTGCTACCTACGCAAACAGCCCGTAAAGTGTAACTCTGGCCTGCCATTGCAGAGCCTGTGTGCAGCCTGGGGCTGCCATGTCGACTTGGCAAGTGCACACACTTGCAAGTCCCTAAACCTTCCCTTTTCTACATGTTAGTCACCCCTAAGGTAGGCCCAAGGTACCCCTGTGGGCAGGGTGCATTGTATGTGAAAGGTAGGACATGCCCTGGTGTGTGTGGCATGTCCTGATAGTGAATTACAGCCTATTTCGTTTTTCACTATTGCAAGGCTACCTGTTCCCCATAGGCCAGAATGGGCAGTTTTGATTATTACAGCTTATAATCCTAACTGACCCAGGGAACATGGTAGAAATTCGAGTTTAGTATGCCTGGACTCAGAATGATAAAATGCATCTTTTAGTGAAGTTGGTTTTAACATTCTGTGTTTGAAAATACCACTTTTAGAAAGTGGGTATTTTCTTGTCTAACCATCCAAGCCTGCCTCTGCTAGGTTGTGTATTTCTTGTCTGGAGTGTGAGTGACAGGGGCTGGGGGATGCCAGGAGACAGGGTGAGTCAGCACAGGGCTGAATAGCAAGATCTACATGTAGATGGGTGGGAGGAGATGCACCTGGGACCTGAATAGGGCTGGGCCTTCCCTCCACAATGCTGGCTCCACCTCCTGTGGTGCGTCTGATGTCCCTGGCCTGCACTGTGAAAGGAAAGAAGGAGACTTGTCAACAAAGAGCTCCAGAACTGACCAGAACTGGTTTGGGCCAGGCAAAGGCCCCTCTGCCTCCAGAGGACAAAGAGAAATTGAGGATAAAAAGGGGGACCCAAACCCCAGAACTTTAGATCTCGCTGGAATCAAGGAACCTGCCAAGAAGAAGAGCTGGAGAGCTGCTAGGAGGAGTACTGCCCCTTTGCTGAGTTATTGCCTTGTTGGGTTGGCCTGCAGTTGCTGCTTCTGTCTTGGACAGTGAAAGGACTGGACTGAACTTTCTACTACTTGTGCTGAGAATCTCCAAGGGCCTGAAACCGAGCTGGCCTCCTGTTAAGAAGTCTCAGGGACTGCAAAGACTTCACAACCCTCTGGGTACCGCTTCTGGAATCGCTGTTTCAGTTGCCACAGAGAAGGGAACCGCAACCGACTCCGTCAACCGACTCCATCGCTGGCCCGGTGTCCTGTTTGCACCGCAGACCGCACCGTCCGCATCTCGCACCACAACCCTGGTCTCACCGACGACGACGTCCGACGCCATTGCGCCGCTGCTTGCACCGTGACCTGTGGGCACTGCAGTTCGCATCGCTTCACTGTGCCAGCCGGACCAGACCGACGCTGTCGCTGCAACTGGTTCAACAATCGTGGCCGCATCGCAGTTGGGGCACCGCTCGCACGCTTCGCGACGCACCGCTTTGACTTGCACCGCTGTCCGACGCCAGCTCCCGCACTCCGGCTTGGTCGCAACCAGCCAGCACCGCATCGAGCACCGTCTCACCCTGCCCCGCACGCCTTGGACTCACCAACTCCGTCTGCACGATTGAGCCGCTGCCTGCACCGCATCGAGAGGACACCGCGCCCTGCACCGCTTCCATCTTGCACCGCAACCGCGACGTACGCCGACCGGCTCGCACACACCGTGCCCGCCACAACGAGAAAAGGTACTGTGACCGAGTCTGTTCACGACTCTGCTGGCCCGTATCGACGCGGTCGGCTGGAACTGTTAGATTCTGTGGTTTTCAGCATCGCGGTAGACTCGGACGGAGCTACCGACTCGTACGTAATCATTTTTAAAGTATTGTACTGTGGATTTTTATCGTATTTGGTCTTGTTTTAACGTATATAAAATTATTGGATATTTTTCTAAACTGGTGTGGTGTCAGTTTGTAGTGCTTACACTGTATTACTGTTGGTTATGTGCAAATGCTTTACACACTGCCTCTAGAATAAGCCTGACTGCTCGTGCCAAGCTACCAAGGGGGTGAGCAGGGGTTATTTCAGGAGTGTAACTCCCTTACCCTGACTAGGAAGAAGGGTCCCTACTTGGACAAAGGTGCAAGCCCTTGCCAACTAGAGACCCCCATTTCTAACAGAGGTATATCAGGGGGCCGGGATTATCATTGCTGACCTTTATTGTTGCTCATTTTTAACCTGTATTTTGCCTCTTTCTGCTCGTTTCTGACCTTTATTGCCTTTTTCTGCTCATTTCTGAGCTTTATTTTGCCTCTTCCTGCTCGTTTCTGGTCTCTGTTTTGCCTCTTTCTGTGTGTATCTGACCTTTATTTTGCCTCTTTCTGCTAGTTTCTGATCTCCATTTTGCCTCTTTTTGCTCGTTTCTGACCTTATTTTGCATCTAACTGCTCGTTTCTGACCTTTATTTTGCCTTTTCTGCTCGCTTCTGATCTCTATTTTGCCTCTTTCTGCTCACTTCTGATCTCTATTTTGCCTCTTTCTGCTCGTTTCTGATCTCTATTTTGCCTCTTTCTGCTCGTTTTTGACCTTTATTCTGCCTATTTCTGCTTGTTTCTCATATTTATATTGCCTCTTTCTGCTTGTTTCTGACCTCTATTCTGCTTGTTTCTAACCAGTATTCTGCCTCTTTCTGCTAGTTTCTGACCTCTATTCTGCCTCTTGCTGCTCGTTTCTGACCCCTATTTTGCCTCTCTCTGGTCGTTTCTGATCTCGATTTTGCCTCTGTCTGCTCAATTCTTACCTTTATTTTGCCTCTTTCTGCTCGTTTCTTTTCTCTATTTTGTCTTTTTCTGCTCAGTGCTCGCTTTATTTTGCCTCTTTCTGCTCCTATATTTCTATTTGTATTAGGGAGGTGGGCCGCGCGTCCCCCTGCTCGGGCCGATTTCAACCTAGAGGACCCCATTCCCCAGAGCCCGGCCATGTCTCCTGGGTGCCCCAGGGCACACAGTGTGCAATGGCACCGGGGGGGGGATCCTCAAGGCCCCCACGGTACCAGCCAGCTCTCCGCCTCCTGTGGCAGCCGGCATTGCTCTGACAGACAGGAGGCTGCTGGAAAGTAGCTCCCTGTCTGTCAGAGCAATGATTTCATCTGTTTCCCTGCACTCTGTCAGCTCCCACCAAGCAAAAGCAAAGAGCTACCTCCCAAGGGAGATGACAGTCCCCAGGGACATCTATGGCCCCTTCAGGGGGGGCGGCGTGGCCCCCCTCCATGGTAAATCTTAGCTCGGGAAAGTGGTGGTCCCCAGAGCCAGGGGCCGTGACAGGCCCCCTACATTTATTTCAGACCCGGGGATGTGGTGTATATATGTGTAGATATACATACATTTACATATATATGTGTGTGTGTGTGTGTATATATATATATATATATATGTATATATATATATATATATATATATATCCAAAAGAACTGTGACGAAGGAGACACCCAGCCTGACGGGTTGGGGGCCTGTTGGCGATGTCACCGCCTGATATATTCCATCCAAAGAGTCACTCCATCCTCACAGTGTGACAAACAGGCCCATCCAGTCAAAAAAGCAGGTAAAATAGGTTTTATTCATAGCAGGCAGTCCTGATAACACAGCATTACGCGTTTTGACCCCCACAGGGTTTTAATCATATGCAAACTAGAGGGTCAGTTGCTCTGCGCTTTAAAAATGCTCAAATTATCAACAGCAAAATAGGACTCACAGTGCAAATAAAATGTTCAAATAAAGTCCATCAATTTAGTTTCTTCGTTGTTTTTCCATATTTGGATCAAGAAATAATTCTGACAACTAGTACTCTCATGTTGTCTAATTGCTAATATTCATTTTTAAACAGCAATGTTCGAGTTCGTCCGTCTTAATCTCAATATCACAATCGTGATCAGACTACATTGTCCAGAATGCTTTGCCGATGTCTCTTCTAATACCGTTGCGTCCGATTTATTTTCACAGCTATAATCAAGTATCTTTTCGAATAAAAAACGAAAAAGTGTGCTCACCCTAACATGCCTCAAAGGGAATCGATTCCATGTAGGGCTGGACGGCAAGTATTTTCCATTTTCTTCTAAGGCACTTCACCTCGTACTTTGTTGTTTTTGGTTATCTCCGTGATAGCCCGCTTTAATTCTATCTCCGTTTTGAAAGTGCAGGGGTACACAACCCTCGCAAACCCTGGCTGCAAAGTAAGTATTTCAGAATTATTCAGCCCGCAAGCCTCCCACAGGTTCAGTGGCGGGGCCTCCAGTATCCGCAGATGGACCACAATACCAAATCTTCCGTTCTACATCAAATGCAGCTGGCGGGCATCCCCATTGCAAATATCCAAAAGAACCGTGACAAAGGGGACGCCCAGCATTATGGGTTGCGGCCTGTTGGTGACGTCACCACCTGATATATTCCATCTAAAGAGTCACTCCATCCTCACAGAGTGACAAACAGGCCCATCCAGTCAAAAAATCAGGTAAAATAGGTTTAATTCATAGCAGCCAGTCCTGATAACACAGCATTACGCGTTTCGACCCCCACAGGGTCTTTATCATATGCAAACTAGAGGGTCAGTTGCTCTGCGCTTTAAAAATGCTCAAATCATCAACAGCAAAATAAGACTCACAGTGCGATATACTCACATTTTCATTGTAAAGGCATTGCGTGGTAAAGGACGCATGGTGGCATGCATGGTGGCATTTGTGGTTTCATTATACATCCGCCTGGGACAGTTTGAACGCTCTTGGTTAAGCATCGTGCTGGGAGAAATCTCTGACAGCGTTCTTTAACCCCTTCCGTGCTTCCGTCGGCCAACGGCCGTCGCGAGCACTACCTCGCTAGTGCTGCGCACGTCCGTTGGCCGACGCGGCCCCGCCCACTCTTTTAAACTGCCGCACCGCGGCGGAATTCGCGCCGCGGTTAAGTGGTTAATTGTTGGAGTAAACTCGCACTTCTTTATTTTGAACAAGAAACAGTAGTACTAGCCAGCAGTGTGAACAACAGAATATACTCAGGAGAATTCCAACCGTTGTTTAATCAAATAAGAGAAAGACAAATATTTGTCTTTATTCCTACTGAACATTTTGCCCTAGAAATTCATTTTCATTCGCTAATAAGGAAACATTTACAGTAATATCAATATTGATCTCACTATGGGAGTTGATAACAAAAGAGAAGGGATACCACACCTTTAAAAGTAAATTATTTTAAACAGGTTAACATAAATGTTTCTGATAAATTACAAAACACATCGGCCTGTTGCTTTTCATAGTACATATTTCACATAAATCCTACATACATGCTGCTAGATGATGTCCTGCATCAGAAGGAGGGACAGGTAAAGAATTCAAAAGAGGATTATCGGGATGGTGATAGTGTGTGTACCCATGTTAAATAAGGAATAAAATACTTCCTACTGTATGTAAAAAGGCTATTGCACGTCACCTTGGAGTTCCATGACCTTATGAAGAAATTCAGCCTTCATCCTCATTCCTCTGATGGACTGTAGTGTAGTTCCTACAGTACCCCTGCAGGACCTGCGCTTTTGGATAACATATACTGTGGGCTTGGTGGCAGACTGATTCTGAGCACCCCCACCGGGTATGTTAGCCTGTTTGCATTAGCTAGCTCACAGTGCCATTAGAATCTCCTTTTTATCAGAGAGATTCGCTTTTGGCAACCTCAGAACACGACAACCCTGATTCCTCAGACTCGTGGAAACAATGTACTACTTTTCGCTCAGTCACTCGTGCTTGCTCATTTGGTCTCAGAGAGTTACACAGAAGAAACAGTTGAGCTTGTTTACAATAAGAATTTATTGCACAGTTGTTCTTCTAGTATAAAATATATGTGCTGCGACAACTGTTAAACAGTAGCAGAGATATATGATCAGCAGTACAGTGAATAAAAAGGGATAGTACAGTTCTACCATTTTGCAATAGTCATGAACATATACATGAATATAAAATGCATTTATAAAATAAAGCGCATACTCCTACGATGCCTGTCTAGATGTACCTAAGTGTACCTAGCATGTGAGCAGGTGCGAAAAACACCATTACCTGAATAATGAGAGTGTGGGACCTCGTCCTGGTCTCGAGTTAGACACCCCGCAAGGGATGATTAGACCCCTGTCAGCTGGAGCGACTGCATGCAGGAGCCTCAGCGTCTCTGGTCAGTGTGTCGGCCTGGAAGTCTCGGTTCCCTCTAACTACTGATAGCAAGAGGTGCTGTATTTATACAGAAAAGTATAGAGTCACTTTGTCCCTTGTGTCTTGTGTTGGCCATTGTTGGGTATAAAGATGACGTATGGGATGAACCGTTTACGTAGATGTTTATGCAGGTGGATTCTAGCCCCTGCCTGGTTTCCTAGAACTCTTATGAATATTTAATCATACTGGATGAGCACATTGAAGATGGTATAAGAGGCCCTTGTTCGGGAAAACCCTCCTTCTGTACCCAAACCACAGTCTAGATAAGGTTCAGCCCTCAGCGCCCGTTATTGTGGAGAATAGGGAACTAATGTAGGTGAAAGATTATGCCTATATTAGGGCATCTCAAACCATGCCTATATTAGGGCATCTATATGAAACATAACACCCACTCCTCTTAATAGTCAACAATAATAAACAATGACAGCCAACTACTAATTCATACTAGGTGGTAGCGCATATAATTGTCAGTGAGCCACATAAAAACATTTTTAAAATTTTAAAAGCATATTAAAAACATTTCTAAGAGGGGGAAAATGTGTAGAGTCAGTTTTTGAATTTGTACTCAAGCTAAAGGTCTAGCTGAGTTCATTTATAGAATTTAAAACTCTTACAAGCATTTTAGAAGGCCATGCTTTCTCTAGTGATAGTGTCAATTTAGTAGGAAATGTTCCAAATTTAATCAGAGTTGAAATGAAAAAGAAAACTCCGAATTCTTTCCCAGCACATGATGAGCCAATTGACGATTAAGTGTCCTGGCTGGGAGACGCAAGATCACAGTCACTTGCTGTAGGGGACGGGAATTGTAATATTTCACACAGTACGTCGATGGAGCACAGATGATATTCAGTACTGCCCATAGTTGGCATATCGGCAGCCGGTGCTGTAGTCGATACCTCAGTGCCCGAAGTGCTAGTTGTAGCGCTTGTGCTGGTGTCAGCACTAGTGGTGGCTGAGCTGATGCTCACCCCAGTTTTAGCAAAAGGCACCTGCGGGTTTTCAAGGAATACATTCGTCAGGATAGGAATACGCTGGGGACACAGCCGAGTGTGGGACCTCAGCTTTTCCAGCCTCGTGTTCAAGTCCGCAGGCGTCTCCGACTCGAGTGTCAGACAAATGTCCAACACGCATTCTTCACCCCAAAACAGGCATCGAAGAACAGGTAAGATGCAGTCCATCCAGACTGGTCTAAACGATAAGAACCAAGAAGCACTCAGTTCTCGTAGGCGAGGCACGCCCAGATGTTGTACCATGCGCTCACGGTATCTACGTTCCAGAAGAGCTTTCACCATTTCGTTCGTGATTGGGCCGTCCATTGCGTATCAGGAAAATCACGATTAGGATTCCAGCTATTAAAAGCAGTATCAGAGGTAAACCTCCAAAGATGCTTCCAAATACGGAGTGTATAAAATTTGGGATAACTCCGAGGACTGTTTGGAAGGTGCTTAGAAAACCTGACCCTATGGTCTTAAATAGGTGTACAATACCACTCATATCAGACATGTTAAAGATACGACCCACCATTTCTACGAAATGAAAGGGGCAGTTTGTACGAATAAGTGCCTGTATCTCGGTCGAGGTCCTTGCAACTTGAAGATCAAAGGTCTCTCGAGCGGAGGTTAACGTTACAGTTTGCTGTAAAAGCATGGCTTTCATTCTGCTCAAAGTGTCAAATTTTATAAAAGATATCTCTAACGAAGGCCACAATGGCGCCTCCCTGACTGTACTTGTTGGGGGAAACAATACTTGCATACAGCAAGTAACCCTGGCGTTCACGGTGACCAGATAGGCGATGCCCGGAAGCATGCCACAGCAACCTTGATCATTCAGCATCAAGTAACTCCCATTCGAGAGTAACTCAAAAACTGGTGTGATCACGGCAGCTGGAGTTCCTTTCATGTGGCAAGAAGATTCGCCACCGAACCATTACAAGCTCCGTGTAAAATAATGTCCTGACACATGAGAGAGCCTCTTAAAGCGTTCTTGCAGTTTGTACCACTCAGAAACACTTCACGATCCCCACTCCGGCATCGAAATCTATATGGTAATTCCCAGGATTCCTTAATGTATTCTTTACCCAATTTTTCATATCATTTTTCATATCTGCCTGCCTGTCTTTGCTCAAGGCAATACTGAAACTGAAAGGTCGTGATCGGGAGAGTGATATGGCCGTGGATTAGCCATTCTGTTGATGGTGATTCCGCCACTGTGAATGGTAGCCTGTCCAGTTTTTTCAATACGCAGCATTGTATATTTAGCTCCCCTTTGTGCCATTTCTATCTGTGTATCTGTTAGATAGTATTCAGAAAACAGAGACGTACTGTTTATAAAACGACAAGGCACAAAGCCTGCACGCAAAGATTGCAGCGTCCAGCTTAATAACATAATAGAATGTAACTGAGATTGGCCGTGTTGTAATATGGCTAAATCCTGTTCCAGTATGTCGATACCAGAGATACAATGTTGCCCAATGAATATATCCTGGAGGTCAAAGTTGTTAACCCATTATCTACCACAGCTAAAGCTTTTTCTAAGATTATACAGTCTATTTCCCGTAGTCTCTCTGCGGCCTCTTGTTGGGAAATCTTCCAGTTTTCATTATAGGCAGCATAAATGCCTGCATATATGAAACGTTTTTGACGTGTTTTCCTGGGTCCTAGTAAAAAGTCCCTATGATCCATGTCAAGTGAGAGTAAAGATAAGTGTTGTTTTCACTTCTGCAAGTGTTGAGGTTTCTAGCCAACTGAGGCACAACTTCCCAACACTATAGGATGTCACTACCCCTGGATGTTCTCTCTGTACATAACGTGGGTCTGGCCTATGGATACTGAGTCCCTCGGTGATGTTCAGGAATCGCTTATGACAGCTATTCGTGTCTAAGGGCCACACCACCCACTGTTTCCAATTTGGGTCTGTTCTATTGTACTTTAAGATGTCATCCACTGTTGCCCCTTCTTTTGTAGTTGAATTCTGCCACCCCCCATATGTCGGTGTTGGAAACCTAGGGGTGTTCAGGTCCTTGCTCTTGGCTAGTCCAAGACAGGGTGTCTGTTGCACAGTATCATTTAAAAAGATCATCTGCTGTGGAATGAGGCATGCTCTAAATAGTGCCTCTGTACCCTGGACTTGCCAGTCCCTTGAACCCCAAACTGATTTTAAGTCAATTTCGTCTTTCCATAGGTCGAAACCCTGTTCAGACAATTGGGCCAAAAAGAAAGCAGAGTAAATCTGTTTAGTGTTTGTCAACATAAGTTTTAGTGCTGATGTTGGTGCAACCTTGTAGTGATATGAGGCTGGATCTGTGGTGTTAAACCCTGAAAAGTATGAAAATTTCTGTGCAAACGTTTGTGAACTACTTTTTGGTGGTGTTGGGCAATGTTCCCACTGATGGTACTCAAAAACATTCCTAGGTGAAATGGATTTGTGCAGGAAATGATGACCATAATGTTGGTAACAGTACAATGTGTCATAATCTGAAGAACCTTCTAACATTTCATTATTAGAAAATGCAGCAGTTTTCTCTAAATTAGACAACATGTTATTAATTGTTTCAGAGTCCCAATAATCAGAAAATGTACTTGAGGTAATGATATCACTTAATGTAATTTTAAATACATGATTAATTTTTAAAAGCTCGGTCGGACCGAATATGTTAAAATCAACCTTGTCCCATACTATACCATCCGGTATAGGAACTGCTGTAATGTTCACTGATGACAAGTCTCTTTGCTCACAATGTGATGATGGATGTGGCTTCAGTAGTATGTTGACCTTTTGGGCTGTGGTGCTTTGTTGAAGATAGCGTCCATTAAGAAGCATACTAAAAGTTAGTACTAAGCCAAGCCAGAAAAGAAAAAACAATATCCCAGAAATTACCCAGAGTTCAATCCAAGGCGATACCAGGTATGTCTTTTTTAGAAAGTGAAGAAAGTTCTTTATTTGCTGCTTGAATGGTGTTTTGGCTGGCGTCGTTTCCGGCTCGCTGGGATCCAGAGAAAACGTATCAAAGTTCATGAAAGAGCCAGAAGCAGTTCGATCAATTGTAGGAATTGCATCGGGATTAGTTGAAATGTTATTTTGCTCTTGACGAGGCATGTTGAGGTAGACTTCTGTATTAGGTCTAATTGCAACTTGTGAATTAATCTGATGTTCATTTTGAATTTGAATGTCTGGTTCAAGTGGAACAAGTTCCATAGCATTGTTGCTTAGTCCTTCATTCCTTACAGGTGGCTCTTCAAACATGATGAGTCTTTCTGTTTGAACTTCTTGGATTGTAGCGAGAGGAGGGCATCTGCTACTGTGGAGACCACGAGGCCTACTACTTATTATTGGCCACATAGTGTGGTTTGATTAAGTCATTTGAGACAAATCTTTTATCCTTTTTCCCGGCAAGAGGCGGCAAAAGTACAGTTCTTGTTCCTTGTACTGCAAGGACTAGTACAGGTGTTCTGTATGAAGGTCCAAATTCATTTTTGTCCGAATTTTTTTTTCTGACCAGATCCCCGACTTTTGGGATCCAGACAGGTCTTGCCGTGTCTGCCTTCACTTCCCCAGTGGCGGTCTGCTTTAGTCGTACATTGCTTTGTTTTGCCCTGGATTCATTTAGATCCTGTAAAACAGCCAAACGATCATGGATATCAAATGGTTTTTCATCCGCCACTGCGCCTTCACAATCAAGATCAGGTACCCACATTCGTGTCCCAAAGAGGACTTCATATGGAGTGACACCCCTAGAGAGTTTCTTGGCTGGTTGTTTAACGCCCGCTGTACCCCATAAAGGTGTTTGACCCAACTACACGCCCTTGCCTAATACCCTAGCTGTTAAAGATAGCTTTAAGTCCCGGTTTTTCCTCTCCACAACCGAATTTCCCTCTTGATGGTACGGAGAGGAGTACCGCAATGCTACGCTCATTCCTTCCATTGCCTCTTTGTAAGCCCGAGAGCTAAACGCAGGGCCGCGGTCAGAATGTAACGTGCTAACTGCGTATGTGCCGATAAAGACTCACAAATCTTTGATAACAGTTCGAGCGTCAGCCGAGCGCTGAGGCCATACCCATAGGAATCACGAGCAGGAATCCACTGCAACCATGATATATTTGTAAGCGCCGTCCGTTTGTAAGGGGCCGCAGTGGTCCAAGTACACACATGCGAGAGGTTTGTCTGATTTTAATAATGGCGTCTGCGCGGGTTTTGCCACCGTGGAGCCTTTCATCTGCTGGCAGATGTCGCAATTCAAGACATAGTCTTTAGTTTGCTTAGTTAACCCTGGCCACCACTAGCGCTGTTTCAGTAAAGAAATAGTCGCTGTAACACCTGTGTGCGCAGAGCCCAAACCCTTGTGTGCTGTGAGCATTAAACCTTGCCTACGATCCATATTTGGTATTACCCTATCCCCTACTCCAGGAATCTGAGCATATGGAATGTTACTTGCATCTAACTTGTAGGAGTATTTGAGTGGAAATTTGTTAGGTACTGCTGTGCTGCCTTTGCGTGAAGCAATGACAGCTACCATAATCTCACCGTCTATTCTCGTTTTAGAACGAGTGAGTGCAGCTATGGAAGCCGTGCGAACAGCCCCCTTTGCGGCTTCATCAGCCAATGAATTCCCTTCAACGTGAACGCCATCACGTTGATGACTCAGTGTATGGATCACGTGAGTCCTTGGTAGCTCGTTTTTCAACTCTGCTACCTGTTCCCATAGCATTTTATGCTTAATTGTGCCACCTTTCGCATCTTTAAACCCGTTTTGCTCCCAATGGTATAGGTATTCATTATATGACTGAACACAGTAAAACGAATCACACACGATTAGTGTGGGGAATTCGTGATCCATATTTACAAGTGCTAGTATCAGGGCTTTTAACTCTGCCAACTGTGCCATGCAGTCTCCTAGCGATTGTGTTTTTGTGCAACTCGGCTAGAATTTTCCATCCTGCATGCTACCTTTAACGATAGCACACGCTGCGCTATATTGCTGCTTACTTCCTATGGCCGGTTGAGCAGATCCGTCAGTATAAATAATATTCATACTGATCGAGAGGCAAGATTTAATTTGGTAGAGGATATTCGTGTTCATATTGCAGGAATGCCTGTGTTTTTAAACTTGGATCAAATCTGTATTCAACGTCTGTTGCAGTAAGAGAATTAGCCCATTGTATCCATCTCGGATGTAAGGCTTTAGCATTAGGAATGCTAGCCTTTGTAACAGCCTCTAAGGCCGGTACCAGGGTTATGACAATAATGCGTTTTCCCTGTGCCAGTGTTCTTTCTCTTGCTACTGCGGTCTGAACAGCTGTCAGGATTTTTTCTGTTGAAGTGAAACGCATTTCTGCATTTGTGTACAGGTGTGATTTGTATGCGATTGGTACTGTTTCTCCTTCATTGAAGGTTAAGTAAGTGTACCCGCATTGACCCGCAATTATACGGATCACCAAGTGGCATACGTTTATGCATTTTTGCAAGTGTTTGGAAGCTATCATGTCTTCCTGGAGTGAACGAAGAATATTAGTATGTTCTTGTGTCCAATTTCTGGCTGAAAAGTCAGGTTTTATTAGGTCGTAGAAAGGTTTTACCCTTTGTGCGTAGTCTAAAATGTATGTTCTGCCAAAATTTAGGAATCCCAGTATTGATTGCAAATTTGTTAATGATTTTGGAGGCTGGAGCAGCGCACATTTTTCCAAAAAGTTTGTTGCTAGACTTTTCCCTTCACTTGACAGCTCATATCCCAAAAATAGGACATTGAGGTGGGCTATTTTTGATTTTTTAAAGTTAAATTTGTAGCCCTCAGGGGCAAATCCCATAATAATGGTGCTTACCCTGGTCAAGTGCCTCTCTAAGTCGTAGTCCGTTAGATAAATATCATCCACATAGGACAACGCTTCTTCATCAAATTTTTGAAGTAACTGTTACCCTTTCTGAAAATACCCCGGGGCTATTCTTATACCCTTGGGGGAGTTGACAAAATTGTCGCTGGGACCCTAATGCTGAGAATGCGGTCAGGTACCTGCTTTCAGGCGCTATATTTTGGCATAAAAATCCATTTGAGATATCAAGTGTTGTTTTGTATTTTTTCCGCACATTGTTATTCATTAATGCGGCACTATGTGCATTTTGGACAGCAAATGTCTTTGTGCATGAGTTTAAATGTCTGTATTCTAAAACTGGATGATATGTATTGTCGGGTTTAGAGACGGGAAACAAAGGATTGTTCATTGGAGAGGTACATTTTTCAATGACCCCCTGGTATTCAAGTTGATCTAAGATCAAGGTTGTGTGTGTACCTGAAACGTGACTGGGGGCACTTTCATTTACTCTGCCGCACAGTTTGCTAGAGGCGCCATTTATCCTCAGTGTGCTCTCTAGTTGTTGGGACGGCTGGGGCGGCTGACGTATAAAAATGCGTGCTGCGCGGATGCGGGAGCCTTAGAGGTTTGCTCCGCTACGCTGCTCAACTAATTTGCCTATTTGCACATTGCTTTCTGCTGTTTTTTAAAAAGAAATTTTATGCGCACTGTTTTTAAAGCTACTTTCCTGTTCTTGAATTTGAATTTGTGTGTGTACCTGAAACGTGACTGGGGGCACTTTCATTTACTCTGCCGCACAGTTTGCTAGAGGCGCCATTTATCCTCAGTGTGCTCTCTAGTTGTTGGGACGGCTGGGGCGGCTGACGTATAAAAATGCGTGCTGCGCGGATGCGCCGCTGGCGCGCCGAAGGCGCGCCTAAGGCAAGCCCGTCTGCGCCCGTCAGCGTTCCGGAAGCGGCCAGGGCCAGGCATGCTGCCGGTTTTACTGTACAGTGTAAGCCTCCGCTAAAGTATAGTCGCGATAGGCTGCTGACGCTCCGGCCCTGTCATTGTAAACCACCCGCTAGGTGGGATGTTCTTTCTCAATCCTCGAAGGTTTGCCAGCAATGTAGCTACAGGATGAGCTCTGGCTCAGCCACCCGGCAATATTCAAAGGCCGCACACAACGATGATAGGAAGAAGAACCATATTAGAGCAGCTCTGATAAACACCCGCTCTTTGAGAAAACACCACCAGGATATTTTTGACCTGCTCTCAGATGACCGATTAGATCTTCTTTTTATCACCGAGACATGGCTGAATGAATCCTCGAACCCGGTAGTGCAGATGTCTATCCCAGAGGGTTTTAAGATTTCTCGTGCTGACCGTTAGACGGGTAGAGGGGGTGGTGTTGCAGTGGTCTACAGGGATATGTGGATGTTTAATCGGGAGGAGAGCGTTCTGTTGGGGGAGGGCGAATTCCTTGATTTTAGTATTAATATCTCACCTCGGTCCACATTAGGGGGAACCTTGGTTTATAGACCTCCTGGACAAACAGGGCCCTTTCTTAAAGCCATAGAAGATGTTATCATTCCCCGGGCCCTGAGGTTTGCCCAATATCTCTTTCTGGGAGACCTCAATCTCCATCTGGATCAGACGGATGTAGGGACAACCCAGGAATTCTTGGATTCCCTAGATCTTGCTCAGCTCACCCAGTGGGTTAGTTCTCCCACCCACTGTGGGGGCCATATTCTTGACCCCATCTGTTCCAACTTTCCTATGGTAGTTGAAGATCCGCTCCCCGTGTCCTGGTCGGACCATTTTTTAGTTCACTTCTCCTGGCCCACTGAGGGTAGCTGCTGGATACCACAGGCTAGTGCCAGCCCGGCCGCTGCTAAAGTAGATCCCTTAGCCTTCGGCCAGGCTTTGGAGAAGCTGAGACCAGCTCTCCCCCCCAATATGGAGGGCGCCCTGGCCTGCTTTACCAGATGGATTACGCTGGCGATGGATAGTCTATCGCCCACGTCGCGTCGCAGGCGGGTCAGGGAGTCACCGTCTAAACCATGGTTCTCAGCCGAATTGAAAGTACTTAAGCAGCAATGTAAGAAACTGGAACGCTGCTGGCGGAAGGACTATTGCTCATCAGCAAAGGCCAGGCTTAGAGAAGCTCAGAAAATGTATTACATTGCTATTAGCAAGGCTAAGGGTCTCTATTATGCTGACCGGATAGAGTCAGCCAATAGCAACTCTAGGGAAATCTTCTCTATTGTGCAGAGCTTTATGGCGCTGGGGGCTGAGACAACGAGGCTCCCTGCCTCTAACACATGGTGTGAAAAACGTTCTAATTTTTTTATTGATAAGATTCGTACAATATAGACAACATTTAGAGGTCAAAGCCCACCTCTGGCGGGGGTGGTGCCCCCGGCTGCTCCTTCTGAGCCGTCTTTCATACTGGAGGCTTTTACACCTATTGACCTATCTGACTCACTTAAAATTCTGAAAACTATGAAATCAGGTTCTCCTTCGGATCCTTGTAAGGCGAGGCTCTTGGCCTCTGTGGCAGAAACAGTTAATTTAGAAGTTAATACGCTCATTAGACTCTCCTTTCAGGAGGCGCTTGTCCCAGCAGCGTGGAAGCAGGCTAAGATCCTGCCACTCCTAAAGAAACCTTCACTAGACCCTCAGGATCCAGGGAGCTACCGCCCCATCTCCCTTCTCCCCACTGTATCTAAAATCTGTGAGAAAGCAGTTAATAAACAGCTCACTGATTTTATTGAAGGTTCAGGTTTACTCCATCCAGCTCAATCGGGTTTCAGAGCTGCATATAGCACTGAGTCCGTCCTAGTAGAAGTATCGGAAGCTATCCGAGGCTGTCTGGATGCCGGTGGAAGTGCTGCCTTGATATTGTTGGATCTATCGGCAGCATTCGATACTGTCCCCCACTCGCTGCTTCTGTCTCGTTTGATGGAAATAGGTGTCACGGGATCGGCCTGGAGGTGGCTAAAATCCTTTTTGGAGGGGCGTACGCAACAGATCTGGATCCCTCCATTCTCTTCCCCGCCTCAAGGTGTTACCACAGGAGTGCCGCAACGGTCCTCTTTGAGTCCCTTTCTTTTCAACATCTACGTCACTCCTCTGGTCCAGTTAGCGGAGGAGCTAGGAGCCAAGATCGTGGCGTACGCCGATGATACCCAACTACTGTTTACCTGGGGCAAATCGGAGTTTGACACTCTGAAGGTTAAGAACTGTCTTACAGCTGTCTTTCAGTGGCTCTCAGCGGCACAGCTTAAATGTAATGAAGAAAAGTCGGAGATTCTTCTTTACGGCAACTTTCCCACACGGTTCAGAGATACTCTCTGGCCGGCCGGCTTTCCGCTACCGTCTTCTTCTGGTCAACCCGTCAAGAATCTGGGTGTGTGGTTTGACGAGAATTTGTCTTTCTCGTATCATATTAAAAAATTGGCCGGGAGCTGCTTTGGGATGTTGAAGTCCCTCAGGAAATTTCTCCCCTGCTCCCCAGGGCTGCAAGGGAAACAGTGACCAGGGCGTTGATTTTGTCCCGCCTTGACTACGCCAATGCTTTGTACATTGGCCTACCGGACCTATTCCCTCAATAAGTTGCAGGTCGTCCAGAATGCAGCAGCCAGGCTTTTGTTTAACATCCCCATCAGAAGCAGCGTTAGACAACACCTGCGCACTCTGCACTGGCTGCCGGTCATTAAGCGCGTTAAGTTCAAGGCCCTTGTGGTTGCCCATCGTGCTCTGCACGGATCAGGGCCAGCTTACCTAAGGAAGCGCTTTGGGTTCTATACCCCTACCAGAGATCTGAGGTCAGCATCTCAGCACCTTGCCCGGTTACCTCATGTCCGCCGTCAAAGAGTGGGGGGCAGATCTCTTGCATTTCGGGCAGCCACTGCCTGGAATTTGCTGCCCTACTCGTTGCGTAACACCCATGATCTTAGTCTTTTTAAAAAACAGCTCAAAACATTTCTGCTTTAATCTGCGATTTTCTTTTTAGCTGCACCTCAAGGTTCGCGCCGGGATACTCCTAGGAGTATCTGTGCGCGTTATAAACTTCAGTAACATAACATAACATAATATCTCCCTGACCTGTTTTTTAGCTTCTTGCTTTATTGGGTATTGCCTCTGAGCATTAGGTGAAACTTTTAACGGGATCACGTGGTAGGTTGAATCCTCATCCCACCCAGCATGATTTTTGTACAATGCTGGAGCTTGGGCTACTGCCCACTCCCATGGATATGTATGTTTAAGGTGAACGGGAACATGGTCGGAAAATGCAGGAAAAATTATACTTTCTCCCCTGGGGCACTCCATTACGAATGCTGGCGACCAATCTTGTTCGGCTAACAGGATGACATATCCAGATGATAAGTTCTTCCAAAAGAGACCTTTTACTTTCCTGGGCTTGTCCCCTCCATCCGGAGTGTTATTTCATGGAACTTATGTGGGACGCTCACCCTTTTGTCTGGTGTTTCCACTGTGATATAATCATTCAAGTCCGCTGTCACCAGAAATTCCTTCCAGGTTCTGGCGAGCTATTGTTACTTCTGCTGCACTGTCTAGCATCGTCAGAGCCCATTCCCCGTTCAGAAGTTGTGTCCTCAGAATTCTGGGCATGTCTGATTTTCAGACCAGCAACTTTCTTTTACTTAAATTGAGGTTTTGATTTTGGCTTATCTTCCTTTTTAGAAGTAAAGTCTGGAGCTCGCTGCTTGTCTCTGGACTGTGTGCACTCCTCTCTGTGTCCTGACTGTCCTTCTCTCTCTGAGTTTTTCTTCGAGCCCTGAAAAGAACGAGAGGAACGTGTATCAGTATCCTGATACCTGTCAGGTTTCCTAATATTATCCCTATTCCTAAGGTTGTACCTCTTTTCAGAGGGCTCCTGTGCAGGAGACCTACCTCGGGACTGAGATCTGTTGTCTTCAAACTTTTGTTGTTTTTTATTATCCCACTTCTTTTTAGAAGAAGTCGGTGTCTGCTTAGAAGTGTCCTTTTCAGGACTGCCCATTAGTTGAGGTTTTACAGCTTTTCCCCCAAACTATCCCTGCCTAACTCTGCATACGCAGTTTCAATTATTTTGGGTAGTTCATTCTCCTGTTCTAATGGAGAGAACTCCCGTAGGCGTTGGCGGATTGCCACTGATGCTGCTTCCCCTTTAATGTTAGCTAGTATTATGGCTGATACCTGGTCGTAGTTATTTAATAACTTCATCCCCAAGTTAAGAGCAGTCTCTGCTCCATACTCATTTTGTATTTGTCTTAATACATCTGGTATCACTGCTAATGAAGCAATACCGTGAGTTCTGGAATATATGGCAGCAAAGACTGTACCCCAAGAGGTACAATCCTCTAACTGTGGTGTAATCCCCATTGGCAAGCAGATTGTTAACATTCTGTGTTTTTCAAATGGTGTGGTATTTGGGAACACTGCTTCTAACTGGGTTATTTTCTGAGCTACCCAGAAAGGAATTTGTTCACGTTTTGTGGGCATTTTACCCATTACCGCGTGTAATGTTTGTGGAGTAATTTTAGTAGCTGTGCTCTGTGTAGGAGCTGTATTTGGTGTAATTACTGTTGGTTGGACCTGCAAGTGTCCTCATGACGAATTGTGTCATGTTTCTGTAAAGTTTTATCAACTCTTTGTGTTGAAAAAGCAATTCATCATTTGGCATTGTGTCAATGTCAGGATGTGGTGCATAGGTCGCTAATATCGGCCATGTTGCTCCTGGTCTTCCTAATGGACCGAGTCTTGCTCTTCTTCTTGAGTGGGATAGGGCGCCATTAAACCAGAAATTATGATCCTGGTAGGTAAGCGGAATTTCAATCTCCTCAAACGGAGTGTAGACCGCTGGGACTTCTTCATGTGTATAATAATGAAAAGTTCTAGTTATAGCATTTGCTGCTGGGAATGTAACCCGTGAATAGAACACCTCTGTTTCGAAATCTTCATGTGTCTCTATCACGAATATTACTACACCTCCTCTGGCTGGTACACCATTTTTGAGGAGTTTAACTGTGAGTGTGTGTCTTACATTGGGTGCAATATGTATTGCATTGGCATCTTCCTCATCTGACTGACCTAGTTGTGCCAGCGGGTCTAATTCTCCGTTGTCGGTAGTCATTGTTTTAAGAACAAGGAATAACTGTCCAAGGAAATTAAGATAAGGTGTTTTGCGCAATTTTGGTAACTAAGTGCCCCTCAAGCTTGATTAACCAACAGCCAGTAAATAGGATATCTCGCCTACTCAGCTGTGGCGGAGTTTGTGCCCACCCACTCCAGACGTCTCTGGTTTTTGTGAGTAGGGGTCTCTGAGAATAAGCACGACTGAACTACTCAGATTATACTGTTAAATAAGTACCAAACCAACGTTGATGATGCCATGTAGTGTAGTTCCTACAGTACCCCTGCAGGACCTGCGCTTTTGGATAACATACACTGTGGGCCTGGTGGCAGACTGATTCTGAGCACCCCCACCACGTATTTTAGCCTGTTTGCATTAGCTAGCTCACAGTGCCACTAGAATCTCCTTTTTATCAGAGAGATTAGTTTTTGGCAACCTCAGAACACGACAACCCTGATTCCTCAGACTCGTGGAAACAATGTACTACTTTTCGCTCAGTCACTCGTGCTTGCTCATTTGGTCTCAGAGAGTTACACAGAAGAAACAGTCGAGCGTGTTTACAATAAGAATTTATTGCACAGTTGTTCTTCTAGTATAAAATATATGTGCTGCGACAACTGTTAGACAGTAGCAGAGATATATGATCAGCAGTACAGTGAATAAAAAGGGATAGTACAGTTCTACCACTTTGCAATAGTCATGAACATATACATGAATATAAAATGCATTTATAAAATAAAGCGCATATTCCTACGATGCCTGTCTAGATGTACCTAAGTGTACCTAGCATGTGAGTAGGTGCGAAAGAAGCCAAGAATCCCGCTAGGATTTAGTCAAACCCCATTACCTGAATAATGAGAGTGTGGGACCTCGTCCTGGTCTCGAGTTGGACACCCCGCAAGGGATGATTAGACCACTGTCAGCTGGAGCGACTGCATGCAGGAGCCTCAGCGTCTCTGTTCAGTGTGTCGGCCTGGAAGTCTCGGTTCCCTCTAACTACTGATAGCAAGAGGTGCTGTATTTATACGGAAAAGTATAGAGTCCCTTTGTCCCTTGTGTCTTGTGTTGGCCATTGTTGGGTATGAAGATGACGTATTGGATGAACCGTTTACGTAGATGTTTATGCAGATGGACTCCAGCCCCTGCCTGGTTTCCTAGAACTCTTATGAATATTTAATCATACTGGATGAGCACATCGAAGATGGTATAAGAGGCCCTTGTTCGGGAAAACCCTCCTTCTGTACCCAAACCTCAGTCTAGATAAGGTTCAGCCCTCAGCGCCCGTTTTTGTGGAGAATGGGAATTAATGTAGGTGAAAGATTATGCCTATATTAGGGCATCTCAAACCATGCCTATATTATGAGTGGAGTGTTATGGAATGGAGTAGAGTGTGGTGGAGTGTCATGGAGGGAGTAGAGTGAAGTAGAATGGAGTGGCATAGTGCGGGGTAGAGTGGCGCAGAGGATGTTGGGTAGAGTATTGTGTTGTAGAATAGAGTGGCTTAGAGCTAAGTAGATTGTTGTGGAGTGACATAGAGTGTAGTAGTGTGGAATGGCATAGAGTGGAGTAGAGTGTTGTGGAGTGGTGTAGAGTGTTTTATAATAAGGTGGTGTAAAGTGCCATGGAGAGGCAGAGAGGAAGTTGCATGGAGCTTCGTGGAGTAGTGTCATAGAATGGCATAGAGTAGAGTGTCAGAGTGGAGTAGAGTCTAATGAAGTAGAGTGTCATAGAGCGGAGTTTCATAGAGTGACGTGGCATAAAGTACAGAGTAGATTGGTGTAGAGTGACGTAGAGTGCAGTGGCATAGAGTGCAGTGCTATAGAGTAGGCTGTTTAAGAGTAAAGTGAAGTGGAGTGGAGTGGTGCAGGGTAGAGTGAGGTGGTGCAGGGTACAGTGCAGTGGCATAGAGTAATGGCATTGAGTGCACTGGCATGGAGTGGTACAGAGTAGAGAGCAGTGTTGCAGCATAGAGTGCCATAGAGTGGAGTGTCGTAGAGTGGGGTGGCCTAGACTGATGTGGTGTAGAGTCCAGTGGTGCATAGTTAAGTAGAGTGCATTGGCATAGAGTAGACTGGTGCAGACTACAGTGGCGGAGAGTGTATTGTTTCAGAGAAGAGTGTTGTGCAGTGGTGTAGAGTGGTGCAGAGAAGAGTGGCGTAGAGAGCAGTGGCATGGAATAAAGTGGTGCAGAGTAGAATAGAGTGGCGTAGAGAGCAGTGGAGTAGTGTTGGGGAGCATTGTGGCATGGAGTAGAGTGCATTGACGTGGAGCGCAGTGGGGTGAAGTGGATAAAGTAAAGTGCAATGGCTTGGCATGGAGTAGCTTGGAATGGAGTGGCTTGGCGTGGCATACAGTGGCGTGGCGTAGAGTGGTGTAGGGTGGTGTGGTTTGGAGTGACGCAGAGTGGATTGCTTCAGAGCAGAGTGAAGTGGCGATGAGTAGATTAGAGTGACGTAAAGTCGATTGGCATAGAGCTCACTGGTGTGGAGAGGTACAGAGTAGAGTGGCATGGAGCGGAGTGGTGTGGTGTGGCGCAGAGTAGTGTGGCATAGAGTGGTGTGGCGTAGAGTGCATTGGCGCAGAGGGCATTGGTGTAGCGCAGAGTGGCATAGCGCAAAGTGGCATGGCGTAGAGGCGAGTGGCGCCAACTTGCAAGTGACATGCTAGGTAGGTGTGTCTTTTTCCCTCTAATTGGTGGCTGTCTGAGTCTAGAAGCAAGAGGTGAAGTTCCAGCTGTATTCTGTTCGATCCCCAACTGTTCCCTTAGAAGACAACTAGGGGAAAAATAAATGCTGATTGCTCTTGCATTAGTAAGCAAAGGAAAATAGGGGTCCACCCTCCCCTGCACTAAGACACAGTCACAATAATTTGTGAGGGCTATCCCAGAACCGGATTCTAGCTCCAGAAAAGGTGCCAGAACCAGAAATCAGCTGGATCTAGTCTATTACAGCAACATGACCTTTATTTTGCCTGTTTCTGCCAGTTTTTGATCTCTATTTTGCCTCTTTCTGCTCGTTGCTGGCCTTTATTTTACCTCTTTCTGCTAGTTTCTGATCTCTATTTTGCCTCTTTCTGCTCGTTGCTGGCCTTTATTTGACCTCTTTCTGCTAGTTTCTGATCTCTATTTTGCCTCTTGTTCCTCATTTCTGACCTTTAGGAAGGTAGGGTGTTCTCTGGCCTCAATGAGTAGTTGCAAATGTAATGTTGCAAAAAAATGTAACCACGGTAAAATATGGGAACACTAGAAAAGCTACATAAAATATATGAATTTTCCCACTTTAATGTTCTGCACAACAGAATCCCCATCTCCTTGAGACAGCCACCAAGTGTCAGTCTATTTGTTGAGCCAATATGGCAGGGCTGACTAAAAAAATATGGACAGGGTCCTGAAATGGGAAAACGCCATAAAGTTACCTCTCAAATATGAATATTTAATTACAAACTGCATCTTCGCTATTTAAATGAATAGTTTAGTTGACAAAAAGTCCAAGTAATAGTAACTTTCTCGCTGCACTGGTTAGTGATGAGTAGGATTCGAGGAAGTGGTCCACGGATAGGATGTCAGAGCTGAGAGAGAGGCCCTAAGTGGGACTGCTATTTGTGAGCCTGAGGACCTTCTGAAACTAAAGACACATGGTGGTGTAGAAGAAGGTAAGATCAGAGGATTTCGACTACTAAAGGTAGACTGGATGGGTGAAGCGCTGAGCCTGATCACCAGTACCAAACTTGGACACAGGCATAGACTAGAGGACCACATGGATGGTGTTTAAGCACCATTTAGAACCACTGGTGTAGGGTTGGAGGAAAACAGAGACAAAGGGTGCAACAGACGGGATTGGTGGTTTCAGACAGCATTAAATGAAAGGAAAACCACTGGACGAGGGACAAAATGTACAAAATCTGCGCTTCTTATGAACAAAGTGTCTCTTTAGATTAAATCGTTCTTGTTTCGAGCAAGTGTTTAGTGTAAATTAGACAACATCAAAAGGCCGGATCACAATTATGGTGCCCTCTATTAGTTGCATGCATGATTTGTTTCTAAAAAAAATGAAATCTGATAAAATTAGTTCCAGGAGAACCACTGCGTTGTGTATTTCTTGCAAATAATATCCAGTCCACCAGGTGAAATGCATGATTAGACCGACATACAATTAAGAAAAAGAAAATGAACGACGAAGAAGTACCATTAAAAATGAAAAACAAAACTTGGGTTTGGTTTAAGGAAGAGTGGCTTTGATAATTGTAACATTGCATATCATGCACTCTAGTAAATACAGTGGGAAAACATTATGTTTTTAAATTAGTTCATAGTATTTGCTCCATAATTGTAAGCATGTCCATGCCATGCCCAGTGTTGTTACTGGAATGGAAGGTCATGTGTTGTCACTTCTTGTAATGTGAATGCGGGTCACCGATCATACGATGGCAATGATACCACTGAGGTGTGGCTCCAGGCTGCTCTGAAAAAGCTGAGCAGGCAAATATGTTCCTTTTATTACTACTAACTTGGTTTGTTGACTTCTAGGATTATATATAATAAGTAGCCAGGGGTAAAAACTACTACCCTGGCCTACCCTAACAGTGGCAGCTTGCAGAGGTAACGCCGTGGGGCGGTGAGGCGGGGGCATGGCGGGGGCGGGGCTGAGTGGGGGGGTAGTGGAGTCGACATACGACGGCAAAGGTGAATGTAAATAAATAAATAAATACCTGCCATCGTATGTCGGACTCCACAACCCCCCACCCAGCCCCGCCCCCGCCTCACCGCCCCACGGCGTTACCTCTGTGAGCCACCACTCTACCCTAACGTACTGCCCTTGCTACTCCTGCCCTTGGGAGCTATGCTTGCGTTGTTCATGTAGTCTACACTCCGTGTCCTTAACCCTCATCAGCACACAGGCAGCAGTTGAAAGGCAACGATGGGGCAAGTAGTCAACTCCGTGATGTCATCTGGCATCAAACTGTATGATGTCACTTGCACTACCCCTTGCATGCTGGTGAATTGGCGTCCTGTAATTAGGGCTTTACCGGCATATTTTTAGAGAGTTTATAATGTTGTAGATGAGCCTGGATGGCCACGAGTGGAAATACATAAATACAAAGATTATTGAGGTAAATTATTAATTCTTCCAATACCCACCTTTTCCATTTTCACTGCAATTGATTTTTTTTCACATCTGCCTCTTGGTGAGCTAACTACATTTGTCCTTGTGCAGAAACGTCTCCTCTGATTTTCACTAGAAATGCTACTTCAACTAAGCCTGAGTATGAGATCCATTGGTTTAGCTTGTCAACTCACTCCTGCATATTGCCTCACAGTATTAGTCACACCCACTGTTGGGATGAGGTATATAAAGCCCAACAGCAATTTATTTACAAGATAAATTTTTTCTGAATTCGGACACATTTATTATCTTAAGGAAAATGGCTGCATCTCATAACTGGTGGAACAAGGTAGTTTGTTCTGCATAAGTTGCTGTGCATGCTAAACATTCAGGACAGAAACATGTTAGCGCTGCACTCCGGTCAAAAGAAACGGTTCACAATGGGACAACAACACCTTTATACAAGCATAGGAAAAGCCAATAGGTGTCGCCTATGCGAGAGCTATTGGCTCTGCCAATCTGTTTTAGCCATGTTGTACACAAGCGTGGCTGCTGTTCAGCATGGCTAAAAGTTAGTGTTGTAAAGGAGAGTGGAGCATATGGAATGGAGTAGAGTGTGGTGGAGTGTCATGGAGGGAGTAGAGTGGAGTACAATGGAGTGGCATAGTGCAGAGTAGAGTGGCGCAGAGGATGTTGGGTAGAGTAGAGTGTTGTAGAATAGAGTGGCTTAGAGCTAAGTAGATTGTTGTGGAGTGACATAAAGTGTAGTAGTGTGGAATGGCATAGAGTGGAGTAGAGTGTTGTGGAGTGGCATAGAGTGTTTTATAATAGAGTGGAGTAAAGTGCCATGGAGAGGCAGAGACGAAGTTGCATGGAGCATCGTGGAGTAGTGTCATAGAATGGCATAGAGTAGAGTGTCAGAGTGGAGTAGAGTCTAATGAAGTAGAGTGTCATAGAGCGGAGTTTCATAGAGTGAAGTGGCATAAAGTACAGAGTAGATTGGTGTAGAGTGACATAGAGTGCAGTGGCATAGAGTGCAGTGGCATAGAGTGCAGTGCCATAGAGTAGGCTGTTTCAGAGTAAGAGTGGAGTGGAGTGGTGCAGGGTAGAGTGAGGTGGTGCAGGGTACAGTGCAGTGGCATAGAGTAATGGCATTGAGTGCACTGGCATGGAGTGGTACAGAGTAGAGCGCAGTGTTGCAGCATAGAGTGCCGTAGAGTGGAGTGTCGTAGAGTGGAGTGGCCTAGACTGATGTGGTGTAGAGTCCAGTGGTGCATAGTTAAGTAGAGTGCATTGGCATAGAGTAGAGTGGCGCAGACTACAGTGGCGGAGAGTGTATTGTTGCAGAGAAGAGTGTTGTGCAGTGGTGTAGAGTGGTGCAGAGAAGAGTGGCGTAGAGAGCAGTGGCATGGAGTAAAGTGGTGCAGAGTAGAATAGAGTGGCGTAGAGAGCAGTGGAGTAGTGTTGGGGAGCATTGTGGCATGGAGTAGAGTGCATTGGCATGGAGCGCAGTGGGGTGAAGTGGATAAAGTAAAGTGCAGTGGCTTGGCATGGAGTAGCTTGGAATGGAGTGGCTTGGCGTGGCATACAGTGGCGTGGCGTAGAGTGGTGTAGGGTGGTGTGGTTTGGAGTGACGCAGAGTGGATTGCTTCAGAGCAGAGTGAAGTGGCGATGAGTAGATTAGAGTGACGTAAAGTCAATTGGCATAGAGCTCACTGGTGTGGAGAGGTACAGAGTAGAGTGGCATGGAGCGGAGTGCGTGGCGCAGAGTAGTGTGGCATAGAGTGGTGTGGCGTAGAGTAGAGCGCATTGGCGTAGAGCGCATTAGTGTGGCGCAGAGTGGCGTAGCGCAGAGTGGCATGGCGTAGAGGCGAGTGGCGCATAGGCATAAAGTAAAGTGCATTGAGGTAGAGAAGAGTGCATTGGCGTAGAGTGTATTGGCTTAGAGTACAGGGCATAGAGGAGATTGGTGTACAGTGTAGTGGCATTTATGTAGAGTGGTGCAGAGCATAGTGTAGTTGTGTAGAGTGCATTTACCCTTTCTATGTAGTCATGTATCTATATAGTTATTACCTTACTCCTACTGTACAAGAAAGAAAAAAAAATATTATTTTTAAAAACTGACTCTCTCCACTGCACTACTCTGTCTTATCCTATGCCTCTCTCAATATATTCTCTACTTCCAGTCTCTCGCTCATCCCAAACCTCATTCTACTGCTGTGATCTCCAAAATAACTCTTTCTAGACTCTTCCCTCCTCTATCCCGCTGGCTCACACCAGACCTCTTTTAACTACTATGATCTCCCAAATAACACTTTCTAGATTCTCCCTCTTATATCCCTCCATTATCCTATTCAATCCAACTAACAGACTCACATTTCCATTGCTCATATTAACTCATATTTCCCCTATACTAATCCACCACTAATCCTTTTGGGTTCCGGAGTAGTGTGCTACCCACCGAAAAGTGCTTCAATTTCAATCCCTTGTCAGGGGTAGTAAGCGCTTTATAAATACAATTGCAATATATATTTGTATATTTGCTAATGCACTTTACTTTTGTGAGCCTTTTTATTCAGCCTAGAATGTAGTGGAGGGCCAAGCATCCAGTTCCATAATCCTCTTGGTTGTCAGTCAGAGAACTCTCACGTGAATGTCCTGAGAGAGACATGGATTTTTGAGCTGAATTATGAAAAATCATCACACCCTCTCAAATAGTTCAGAGAGATAATCAATAACAACGGTATTCCTTGATTTCATTTCTTCTTCAGTCTGCCTCCCAGATGCCCCTTTGGTATCGCTTTGTTCGCCCTAAGTTGGCAGGGTATGCCCAGACGTGGGTCCCTTGCTCACTTTGCCACTGGATTCAAGATAGCCTGGCTGATGAGGGTTTTGAACCCGAAACCGGTCCCAGGATGCTTGTTTCCGGTCCAGGGAAGACATGGCTTGGCAGTTCGGGCTGGACTGTTCCCATGAGGCACAGGGTCAGACTGATTTGCATATGGCCATGTCTGAACTGGGGTGGTGGAGTGAGCTAAAGAATGATGATGGATTAAACCCAGATCAGTTGACTGGGGGTGAGTGTTTGATTTGCTCTAGCGCTCCGTCTATCATCCCCTTTGATATCGCTTTGTTCGCCCTAAGTGGGCAGGGTATGCCCAGACGTGGGTCCCTTGCTCACTTTGCCACTGGATTCAAGATAGCCTGGCTGATGAGGGTTTTGAACCCAAAACCGGTCCCAGGATGCTTGTTTCCGGTCCAGGGAAGACATGGCTTGGCAGTTCGGGCTGGACTGTTCCCATGAGGCACAGGGTCAGACTGATTTGCATATGGCCATGTCTGAACTGGGGTGGTGGAGTGAGCTAAAGAATGATGATGGATTAAACCCAGATCAGTTGACTGGGGGTGAGTGTTTGATTTGCTCTAGCGCTCCGTCCATCATCCCTTTGGTATTGCTTTGTTCGCCCTAAGTTGGCAGGGTATGCCCAGACGTGGGTCCCTTGCTTACTTTGCCACTGGATTCAAGATAGCCTGGCTGATGAGGGTTTTGAACCCGAAACTGGTCCCAGGATGCTTGTTTCCGGTCCAGGGAAGACATGGCTTGGCAGTTCGGGCTGGACTGTTCCCATGAGGCACAGGGTCAGACTGATTTGCATATGGCCATGTCTGAACTGGGGTGGTGGAGTGAGCTAAAGAATGATGATGGATTAAACCCAGATCAGTTGACTGGGGGTGAGTGTTTGATTTGCTCTAGCGCTCCGTCTAGTATCCCCTTTGATATCGCTTTGTTCGCCCTAAGTTGGCAGGGTATGCCCAGACGTGGATCCCTTGCTCACTTTGCCACTGGATTCAAGATAGCCTGGCTGATGAGGGTTTTGAACCCGAAACCGGTCCCAGGATGCTTGTTTCCGGTCCAGGGAAGACATGGCTTGGCAGTTCGGGCTGGACTGTTCCCATGAGGCACAGGGTCAGACTGATTTGCATATGGCCATGTCTGAACTGGGGTGGTGGAGTGAGCTAAAGAATGATGATGGATTAAACCCAGATCAGTTGACTGGGGGTGAGTGTTTGATTTGCTCTAGCGCTCCGTCCATCATCCCCTTTGGTATTGCTTTGTTCGCCCTAAGTTGGCAGGGTATGCCCAGACGTGGGTCCCTTGCTCACTTTGCCACTGGATTCAAGATAGCCTGGCTGATGAGGGTTTTGAACCCGAAACCGGTCCCAGGATGCTTGTTTCCGGTCCAGGGAAGACATGGCTTGGCAGTTCGGGCTGGACTGTTCCCATGAGGCACAGGGTCAGACTGATTTGCATATGGCCATGTCTGAAGAGGGGTGGTGGAGTGAGCTAAAGAATGATGATGGATTAAACCCAGATCAGTTGACTGGGGGTGAGTGTTTGATTTGCTCTAGCGCTCCGTCTATCATCCCCTTTGATATCGCTTTGTTCGCCTTAAGTGGGCAGGGTATGCCCAGACGTGGGTCCCTTGCTCACTTTGCCACTGGATTCAAGATAGCCTGGCTGATGAGGGTTTTGAACCCAAAACCGGTCCCAGGATGCTTGTTTCCGGTCCAGGGAAGACATGTCTTGGCAGTTCGGGCTGGACTGTTCCCATGAGGCACAGGGTCAGACTGATTTGCATATGGCCATGTCTGAACTGGGGTGGTGGAGTGAGCTAAAGAATGATGATGGATTAAACCCAGATCAGTTGACTGGGGGTGAGTGTTTGATTTGCTCTAGCGCTCCGTCCATTATCCCCTTTGGTATCGCTTTGTTCGCCCTAAGTTGGCAGGGTATGCCCAGACGTGGGTCCCTTGCTCACTTTGCCACTGGATTCAAGATAGCCTGGCTGATGAGGGTTTTGAACCCGAAACCGGTCCCAGGATGCTTGTTTCCGGTCCAGAGAAGACATGGCTTGGCAGATCGGGCTGGACTGTTCCCATGAGGCACAGGGTCAGACTGATTTGCATATGGCCATGTCTGAACTGGGGTGGTGGAGTGAGCTAAAGAATGATGACGGATGAAACCCAGATCAGTTGACTGGGGGTGAGTGTTTGATTTGCTCTAGCGCTCTGTCCATCATCCCCATAGGCATTGCTTTGTTCGCCCTAAGTTGGCAGGGTATGCCCAGACGTGGGTCCCTTGCTTACTTTGCCACTGGATTCAAGATAGCCTGGCTGATGAGGGTTTTGAACCCGAAACCGGTCCCAGGATGCTTGTTTCCGGTCCAGGGAAGACATGGCTTGGCAGTTCGGGCTGGACTGTTCCCATGAGGCACAGGGTCAGACTGATTTGCATATGGCCATGTCTGAACTGGGAGTGGTGGAGTGAGCTAAAGAATGATGATGGATTAAACCCAGATCAGTTGACTGGGGGTGAGTGTTTGATTTGCTCTAGCGCTCCGTCTATCATCCCCTTTGATATCGCTTTGTTCGCCCTAAGTTGGCAGGGTATGCCCAGACGTGGGTCCCTTGCTCACTTTGCCACTGGATTCAAGATAGCCTGGCTGATGAGGGTTTTGAACCCGAAACCGGTCCCAGGATGCTTGTTTCCGGTCCAGGGAAGACGTGGCTTGGCAGTTCAGGCTGGACTGTTCCCATGAGGCACAGGGTCAGACTGATTTGCATATGGCCATGTCTGAACTGGGGTGGTGGAGTGAGCTAAAGAATGATGATGGATTAAACCCAGATCAGTTGACTGGGGGTGAGTGTTTGATTTGCTCTAGCGCTCCGTCCATCATCCCCTTTGGCATCGCTTTGTTTGCCCTAAGTTGGCAGGATATGCCCAGACGTGGGTCCCTTGCTCACTTTGCCACTGGATTCAAGATAGCCTGGATGATGAGGGTTTTGAACCCGAAACCGGTCCCAGGATGCTTCTGTCCGGTCCAGGGAAGACATGGCTTGGCAGATCGGGCTGGACTGTTCCCATGAGGCACAGGGTCAGACTGATTTGCATATGGCCATGTCTGAACTGGGGTGGTGGAGTGAGCTGAAGAATGATGATGGATTAAACCCAGATCAGTTGACTGGGGGTGAGTGTTTGATTTGCTCTAGCGCTCCGTCCATCATCCCCTTTGGTATCGCTTTGTTCGCCCTAAGTTGGCAGGGTATGCCCAGGAATGGGTCCCTTGCTCACTTTGCCACTGGATTCAAGATAGCCTGGCTGATGAGGGTTTTGAACCCGAAACCGGTCCCAGGATGCTTGTTTCTGGTCCAGGGAAGACATGGCTTGGCAGTTCGGGCTGGACTGTTCCCATGAGGCACAGGGTCAGACTGATTTGCATATGGCCATGTCTGAACTGGGGTGGTGGAGTGAGCTAAAGAATGATGATGGATTAAACCCAGATCAGTTGACTGGGGGTGAGTGTTTGATTTGCTCTAGCGCTCCGTCTATCATCCCCTTTGGTATCGCTTTGTTCGCCCTAAGTTGGCAGGGTATGACAAGACGTGGGTCCCTTGCTCACGTTGGCACTGGATTCAAGATAGCCTGGCTGATGAGGGTTTTGAACCCGAAACCGGTCCCAGGATGCTTGCTTCCGGTCCAGGGAAGACATGGCTTGGCAGTTCGGGCTGGACTGTCCCCATGAGGCACAGGGTCAGACTGATTTGCATATGGCCATGTCTGAACTGGGGTGGTGGAGTGAGCTAAAGAATGATGATGGATTAAACCCAGATCAGTTGATTGGGGGTGAGTGTTTGATTTGCTCTAGCGCTCCGTCCATCATCCCCTTTGAGTATCGCTTTGTTCGCCCTAAGTTGGCAGGGTATGCCCAGACGTGGGTCCCTTGCTCACTTTGCCACTGGATTCAAGATAGCCTGGCTGATGAGTGTTTTGAACCCGAAACCGGTCCCAGGATGCTTGTTTCCGGTCCAGGGAAGACATGGCTTGGCAGATCGGGCTGGACTGTTCCCATGAGGCACAGGGTCAGACTGATTTGCATATGGCCATGTCTGAACTGGGGTGGTGGAGTGAGCTAAAGAATGATGATGGATTAAACCCAGATCAGTTGACTGGGGGTGAGTGTTTGATTTGCTCTAGCGCTCTGTCCATCATCCCCTTTGGTATTGCTTTGTTCGCCCTAAGTTGGCAGGGTATGCCCAGACCTGGGTCCCTTGCTTACTTTGCCACTGGATTCAAGATAGCCTGGCTGATGAGGGTTTTGAACCCGAAACTGGTCCCAGGATGCTTGTTTCCGGTCCAGGGAAGACATGGCTTGGCAGTTCGGGCTGGACTGTTCCCATGAGGCACAGGGTCAGACTGATTTGCATATGGCCATGTCTGAACTGGGGTGGTGGAGTGAGCTAAAGAATGATGATCGATTAAACCCAGATCAGTTGACTGGGGGTGAGTGTTTGATTTGCTCTAGCGCTCCGTCTATCATCCCCTTTGATATTGCTTTGTTCGCCCTAAGTTGGCAGGGTATGCCCAGACGTGGATCCCTTGCTCACTTTGCCACTGGATTCAAGATAGCCTGGCTGATGAGGGTTTTGAACCCGAAACCGGTCCCAGGATGCTTGTTTCCGGTCCAGGGAAGACATGGCTTGGCAGTTCGGGCTGGACTGTTCCCATGAGGCACAGGGTCAGACTGATTTGCATATGGCCATGTCTGAACTGGGAGTGGTGGAGTGAGCTAAAGATGATGATGGATTAAACCCAGATCAGTTGACTGGGGGTGAGTGTTTGATTTGCTCTAGCGCTCCGTCCATCATCCCCTTTGGTACTGCTTTGTTCGCCCTAAGTTGGCAGGGTATGCCCAGACGTGGGTCCCTTGCTCACTTTGCCACTGAATTCAAGATAGCCTGGCTGATGAGGGTTTTGAACCCGAAACCGGTCCCAGGATGCTTGTTTCCGGTCCAGGGAAGACATGGCTTGGCAGTTCGGGCTGGACTGTTCCCATGAGGCACAGGGTCAGACTGATTTGCATATGGCCATGTCTGAAGAGGGGTGGTGGAGTGAGCTAAAGAATGATGATGGATTAAACCCAGATCAGTTGACTGGGGGTGAGTGTTTGATTTGCTCTAGCGCTCCGTCTATCATCCCCTTTGATATCGCTTTGTTCGCCCTAAGTGGGCAGGGTATTCCCAGACGTGGGTCCCTTGCTCACTTTGCCACTGGATTCAAGATAGCCTGGCTGATGAGGGTTTTGAACCCAAAACCGGTCCCAGGATACTTGTTTCCGGTCCAGGGAAGACATGGCTTGGCAGTTCGGGCTGGACTGTTCCCATGAGGCACAGGGTCAGACTGATTTGCATATGGCCATGTCTGAACTGGGGTGGTGGAAGTGAGCTAAAGAATGATGATGGATTAAACCCAGATCAGTTGACTGGGGGTGAGTGTTTGATTTGCTCTAGCGCTCCGTCCATCATCCCCTTTGGTATCGCTTTGTTCGCCCTAAGTTGGCAGGGTATGCCCAGACGTGGGTCCCTTGCTCACTTTGCCACTGGATTCAAGATAGCCTGGCTGATGAGGGTTTTGAACCCGAAACCGGTCCCAGGATGCTTGTTTCCGGTCCAGGGAAGACATGGCTTGGCAGATCGGGCTGGACTGTTCCCATGAGGCACAGGGTCAGACTGATTTGCATATGGCCATGTCTGAACTGGGGTGGTGGAGTGAGCTAAAGAATGATGATGGATTAAACCCAGATCAGTTGACTGGGGGTGAGTGTTTGATTTGCTCTAGCGCTCCGTCTATCATCCCCTTTGATATCGCTTTGTTCGCCCTAAGTTGGCAGGGTATGCCCAGACGTGGGTCCCTTGCTCACTTTGCCACTGGATTCAAGATAGCCTGGCTGATGAGGGTTTTGAACCCGAAACCGGTCCCCAGGATGCTTGTTTCTGGTCCAGGGAAGACATGGCTTGGCAGTTCGGGCTGGACTGTTCCCATGAGGCACAGGGTCAGACTGATTTGCATATGGCCATGTCTGAACTGGGGTGGTGGAGTGAGCTAAAGAATGATGATGGATTAAACCCAGATCAGTTGACTGGGGGTGAGTGTTTGATTTGCTCTAGCGCTCCGTCCATCATCCCCTTTGCTATCGCTTTGTTCGCCCTAAGTTGGCAGGGTATGACAAGACGTGGGTCCCTTGCTCACTTTGCCACTGGATTCAAGATAGCCTGGCTGATGAGGGTTTTGAACCCGAAACCGGTCCCAGGATGCTTGCTTCCGGTCCAGGGAAGACATGGCTTGGCAGTTCGGGCTGGACTGTTCCCATGAGGCACAGGGTCAGACTGATTTGCATATGGCCATGTCTGAACTGGGGTGGTGGAGTGAGCTAAAGAATGATGATGGATTAAACCCAGATCAGTTGACTGGGGGTGAGTGTTTGATTTGCTCTAGCGCTCCGTCCATCATCCCCTTTGGTATCGCTTTGTTCGCCCTAAGTTGGCAGGGTATGCCCAGACGTGGGTCCCTTGCTCACTTGGCCACTGGATTCAAGATAGCCTGGCTGATGAGGGTTTGGAACCCGAAACTGGTTCCAGGATGCTTGTTTCCGGTCCAGGAAGACATGGCTTGGCAGTTCCGGCTGGACTGTTCCTATGAGGCACAGGGTCAGACTGATTTGCATATGGCCATGTCTAAACTGGGGTGGTGGAGTGAGCTAAAGAATGATGATGGATTAAACCCAGATCAGTTGACTGGGGGTGAGTGTTTGATTTGCTCTAGCGCTCCGTCCATCATCCCCTTTGGTATCGCTTTGTTCGCCCTAAGTTGGCAGGGTATGCCCAGGCGTGGGTCCCTTGCTCACTTTGCCACTGGATTCAAGATAGCCTGGCTGATGAGGGTTTTGAATCCGAAACCGGTCCCAGGATGCTTGTTTCCGGTCCAGGGAAGACATGGCTTGGCAGTTCGGGCTGGACTGTTCCCATGAGGCACAGGGTCAGACTGGTTTGCATATGGCCATGTCTGAACTGGGGTGGTGGAGTGAGCTAAAGAATGATGATGGATTAAACCCAGATCAGTTGACTGGGGGTGAGTGTTTGATTTGCTCTAGCGCTCCGTCCATCATCCCCTTTGGTATCGCTTTGTTCGCCCTAAGTTGGCAGGGTATGCCCAGACGTGGGTCCCTTGCTCACTTTGCCACTGGATTCAAGATAGCCTGGCTGATGAGGGTTTTGAACCTGAAACCGGTCCCAGGATGCTTGTTTCTGGTCCAGGAAAGACATGGCTTGGCAGTTCAGGCTGGACTGTTCCCATGAGGCACAGGGTCAGACTGATTTGCATATGGCCATGTAGGAACTGGGGTGGTGGAGTGAGCTAAAGAATGATGATGGATTAAACCCAGATCAGTTGACTGGGGGTGAGTGTTTGATTTGCTCTAGCGCTCCGTCCATCATCCCCTTTGGTATCGCTTTGTTCGCCCTAAGTTGGCAGGGTATGCCCAGACGGGGGTCCCTTGCTCACTTTACCACTGGATTCAAGATAGCCTGGCTGATGAGGGTTTTGAACCCGAAACCGGTCCCAGGATGCTTGTCTCCGGTACAGGGAAGACATGGCTTGGCAGTTCGGGCTGGACTGTTCCCATGAGGCACAGGGTCAGACTGATTTGCATATGGTCATGTCTGAACTGGTTTGGTGGAGTGAGCTAAAGAATGATGATGGATTAAACCCAGATCAGTTAACTGGGGGTGAGTGTTTGATTTGCTCTAGCGCTCCGTCCATCATCCCCTTTGGTATCGCTTTGTTCGCCCTAAGTTGGCAGAGTATGCCCAGACGTGGGTCCCTTGCTCACTTTGCCACTGGATTCAAGATAGCCTGGCTGATGAGGGTTTTGAACCCAAAACCGGTCCCAGGATGCTTGTTTCCGGTCCAGGGAAGACATTGCTTGGCAGTTCGGGCTGGACTGTTCCCATGAGGAACAGGGTCAGACTGATTTGCATATGGCCATGTCTGAACTGGGGTGGTGGAGTGAGCTAAAGAATGATGATGGATTAAACCCAGATCAGTTGACTGGGGGTGAGTGTTTGATTTGCTCTAGCGCTCCGTCTATCATCCCCTTTGATATCGCTTTGTTCGCCCTAAGTGGGCAGGGTATGCCCAGACGTGGGTCCCTTGCTCACTTTGCCACTGGATTCAAGATAGCCTGGCTGATGAGGGTTTTGAACCCAAAACCAGTCCCAGGATGCTTGTTTCCGGTCCAGGGAAGACATGGCTTGGCAGTTCGGGCTGGACTGTTCCCATGAGGCACAGGGTCAGACTGATTTGCATATGGCCATGTCTGAACTGGGGTGGTGGAGTGAGCTAAAGAATGATGATGGATTAAACCCAGATCAGTTGACTGGGGGTGAGTGTTTGATTTGCTCTAGCGCTCCGTCCATCATCCCCTTTGGTATCGCTTTGTTCGCCCTAAGTTGGCAGGGTATGCCCAGACGTGGGTCCCTTGCTCACTTTGCCACTGGATTCAAGATAGCCTGGCTGATGAGGGTTTTGAACCCAAAACCGGTCCCAGGATGCTTGTTTCCGGTCCAGGGAAGACATGGCTTGGCAGTTCGGGCTGGACTGTTCCCATGAGGAACAGGGTCAGACTGATTTGCATATGGCCATGTCTGAACTGGGAGTGGTGGAGTGAGCTAAAGAATGATGATGGATTAAACCCAGATCAGTTGACTGGGGGTGAGTGTTTGATTTGCTCTAGCGCTCCGTCTATCATCCCCTTTGATATCGCTTTGTTCGCCCTAAGTGGGCAGGGTATGCCCAGACGTGGGTCCCTTGCTCACTTTGCCACTGGATTCAAGATAGCCTGGCTGATGAGGGTTTTGAACCCAAAACCGGTCCCAGGATGCTTGTTTCCGGTCCAGGGAAGACATGGCTTGGCAGTTCTGGCTGGACTGTTCCCATGAGGCACAGGGTCAGACTGATTTTCATATGGCCATGTCTGAACTGGGGTGGTGGAGTGAGCTAAAGAATGATGATGGATTAAACCCAGATCAGTTGACTGGGGGTGAGTGTTTGATTTGCTCTAGCGCTCCGTCCATCATCCCCTTTGGTATCGCTTTGTTCGCCCTAAGTTGGCAGGTTATGCCCAGACGTGGGTCCCTTGCTCACTTTGCCACTGGATTCAAGATAGCCTGGCTGATGAGGGTTTTGAACCCGAAACCGGTCCCAGGATGCTTGTTTTCGGTCCAGGAAAGACATGGCTTGGCAGATCGGGCTGGACTGTTCCCATGAGGCACAGGGTCAGACTGATTTGCATATGGCCATGTCTGAACTGGGGTGGTGGAGTGAGCTAAAGAATGATGATGGATTAAACCCAGATCAGTTGACTGGGGGTGAGTGTTTGATTTGCTCTAGCGCTCCGTCTATCATCCCCTTTGATATCGCTTTGTTCGCCCTAAGTGGGCATGGTATTCCCAGACGTGGGTCCCTTGCTCACTTTGCCACTGGATTCAAGATAGCCTGGCTGATGAGGGTATTGAACCCAAAACCGGTCCCAAGATGCTTGTTTCCGGTCCAGGGAAGACAAGGCTTGGCAGTTCGGGCTGGACTGTTCCCATGAGGCACAGGGTCAGACTGATTTGCATATGGCCATGTCTGAACTGGGGTGGTGGAGTGAGCTAAAGAATGATGATGGATTAAACCCAGATCAGTTGACTGGGGGTGAGTGTTTGATTTGCTCTAGCGCTCCGTCCATCATCCCCTTTGGTATCGCTTTGTTCGCCCTAAGTTGGCAGGGTATGCCCAGACGTGGGTCCCTTGCTCACTTTGCCACTGGATTCAAGATAGCCTGGCTGATGAGGGTTTTGAACCCGAAACCGGTCCCAGGATGCTTGTTTCCGGTCCAGGGAAGACATGGCTTGGCAGATCGGGCTGGACTGTTCCCATGAGGCACAGGGTCAGACTGATTTGCATATGGCCATGTCTGAACTGGGGTGGTGGAGTGAGCTAAAGAATGATGATGGATTAAACCCAGATCAGTTGACTGGGGGTGAGTGTTTGATTTGCTCTAGCGCTCCGTCCATCATCCCCTTTGGTATCGCGTCATGGCAGTAGCAGCTGGCATCTACGGGGAAGGGGGGCAGGCGCCCGTGCTCAAAAAAACTGTTTTAAAAAAACTTACCGGGCGAATGCAACGTCCTCCACTCTCAACCTCCACAGGAACTGGAAGCTGGAGCCTGTAACTCCCTTGACCAATCAGGGCGCTGCTCTCATGCGGTGACAGCAACGCCCTGACTGGAGGGAGCAGCTTCACTCGGCGCCCCACAGCGCCCTGGAGGCCTGCACTGACTCTAACCATGCTTGGGTTAGAGATGTTTTAAGTGCGCATGTGTGGCTGGCCGTCTCAAGACGGCCGGTCAAAAAAACATGCGCACTTTAAACATAAGTGCATGGACAGTCCACCCTCCTCCCTGCTGCTGTCACTCAGCCAGCAGCGCCCCTGCTTCCGTCCTGATGCTTGGCTCGGGACAGGGATGAAAAATAAAATGGTAATAAGTTACTATTTTATTTTTCATGGGGTTTTGTAGGGATTTTAAGTAGGGCAATGCTCCTCCGCTCCTACAGAGGAGCCGCCCCTGTATCGTGGGCTTCCCAGCTCAAAGGGATGCCCGCCAGGACACATGATGCAGGAGCCCGCTGAGAACACCAGACTCCCTACCCCCGTTACTCTCTTCAACAAACTCTTGCTGCCACTTCTGTGGTCCACCCATGTGTTCCACTGGTTGCCATTTAACATCATTCACTTCTCTGCTCGAAGGCAGTCATGTCTGAGGCAGTGAGCAAGGGATACTCACTAGGGCACGTGGGAGGACTGTGACAACTTCTCACCCTACTGTGGTCATGTCAGTTCTTGCTTCCCTGCACCAGTACAGGCCACAGGCTGTCTTGCTTCCCAGACAACATCATGCACCCCACTACACAAAAGACAGAATGTCAGGTGCCAGATGAATGAGATGACTCCGCGGACACAATGGGCGTTGTGACCATTTTTGCACTAAGTGGCAAGTTTACATTTCAGAAGGAACCACAAATGTATGCCACGCCTCAGTAATACAAATTTCAGAGACGCACAATTAGCCCCCTGAAAAATGTAAAATGGGTGTTTCATCGTTTGTGTGGGCCCAGGCAAATGAGGGCATGCTTTTACCCGTGCACCTATGCCATATTACCAATGCAGGACTTGGAGTCACACGCTACACGTTTGGTGCCAAGTTGTGGTGCACAATTAGTGTGCCCTCCAGTATGCCCTTTGGTAGGGTACATAGACGGTCGCAGGAACTTTCTCACATAGCAAATGTACCTTCCCCTTACAAAGGCAGGCAGAAGTGTCCCTGCACAGATAGTAACTGTATTCTAGTGGCTGCACTGCAGATGTCTGTGCAAGTGCACCCTGTGCTCCAACCCTTTAGGGGGCCTAAAGATTACCACTCGGAGGGGTGCAATGTTTGACTCTTCTCACCATGGCGGGCCCTTCAGGACTTCCTGTAAGGTCCTGGGATCCTGTATAGTAAAATGGAGTGTCACGTGAACTGCCACTCTGTGTGTACGTGCTGCTCCATGTTTGGAGGGCATACACCATGCACAGCCAAGATCATGCGCCCCTATGGTAATCAACTGTCAGAGATCCACAGGTCGCCTGTGAGTACGGGGTTTATCAGTGTATGAAGCATTCTAATTGTTCTATCATTCTTTGCCCATTTAGGTCTGGCCTAGAAATTGATTTAGATGACTTGCCAGCCTCATGTTCTACAGAAAACTCATAATAAAAGGCGTAATAAAGGGGTTTCGGTCTGCCATATTCAGCCATTGTTCTGGTCAAGTGTCACTCTCTTCTTGCTTCCACCCACCACAGCATACTGCAGGGTCTGCTCGCTCCAGCCATTGGCTCTCTTGCATTTTTTGTGACATGATAATTCTTAACAACATGTGGACATCTGCCTAAAAAGGAATGCGTTTTAGTGCCATGGCTGGTAAACCATTCATTTATTTTTGATTTTTGTTTTTATATTTTTTCCATTTTTTTTGCATATTGCATATGCTTGAACAACATAAATAAATACCCCCTGCCTTTGCCAAGGCCAGACATATTGGCTTTGCCAGTGCTTATTTAGACTCCTATCACTTCTGCTTTTTTTGTGGGAATTTAGCTACTTCTGTTTTGCGCAGATAATTTGGCATTTTATTCTACAGCAGATTATTTTGTTGCTCCCTTGTTTGATTTGTTGAACCATTTCCTGCTGTGCTGCGAAATCGACCCTTTTGTAGTCGGTGCAGAATAACAATTAGATTAGAGAAAAAACACGAAGCAGTCTTGCCTGTATCACTGTAATAAAATAATCTGATATAAAGCACAAAGCTATGGCTCGTGCAGCAGTTCTGTGTATTGCATAATGACATTTCAATCGGTTCTCTCTAAATACAAACATTCCTAGACACATGGAAGGCCAGGGAGCCTGCAGTGAGATGGGTTTCATTTAGGCAGTGTTAGCTCCGTGCTTCGCCTTGCATGACAGATCCAGCAGCACCAGGGATGAAAGGAAATCATCTTGGCTCCATTTAGTTGTAATGCTTTTTTTATCGCTGTCTTCATCACTGTGTCAAACAGGGAGTGAAACTGCGGACCGGAAATGATGATATTAGGAAGGGTTCCAAAGTTCACGGAAGGCTCTGTGTTTTATCCCTGGTTTTAATCTAGAGTGGGTCCTAATGTTTCAAATGCATGTGTGCAATATTAGGAACAGGCCTCGATTAAAACGATAGATTCTGTGAGTGGTACTATAGGTCTTGTGCAGCAAGCAGTAAGCGAGCAGCGCGAGCACATAGAAGCAGGCCTCAGGGGCGGCTCCTCCACTAAGGCGGAGGAGCGTCGCCCCACTGCTCTAAGAGCAGAGCAAAGTAAAAATAAAATGATAAGAACACAACGTTATTATCATTTTATTTTTAGTCTGCCTTTAAGGTCCATGTTAGGGCGGGGCTGCGTGGCGCCAGCAGAGGGAGCAGTGGTGGCTGCACCATAAGTGCGCATGACGGTCCAGCCAAACCGTCATGCGCACTTTGCATGTTCTCCACAGGCTGAATTGTACAGCCTGGGTGGAGAACATGCCCAGCCTCCCAGTCCCTCTCTGAACGCCGAACCACGGCGCTCAGACCAATCACAATGCTGCTGTAAGGCAGCTTCGTGATTGGCTGGGAGAGACTGGGAGCCTGGGTGCTTCCATTCCAGAGAAGAGGACGGAGGAGAGGCAGAGGCATTTGCAGGCAAGTCTTTTTTTTTTGCTACCCCACCCCCGCCCCCGCTACCCCGCCACCGTCCCCTACCAGCCGCCACTGGCAGGCCCTATATGTAGCTCTCTTCCTTATGTGCCTTATGTGTTCCTAAGAAATCTCTTTTCACTTTACAGTGTTTTAGGTCCATGATGTTTGTGTGCTGGACCTGGCCCTTTTTGAAGGGTCACTGTTAGAAATGGGATTTCTGGTTGGCTAGGACATGCGCCTAAGCCAGGCAGAAACCACCACTCTAGTCAGGGCAATGGAGTTACACACTGAAGATAACCCCTGCTCACCCCCTTGGTAGCTTGGCAAGAGCAGTCAGGCTTATCCCAGAGGCAATGTGTAAAGCGTTTGTGCAGCACACTCACACAGCAGCGACACACTAGGCACACCACAAAAGAAACTCCATACAAGGTTATATGAAAATAGCCTTTGTATTACCCATAAAACACATTAGAGCATAATCACACATATGCACTGTGCCACCTGGCACTAGGTATCACTTTACAGGGGATTATATACATTACAGGGCTGATAGAGCGCCATGTTCTCGAGAAATTTGTAGGGGTGCATCATAATCACCGTTAGTTCGCACCCGTATATATCTAGATATATATCAATGAATGGCCAGTAAGATGTAGTTCTAAACCGCAGTTATTAGAGTGAATAGAAGCATAATTGTGCTATTTTTAATCATGCAAAAGTTATGCTTAACTGAAACGTGTTTAAAATGATGTATAAATGAATTATCCCATGTGTAATCGAGATGCAGTAGTTTAAACGTGTACCATATTAAGTTGCACGTGTAGTTCACTTTTCGCATATGAAATGTAATGAACCAATGCTTATAGAAGTGATTAAGAATTGTGTGTTTAAATTGTGTAAAGGCCTGACTGCATATACGTCCAAGAAGGGCCTGTCCGTTCCTATGTTAGCTTATTTTGTAGGCCGAGAAGGTGTTCTCTTGGGAAGGCTCTCTGGGCACCGACGATAGATTAATTAGCAGTGGAAAGTTTCTTCTGAATGTATTTTCTGTTGCAGGTGCAAGGACACATGCCTCGTTAATGAAAGACTGGCTCTTTGTTTTAGGAGTTAGGATGGTGGGAGACACTGAGATGGGAGTATACTGGAATGCAAGGATGATACTTTCAGCGGAGAAGGTGCCTAGGACCCAAGGTCACTATAACCGTCTTGGGTGAAGAGGCTTTGCAAGGGCGTGTTCTATTGTATGTGGATTTTGTATTAGGGATAGTGCCCCGAGGGAGGAGAGCAGTTTGGAGGTAGAGGAGACCTGAGAGAAGGGCGAAAGAGAGAGATCTAGTTAGGAAGGAGCATCTTAGAGCGAGCTCGAGTGCTAAGTGAGTGCACTTCTTAGGAAGTCTTCACAGCTGACACCTTTACCTTTTCTACTCTTGCCTGGGGAAACTCGTTAAGTAGGGATGTCACTTCAGTGGTAGAGAAGGGACAGGGACAGATTTAACGCTTTTCACTTTTCATTTTATTAGGTAGATGAAGAATAAAATAGAGATTGGAGCTGTCATTGCTAGTTTAATGCTTTTGGAGCTAAAGATTCTTCTTATTCTGAGTCGGATGAGACTCCTGCTTAGGATGATGTTTGTATTAGTGCCCATCTATTTCTTTAACCTCGTGTTGAGGTGCTTGTATGTGCAGTTATTTTTGGCTTTGTAATAAACCCCAAAGAACTTGAATTCGAGTCAGTGATCTTTGAAGTCAAAACCGAATCCTAAATTGTTGTATAGGCGAATTGAGTTTTCTTCCCTTCACACTATTCAGCAGGTAAAAAGATTCTGGCGACCTGAGGATTCTTAGCAATGGTAAGATAAGATAAGAATCCCGCTTTATCAGTTGGTAGCAGAGTAGGATGGTTTCCTCTGATAGTAAGGGGAGATCTAGATTAGGATAAGAGATTACTTGCCCCCTAGAGCCCGGGTGATGGTGATCCAGTGGATTGTAAGAGGAGGACGACGGCGGTCGATGAGAACCGACTGAGAGTGATGGTGCGGCAAAGTAGCAGTTCATGGTAGCGTGAGTATGAACAGGGTGATGCTTGTTAGATTGCGGTGTTGATTTGATTGTGTGATGTCTTGCGGAGTTGGTATGAGAGTCGTGTGATTGAGGATCGGACCGTGAGCGCGCGCGGGGCCCGAGAGATTTGATTCGATATCCTGGGATAAGAGATTGTGGTGTAAAAGACACCCAGAGTTGAGATTGTTGACCAGAGGTTGTGGGAGTCATGAGATGTTGTTGATTAACCCACCGATGATAGGGAGCGTATGTGTGAGTGTGTGAATAACCGACGCTGGTCGTAGGTTGTTGTGTGTGTGAGAAACACTGAGTGTTTGGATCCTATCGATTGTGCCAGATTTGAGGTCAGCAGTTTCGAGAGACTGTCCGGTCGGTTGTGGACAGACAGTCAGAGAGGTGATTGTCCGGTCGTTTTGTGGACAGACAGTTACTTCAGAGTGCGATTGAGACGCGTGTGAGCGTGAGAGGTAAATTGAAAAGGAGGGGAACTGCTGCGAGCGGAGGAAGAGTGACGTCAGATAGTGCCGCGCTGCGATAGGTCGGTTGGTGTGAGTCACGCTGGTATTGGTGGACTGACATCAGGAAGTAAAAACGAAATCTTGTGCGCGAACGGAAATCTGCTTCATCATGAAATGTTTTAAAGTTTTACGAGAACTCTGTAGAGGTGATAGACATGTGGTTACTCGGGGTGGAGAGGAAGCCCCTCCCGAAGATACGCCAGCACATTACATGGCTAAGAATGTGGGATTGCATACTATAATTTGGCTTGAGAATTGGCATACAATGACACAGGGAGAGGGAGAATTGACTTTCCCATACTATGGTACTTTCAGGTTGGAAGTGTTGTACCAGCTAAAAACCGTAATGTCTTCTTTACGACCACTGCCCAGATCGACACAATTTGAGGCACTACATGCATGGATTAGGGCAGCGTATGACAGAAAAAGAGACAGAAATCAGGAAAGGGTGAAGAAGTCGATCAGGGCATTTCAAGATGCGAGATGGGATGCACTGGAGAAAAGGTGGAGAGTGGAAACGATTGAAGGGAATAGATTATATCCATTGTTAGAGAAAACGGGAGATACGCAGGCAAAGAGCGTAGAGGAAGATGACAGTGATACAGACGACAGCTTGTTAGAGAGACTGCTGTCAGAGAGACCACCTCCATTGAATCCAGATTATTGCGAAGGAAAATTGACTGTGGCAGGAGGGACTGGCGAGTTACGTAATCAGACAAATGTGAGAGTAGTGGGAAAAATCTCTACAGGAACAGAGGGAGTGGGAACACAACCTTCAATGGAAAGTGTGAGGTTGCCGGATGCCCTGACGGTACCGGTTACCATTGGTCCTATAGTATCAGTGTATGACCCAGATCGAGTAAGTGAAGGAAGTCCATCACAGACGACAGGGAGAGAGGGAATCAGCGTTGGAGGGAATGGTGTAGAAGGGGGAATGGTCCACTCTCCGAAGCGCATAGAAGCGAGCATGCCATTGCCAGCCACCGCAGACTCCTCTAGTGGACAGGTGGATGTGAGACCAGTAAGACCAAGGTCTTTGGTCGAGTCCAGATCAGACTTGAGAATGTGGGTACCACCTGTGAGGAATCAGAGTGATCAGATGGCAGGAGATGTGGAGCAAGACAACTCAGGAAACAGACGAGTAAGCCACGAGAACAAAGCAGTGATTATGATGAACAGAATGGTGCTGTTTGTCGAGAAATCTTGAGGGGTGCCATGAGGGCAAGGATGTTGGATGTAGTGAGGTTGAAGGCCGAGGTAGATGAAATGATTAGCGGGAATCTGCCTTTGGAGAGAATAGAGATCTATGAGCCAGACGAGCTGCTTTTTGTAGCAAAGGATGTGACTCGTAAAGCAAGCAAGCAAGAGCATGAGAAATTGACAGAATTGGCAAAGAAATATGAAGTGGATTTGAATAAAACGAAATCGTTGCAAGGCTCTCATAGGTTGCAATACAGTGATCAAGAGCTGGAAGAGAAAAGGGTCATAGGACTGAGGACACATACCAAGGACCTGATTGTAGGGATGCGTATATGGATCATGCTCAACAAATGGGAGGAAATGTGGTCTAAGAAGATTTCCAAAAAGAACGTAGGAGAGACGCCGCCTCCGGGGGGAGGGACGACAGGGGTAGGGAACTATCCTTTACGGGAAGTACAGAACGGAGGGTACGTGCATGTGCCATGGAGTAGAGGTGATTTGGCTGCATTTGCCAATGATTTTCCTCGGCTGAGGGAAAAGCCAGTAGAGTGTTACAAACAGGTTGACCGTTTTGTTAAAATTTCGAAGGTATTGTGGATTGATTTGAACACCTTGTTTGATATTGTAGTACCCGGAGACTTATGGTCAGCTTGTAAAATTGCGGTTGAGTGGCCGACTTCTGAACCTGAAAGGGATGCTGTCACAAATGGTCCGTCGCCTATTGTTATGAAAAAGTTTGAACAAGTGATTACATGGTTGAAGTCGAAGATCTCGCCTCAAGACATTGATTGGGTTAAGATAGATCGAACTGTTCAGGAACCAAAGGAGACAGTGCATGAGTATTATGAAAGACTCTTGCAAGCTTTTAAACAGTATAGTGGACTAGATACCTTAGACCCCAAGGATATGGGACAGTTTGTCTCAAGTTTGTCCTAGCATTGAGAACAGAGGTTAGTCTTATGATACAGCAACATTTGATCTGTTGGCAGAACAAGCCGGTGGATGAAATCCTGCGGTATGCGAGGTACTGTAGTGATGAAGCAGACTCGAAGCACCGGAAGTTGAAGGACAAACTGATGCTTGTTCAGATGCAAACTGCTCAGGTCCAGCCTAGCGGAGGGACGCTGGGAATAAGGCAGGGAAACAATAAAGGGAACCAGAATGGGCAAAGTCAGGGAAAAGGGAAACCTGTAGATCCTAAGACGGGAATGGATGTGGCAACATTGAAGAAGACCACTGCGTGTCATCTTTGTCACCAAATTGGACACTGGAAGCGCGAGTGTCCCTTGAACCCAGCTAATCAGGTGCAACAGGAGGTAGAAGCGGTGCAGGCACCCGTGCCGGAGGTAGTTAATACTGTGACGAGGCCCAGATCGATGAAAGGGGGGACGTTTAACCCCCAGGTGCAAGTTCCCCAGCCGCCGAGGATTTCGCAGGAAACGCGAACATACCAGCAGATGCCCCTTTTCGAAGGGTATGATGAGTACAGCCCAGACCTGTTGGCCTGACGGTACCTGAGGGGGGAGGAAGACTGCACACTTGGAGCAGTCTTGGAGGTAGACCAGAGAGGACCTTTTGTGGAGGCAGACATTGATGGTCATCCTGCCACCCTTTTGGTTGACACTGGTGCTACCAGGTCTACTGTAAGATCAGCAGTAGTCCCTAACCTACCCCTCTCGGGACAATCGATCCAAGTTGTTGGAGTGGCAAACAAAAAGATAACTAGCCCATTGACCGAACCGATTCTGGTGAGAATAGGCTCTTTCCGAGCTAGACATCAGTTTGTGGTGTGCGATTCGAGTCCAGTCTGTCTGTTAGGAAGAGACCTGTTGTGTAAGTTAAATTGCACCCTTTATTGCACACCTAGGGGAGTCGAGGTTCAGACGAAGGATGATGATGCCACCTTCAAGGTTGCGAATCAGCATTTGTGCATAGAAATGTATCCTGTTGTGACAGTGGAGGAACTTCCACTAGATTTGAGAGATTCTGTGTCACAGGAGGTGTGGGACTTCACGGGAGAAGAGATCGGACTGATCAGAGGGGTTGAACCTGTACAGATTCAGGTCAAGCAGAATGTCGAATTCCCTAGAATGCCCCAGTTCAACCTGTCAATTGAGACTATTGCAGGGATTAAACCTGTAATCGAGTCCATGATTAAGCAAGGAATTTTGAAGGAGATAAGAGGTAGCCCATGTAATTCACCCATCATGGGGCTACAGAAACCGAGTGGGAAGTTCAGGATCGTGCAAGACCTGCGAAAGGTCAACACGATAGTTGTCCCATGTTGTCCAGTGGTACCGAATCCATCAGTGATACTGTTTCAGATCCCGTGCGAAGCTGAGTGGTTTACTGTGATTGATTTGTGTCAAGCATTCTTCTCGATACCATTCCACGAAGAAAGCCAATTTATTTTTGCTTTCCGGCTGGAAAGTCGTGTGTTAACGTGGTGTCATATCTCTCAAGTGTATACCGAGAATCCATCGATCTTTAACCAGATCCTGAAGAAGAATCTTGAAAGTCTCGTACTGCCACAGAAATCAGTTCTCGTGCAGTATATAGACGATCTGCTTGTTGCCTCAGAAACAGAGGACGCTTGCAGGATAGACACGATAGCCCTATTGAATCATTTGGCAGAGAATGGACACAAGGTGTCTCCAAACAAGCTACAGTACTGTCTGAACGAAGTGCAGTACTTGGGTCACAGGATAGAGAAAGGCAAGAAGAAGGTGTCACCAGATCGAGTTGAGGCAATAATGAACATGGCTGTGCCTACCACTCGGAGGGAGGTTAGGATGTTTCTGGGAATGGTCGGCTATTGTCGCCAATGGATTCCCAATTTTTCCTTGAACGCAAAGCCTTTGCAGAGGCTCACGCACAAGGATGTGAGTGATCCAGTACCATGGGACAACGAATGTTTGATGTCATTTCTAAGACTGCGAGAGGGTATGTGTTCTGCACCCGCTTTGGGAATGCCTGATTACAACAAGGCTTTCTCGCTGTTCTGTTGCGAGAGAGAAGGTTGTGCATTAGCAGTCTTGGCTCAGAGCCATGGAGGTGTCCGTAGACCAGTTGCCTATTTTTCAGCTACTTTAGATCCAGTAGCTTCTGCGTTGCCCGGATGTCTCAGATCCGTTGCTGCAACAGGTGTCAGCATTGAAAGATGTGAAAGCATTGTAATGGGTCACCCTCTGACAGTTCATGTACCACACTCTGTTGAATTGTTAATGACCAGGACGAAGACCCAGCACCTAACGAATAACAGGTTAACGAGGTATGAGCAAGTCATACTCGCCGCAGAGAATGTGACTCTGAAAAGGTGCTCTGTCTTAAATCCTGCGACATTAATGCCTATACCGATTATGATGATGAAGATTGTGAGGACCATGATTGTCTTGATGTGACTGAACTATGCACCAAACCGAGACCTGACATTGTTGACGAACCACTGACCGACCCTGATGAAATTTTCTTTGTTGATGGTTCGTGCCTAAGAGACAATGTTGGTCAGTTGAGAGCAGCGTTTGCTGTATGTACCATCTCAGGAGTGGTTGAGGCTGCTTGTCTAGAAGGAGTACACTCCGCAGAGGTAGCTGAGATCATTGCCTTGACTCGTGCCTGTTTGGCCGCTGATCAAATTCGAATCACGATCTACACTGACAGCCAGTATGGATTCGGTGTGGTTCATGACTTCAGACAGTTATGGTCACAGAGGGGATTCATGACATCATCTGGTTCGCCCATTAGGAATGGGGAATATGTGAGACAGCTACTAGATGCATTGCAATGTCCGAAGGAAATCGCAGTAGTCAAGTGTGTAAAACCTGAAGTTGCTAAATTGCCATGTGCACCACCATTTTGTTTTCTTCTCGTGCCCATTTTTGCCTCTAACCCTCAAGACCGTGTACGTGTCCATCTACACCACAAGCTGACCTTTTACCGCACCCACGATAAAATCTTCCAGGAATGTTGAAATGTGAATGACCTCGCCCACAGGTTTCATCCCTCATCTAACATCGTGATAAGAGCCAGGTGATCTGCCTAAGGCCTGGACTGCTTGACGGCAGTTTCTCCATCCCTCGAGCTAAACAGACTTTTTTTGCAATTCCGTCTCCTGCGAGGGGAGTGTCCACGTCCTATAAGGGATGCTGCGTGTCCCTCGCAGGGTGAACAGTCTCTCGTCACCTACATTCCAGTGGGTTTCGGATACTCTTCCATCTCTAGAGATTGTCTGTATCAAATGAATAAACCCATGTTTCTTCACTCCCATTGGTGTGGTCTCCCGTTTTTGAACGTACTTGGAGGAAGCTGTTGACTTGGGTGTTTCCTGCACCGCTGGGTGGTCTTCTATTAAGAACACCTGGTTCTTCAATTGGCGCATCAACGTGGGGCTCCATCAGAGACTCGGTGGTCCCAGCTTGACGACCCGGAGAGGAGGGGAAGATCGGTAACTGAGGAGTGCACCTGCGGAAAACAGACTCGAGTCTCCGTAGCCAACGTCGCCTGTATCTCCTTCCCTCGACGGTGTCTCCGACTACAGCGGCCCCGGTCCTGACTGGAATCCCTTTCTGGTCCGTCTAGTCTGTCTGGAGAATAAGGAGGAGAACCCCCCGGGAGCGGAGAAACACATTGGGTATTCTGGTAGGGTTGCTTCAAGCGACATAAAAAGAATTCTTATACTGATTCAGTTACGCATGCATGTGTTTGTTTCTCTGTTTTGATTAACGATTCGTTCTTTGCAAAGACCGAAGGACAGGTAATGTGTTCCTGATTGTGAACTGTCTGGGTTCTGAAAGAAATATTATTTAAGTACAGTAAACATGCCTGTTTTTAATAAATTTTGTAAACTCTGTTGTTGTTGCTCAAACAGTCAGGATATATTAGAAGAAAATCAGCCAGCCCCTCCAGAGGGCACCCCTAATAAAGAGATGTACATCAAATATGGTATTTCCGCTATAATTTATACTAAATTGTGTCGGAAATACACCAAAAATAATGCCGAGTTACAGTGGCCCGAATTTGGTTCTTTCGAAGTACCTAAACTTACATATTTGGAAGAGCAGTTGCATAAACGAAAGGTGCGAACAAGTATGTTCGATTCCTTTGGTCTATGGCGAAAAGAAATTGATGAAAGAAAGAGAAGAGCTCAAGCTAGAGAGAACAAAACACTCAGAAAAGCTGCTCAACAGGACATGGCAGCCCTTAGAGGGCGAGAAATAGAGAGAAACATAGAAAGGTGTGATAGGGAACACCGACTTAACATAACAGGACAGTACCCCTTACTGCCCCCAAAAGTTGACGAAGACGATGCTATGTTGCTTTTTAGACCTCCCGCTTATCATGAGACACAACAATTGATACAGCCGCAGCCAGCACCCGCCCAGAACGCTCCTATTCTTGATGCCCCAATCCCACCGGCTCAGGTGGTGATACATGACCCAGAGGCTGAAACCCTTGCCCCCGTAGTTATTCCCAAAATCGTGAAGAAATGTGACGGAAAAGGACTCCGAAAGGAGGTTAACGATTCAGACGGCAGTTATGATTCCGACCCAGGCGGGTATGAAAGGTCACATTCTCCTAGACTCAGGGATGAAGAAAAAAAATAAATAGATCGTATAGCCTACAAACTAATTACCGACTGTGCCTCCCCTTTTGATATCCACGCTGCAGCAGAGGGCCAGGTACAATCGACAAGAAAGAGCTATTTTCTGGAAAGAATGGCTTACCACCTTATGGCCAAACAGGAGGATCAAAGGGTAGAAGTACCACTTGGTTTCCGGAGACTATATAGACGCTTGCACGATGGGGAATCTACAAAAAAAAGACAGAGATGTACTACTAGCAATAATCAAAACTACTTTACATTCCGATAGTCAGCCAGAGAGTATCGTTCAAATGCCAGTCAAAGAGGCTGCCCCCATCTATGTCCCTCCGCGGGGTACTGGAACCGTCCAAAATAACCCAGATGACCCAAATGCCTGTTCCAGATTAATGTTTAGCTTCGTATATACTCCTTGGACAAAGGCTGAAATATTACAGTTACGAAAGGATATACCTGACATCAGAAAGAATCCTACGGGATTCTATGAGAGTGTCCAGCAGATACTGAACACTTATACCTTGACCCTAATTGACATCACTCAAATTTTTGGCCTTATATTGCCAGCCGAACTTTGGAAACCCCTCAGATATGTTGACGATCCGGCAGCTTTCCATGGTAAATGGGACGAACTGGAAACAAGGGAAAAGAGAGAAAACCCGGTGAAAAACCACATGAAGATATATTAGCATTGCCGAAAAGACTGTTAGCTAAACTAAAAACTCTTGCTCCAGAAAGAAAGATAGATTGGACCCTTCTCAATGCTTGCAAACAGAACACCGATGAATCAGTCTCTGATTATTTTACCAGACTAGGAAAGGCATATACCGATTTCAGTGGTCAGGATGTGGCCACTGAAACTGGTCGCCACCTACTTATTCAGACATTTGTCAAGGGGCTCTTACCAGCAATAGGAAATAGGCTTATGGCCAGTGAAAGTAGTTGGCCAGCAGCAACGCCCGCCACTATACTAACGATGGCACAATATTATGAGGCTCAGTACAAAAACGCAGAGGAAGAAAAGGAGACTAAAAAGAAGAAATTAAAGGAACAAGTGTTGCTTAGTCAGTTGGACACCCGCAATCACCCTCGCGACACAAATAATGTCCGTCAGCAAAATGCCAGGTTCACCCCGAAAACACAAAACACTGCAGTACAGAACCAGCGATCGTATCGACCTGGTCCCCAGTCTACTGATATTTGTGCCTATTGTAAGAAACCGGGACATTGGAAGAAGGATTGCCCGATATTAGCTGATAACATTGCCACGGGAAGAACGCAACCACGACAGGCCAACACCTCCTCCCGACCCCAATATCAGTATAGAGACAACAGGTTTGATAATAACTCAGAACGTCAGGCTACCCTTCAGGATTATACAGAGGACGATCTTGAAATGAAACCACTGTATTGGTCAGCCTAGGGAGGTCGAGGATGGGGGAAGGAATCAGTGGAGGTACCTGTAGACCAACAGGGACCCTATGTTACAGCATCGGTGGCCGGCACTAAAGGATGTTTCCTCGTGGATACAGGAGCATCCCGCAGCACCCTGACCACCCCACTGATTCCAAGGGCTCCTCCATCCGGCAAACTAATCACATCGACTGGATTCGATGGTAAGCCCTCTGTGAACCCCCTTTCCAAACCTACCGCATTCTCTATCCACGGTGCAGACACTAATGCAACGTTCTTGCTATCACCAGATTGTCCCGAGAATCTTATGGGGTTGGATTTGTTAAAACATTACTGTGCCACTATCAGATGTTCCCCAGATAATGTTAGAGTCATTCTGTATGACAATGTTTCCCCCTACCAACAGTCTGTACAGCTACTCCAACTTCCCGACATTCAGGATGGTTTAGCTACCATTCAGACCACCTTATGGGCCGTTTCTGATACTGACGTTGGTACTATCCAAATGCCACCAGTTCACATTACTGTCAGGGAAGGTGCACCCTTGCTTAGATTACCACAGTATAAAATATCTAAAGAAGGAGAGCTCGCACTACAAAAGATTGTAACAGACCTCGTTCAGGCTGGCGTGGTGGAACAGGTTCCTTCCAACGTCTGCAACAGCCCCATTTTGCCGGTATTAAAACGATCAGCTACACACCACAAGGTGTACAGGTTTGTGATTGACTTGCGGGCCATTAATAGGATAGTAGTACCACAATTTCCCGTAGTTTCCGACATAACTGCTATCCTCACTATGATTCCATCTACAGCTAAAGCCTTTACAGTCATAGATTTGAAAAATGCGTTCTTTTCCATCCCCATCCACGAAGACTGCCGTTTTCTTTTTGGCTTCACTCTAATGAACAGATCTTATAGATTCTGTCGCGCCCCTCAGGGCTACACAGAAAGTCCGAGCATTTACAGCCAAGCGTTAAAAAACAGCTTGACCAGATCCATCTCCCAGAGGGAGTGGCTCTTATTCAATATGTAGACGACATTTTGTTAGCAGCAGACACTACTCACTTGGCCCGACAAGCATCATTACTGACCCTCAAATTTCTTGCTGGACATGGCCACAAAGTATCCAAAGACAAATTGCAGTATTGTAGAAAACAGGTGACTTATTTAGGTCACCTATTGTCTAAGGAGGGACGCACTCTTACACCAGACAGGATTCAGACTATTTTGAACTTTCCCACTCCAACCACCCAGAGAGACGTGAGAGCACTAATAGGTCTCACCTCCTTCTGTAGACAGTGGGTCCCAAATTTTTCCCTCATTATCAAGCCACTTCTTTCCCTGGTGACTAAAGATGTTTCTGATCCTATTCCCTGGACATCACAGCATGCGGGAGCATTCATGACCCTACGACAGGCTCTGTGTTCAGCCCCAGTATTAGGTACACCTGATTATCAAAAGCCATTTTTTCTTTTTGTACACGAACGGTCAGGTTGTGCCCTCTCACTTCTCTGTCAAATGCATGGTACACACAAACGACCCTGTGCCTATTTTTCTGCTGTTTTGGATCCAGTCGCCCAGGCTTTGCCTACCTGCCTGCGCGCTGTAGCAGCGGATGCTGTGGCAGTGCGCCAGACAGAGGGTATAGTTTTAGGGTCCCCACTAACAGTTCTAGTACCACATGCCGTCGATATTCTGCTGAATAAAACCAAAACACAACACCTTACTAGTGCCAGACTGTATGGATACGAACTTACCTTGTTAAATGCGCACATAATTATTCAACGCTGTACCACTCTGAATCCCGCTACACTTTTACCCCTACCCAACACCGACCCCCTCACTCAGCCACCCCATCATGATTGCGTATTCCGAACAGAAGCAGAGACCAAGGGGAGGGTGGACCTTAAAGACACAGCCTTACCAAATGCAGAAGGCCACCTGTGGGTAGACGGTTCTTGCCTGAAACTCCCGAATGGCACCACATCTGCAGCCTATTCTGTTACAACAGCACTTACAGTAGTTGAGACTGCCCGAATATTACAGAAATCAGCCCAAGCGGCAGAGATAACAGCACTTACGCGGGCTTGCGTCCTCAGTACAGACATGACTGTAAACATCTACACCGACAGCCAGTATGCTTTCGGGGTAGTACACAATTTTGCACTACTATGGAAAGAAAGAGGGTTTCTCACTTCTCATGGGACGCCTATACAACATGGTGAACTAGTCAACGCCCTTTTGGAAGCCATCACTCTCCCTGCTAGGTTGGCGGTGAGCAAATGCTCAGCACACAAGAAAGTTACTGAAGAAGTAGGGCAGGGGAACGCTCTGGCCGATAGCACGGCCAGAAACACAGCATTAGGAATAATACCTGCACCAATGTACGTCCTAAAATCACAAGCTGAGAAATGGCATGATGCCAGACAACGCATTATTGACATACAGAAATCCGCTACCATAGAAGAAAAAGAACAGTGGAAAACTGATGGTATGTTAGATGAAGAGGGATGTTGGAGATCTCAGTATACTCTTAGGTGGAAACTACCAACAGCATATGTTATTCCCTTACTTACAATGACGCACTTACCCGCACACATTGGATCCCAAGCCATGTATACTATGCTCAAGGAAGTGTGGGACCATCCCAAATTGAGACCCCTGACCGAGCGATTCGTAAAACACTGTCTGACCTGTTTAAGATACAATGTAGGAAAGGGAACAAAGGTTCCGACAGCAGGATTTGTACTGCCCTCTGCCCCTTTCGAAGTCCTCCAGATGGATTATATCCAAATGAACAGAGTTAACAGCTATAAGTATGTCCTGGTGGTGGTCTGTGCATTCAGTAAATGGGTGGAAGCATACCCCACCAAGGATAATACTGCTATGACAACAGCTAAAGTACTCCTGAAGGAATTCTTTCCCCGGTATGGCCTTTGTAGATTAATGCAAAGTGATCGGGGATCACATTTCATCGGCCAGACAGTCAAACATATCTTAGAAGGATTGGGAGTCAAACAAAAGTTCCACGCTGCATTTCATCCCCAGGCAGCAGGATTAGTGGAACGTTATAATGGGATCCTAAAGGAAAAATTAGCTAAGATAATAACTGAGACAGGATTGAATTGGGTAAACGCTCTGCCTTTAGCTCTACTGTTTATACGATCAGTCCCACATTCTAAGTCACACCGTACGCCCTATGAGACAGTTTTTGGAAGACCTATGAATATTTGGAATGCCCCATCTCCAAAAATCCTGTCCGATCTTCCTCAGGAAGTGTTGACTGATTATCTGTATGACCTCACTAAAACAATGTCTTTACTCCATGAACAGGTCCGAGCTTCCTTCACTGACAGATCTCAGGGCCCCGGCCACTATATCAAACCCGGGGACTTCGTTTTAGTAAAGAACTTTGCACGCACCCAGTCTCTGCAGCCTCGCTGGAAAGGCCCCTTGCAGGTACTGCTGGTGACCAGAACGGCCTTGCGAGTAGAGGGAAAGAAATCCTGGGTTCATGCTTCCCACTGCCGAAAGGTGGATCCCATAAATGAAGACGACTTGAAAGTACACAAAGAAGTTCTGACCCACGATAAACCTATAGACTGTGACTCAGATTCAGAGCCTGAACTGGAACTTTATGACGAAGGTGCAGACGGATACTACCTCCGATCCAAGGCTAAGCAAAAGAACAAGCCCAGCTCCAAGGGCCGTTAGTACTCCATTGTCCATTGCTGCACGGCGGTAGTAAAGGCTGGCTGAGGGTCCTGAGTACTCCTAATAGTGGCTTACTGGGACAGACATTGGCCAGTGAAACAACCAACAACTATCGGCAGCTGTTAGGGGCATTACAGTACTTTCGGGACATTTGTAGAGCTATTATGGCAGAAGGTTATGGTGATAATGAAGCAATTCCCACTAAACCAAAATATGTCACGACTCTCCCAACACACGAGTACCAGAGACTCTGTACTTCCTCGGGAAATGACTACCGACCAGTGCCATCATCTAGGCCTGTCAGCTTCCCCCTCAGTGGAAAGAAGGCCACCCCGCAACATCTCTATGGCATGGATCCAAACATCGCTCACACTCATGGCACTGCTACCCCGCTGAAGAAAGCTAGAAACAGAGTTTACAGTGCCCAGACAAAAGTGCTGTTTGTATTAACAATGCTTGCTGTACTGTTCAGTATAATGTTCTGGATCATCGAAGAAACAGCTCCTGCCAAACATACTGTTCTGCCTCAAATCACACAGCCACCCGGGATCCCTGAACATTCTCATGTTCCATGGCCTAATTCACATTTCAACAGACATTCGGAATTCAGGAACAATACTTTCATCCAAATGCTGCACCAGTTCAATCAAGTGTCAAATGCTACGGACTGCTATGTCTGTGGTCTCCTGCCTCATGCAGCCCAACACACCATTAGGTTTTTCGTGTTTCCTGCTTCATCTGCTCATACCTGCTCTCTAATGCATAATGCCACCGATGTTATTACAACGCCTAAGTATCCAGATAATGGTACTCAATTTAGGGCCTTCATCCGGAATTTCCATGCCAACAATAATACAGTTTGCAATATTTCTGATTCGGCGCGAATACGTGCCATTATGTCCATTCCAATACGGGGTATAGTGGCTTACACCTTTCTGACTATTCGGGCCAAATCAGTGGCCATTTCTGTTACATCGCGCCCTGGCCAGCTGTGCATACGAGGTCAGGGGAAAATGCCGGTGGGTACTAGCATATGCAGCGCTACCATAACCTATGACCATTACACCCCATATCTCAGCCTCCCGTCTGGACTTTACTTTGTGTGTGGACGAAAGGCTTACACCTGGTTGTCTCCCGACTGGAGTGGAACATGCTACATCGTCTTCCTTCTACCACCAACTTTCAACACAAACAACACTTATCACCGCCAGAAACGTCAATTACCAGAATTGGACCAGGCTGACACCAGAGGCCAACAGTTCATTGATGCAATGAAAGGTCTGTTGCCATACTGGGGTCCAATGTCCAACAGTCTCAAGATCCGAAGACTGACTAGGGTCCTCGAAGCAACTATCAATATAACTGCAGGAATACTGATCAACCACACCGCTGAGCTTGATGTTACCAGAATGGTTGCTCTCCAAAATCGTATGGTGCTTGACGTCATCCTAGCGGATAGGGGAGGAGCCTGTCGCGTCATCGGCGCAAGCTGTTGTGTGTATATTCCTAATTCATCGCCTTCCGTATACAACGCTATCTCCAAGCTCCACAGAATTGCAACAGAAATTCATAAGGATAATGGGACTCCCTGGTCCTGGGGTTCTGGATTCTGGCAACTGCTCGTCTCCTGGGGATGGAAGATGCTTATGATCATACTGATTCCATTAGCTATTCTGTTCTTTTGTTGCCTCTGCGTTCACTGTGGACCTGCCCTCTGTTCTCTCTGTGTCAGTGGGTGTAAGACACCGGCTATGCTCCAACACATCGAAAACGATAAAATTATGTACCAACAAGCTGTAGACGAACTCATGCAAATCGATATTGACTGAGGTGTTGCCCCTGGCAAAAGGAGGGACTGTAAAACCTGAAGTTGCTAAATTGCCATGTGCACCACCATTTTGTTTTCTTCTCGTGCCCATTTTTGCCTCTAACCCTCAAGACCGTGTACGTGTCCAACTACACCACAAGCTGACCTTTTACCGCACCCACGATAAAATCTTCCAGGAATGTTGAAATGTGAATGACCTCGCCCACAGGTTTCATCCCTCATCTAACATCGTGATAAGAGCCAGGTGATCTGCCTAAGGCCTGGACTGCTTGACGCCAGTTTCTCCATCCCTCGAGCTAAACAGACTTTTTTTGCAATTCCTTCTCCTGCGAGGGGAGTGTCCACGTCCTATAAGGGATGCTGCATGTCCCTCGCAGGGTGAACAGTCTCTCGTCACCTACCTTCCAGTGGGTGTCGGATACTCTTCCATCTCTAGAGATTGTCTGTATCAAATGAATAAACCCGTGTTTCTTCACTCCCATTGGTGTGGTCTCCCGTTTTTGAACGTACTTGGAGGAAGCTGTTGACTTGGGTGTTTCCTGCACCGCTGGGTGGTCTTCTATTAAGAACACCTGGTTCTTCAAGTGTACTGCGCATGGAAAGGGAAATGATTTTGTCTCTCTGGGAAACAACTATGTCGATGAAGTTGCCCGCTTTTGTGCAGAACAAGGATGTATATTCACAGGGGGTTACACCGTAGAGAGCCGAGAAGGAACCGAGCTCAGCATGATGTTAGCCATGGCAGACACTTGGGAGGAGCTCAAGCGACTGCAGGATGAGGTTTCAGATCAAGAATGAGACGGGTGGGTTAGAGCAGGATGTGAAAAAGGAGATGTTAATGTTTGGGTTTCCAGTGATGGTCGAGCAGTGTTGCCAGAGAATCTGTTGAGCCAAATGGCAAGACTGATACATGGTGCAATCCATCTTGGCAGAGATGCCATGGTGCATGTGTTTAGGCAGACATAGTATAACCCACGATTCCGTGCAATTGCTGAAGCAGTCTGTCAGAGATGTGTTACGTGTCAACAGATGAATGCTGGAAAGAAGACTGTGGTCACATTGAGTCACATTGGGAGGTCAGGAGGACCCTTCAATAGGATGCAGCTAGATTTCATTGAGATGCCCAAGTGCAATGGTTTGAGGTACATTTTGGTGGTGGTGTGTGTATTCTCACGGTGGGTGGAGGCTTACCCAACACGTAGGTGTGACACCCTCACAGTGGCTAAGTTACTGGTTAGGGAACTCATCCCGAGATTTGGTTTTCCGACCTCTTTGGAATCAGATAGAGGAACACACTTTCACAGTGAAATCATGAAGTTACTTTGTGCTGCATTGTATGTCGATTGTAGCTATCGACCAGAGGCTTCTGGGATAGTGGAACAGGTTAATGGGACTTTGAAAGCCCGGATGGCAAAGGTGTGTTCATCAACGTCTTTGAAGTGGCCTGATGCCCTGCCGCTTGTGCTTATGAGTATTCGCAGTGTCCCAGACAGGAGAACCGGGTTATCCCCACATGAAATCCTGATGGGGAGAGCGATGCGATTACCAGCAGTACCAGCTACAGCTTTGATAAACATCACTGATGACTTGATTCTCGATTACTGCAAAGGACTAGCTGATGTGGTCCGTTCTGTATCCCAGCAGGTGCAAGCTGCAGCTGTTCCGGCCTCGAGTGATCTGTGCCATGACCTGTGTCCCGGAGATTGGGTGCTTGTTTGAAAGCACGTGAGGAAGAGCTGTCTGGATGTTCGGTGGCGAGGCCCATACCAGGTAATACTGGTGACGAACATAGCAGTGAAGTGCGGAGGATTGCCGAATTGGGTGCATGCTTCCCATACCCGCAGAGTTTCAGCACCCTCGGAAGAAACAGCTCCTCTCGTGAATGAAAATCCAGCTGATGTGGTAGAGTCACATGAGGGGACAAGTCAAGCTGTGAGGGCCGCTGATACAGCTGGTTGTGCACCGGAACAAGCTGAAGAGGGTTCCGACGACCAGAACCCCAATTTTGACTCGGATGACTGAGGTGTTGCTGTGGGTGGAGTAGAGTCAAATTCAGCATAAGAAGGAAGTGGTGCACAGGGTATAGAAGGGGAAAGCGGAAGAGCGACCAGAGCAGAGGAGGCTTGGCCTGAAAGACAGAGGAGACTGAATCTAAGGTTGGCCCCCGAAAGAGATCTTGCTCCAGTGTCTGAAGTGTCTGAATCGGAAGCAAGTGACGGAGAGCAGGCTCAAGAAGGTCGGAGAAAGTTGAAAAGAACGAGAGTTCCTTGCCAGAGATACGCTACCCCGGAGTGGACCTACACAGTAACTGATGCCGGGTGTAGTGAGCTCAGGGCGGCTGAGGTCCGTGCTGGTGGTCAGCAAGAGCCCGAACGTGGTGTTGGAGGTGTTGCTGTTGGTACCAGGGCTCGAAATCGAAGGAGTACTGACCCTCATGGTTCCGAATCTCCCACTTCTGAGTAAAGTTCGACAATTGGTTTTGCATCGGCTTGAATTTCCATCCTTTGGGTTTGAGCCACCTTCACATGAAACGATAATTCTTCGTCTTGAACTTTTGCAGTATGTTTTAGAAGCTCTTGGAGCTGATCGTATTTTGGACTGAGTATAAACTGTTGTAAATAAAAGTCTAAAAGAAGAAGATAATCTAGGTCCGAGTGGAAGAAGAAAAAACTTACGGACTTTCCACCGAAGAGACACGAAAACTTAGGGAAGTCTTTTTCTGGACTATGTAAATAAAGAACTGTAGCTGAAAGGGGATTTCCAGCTGTTTCGGAGTGTTGCTCGAACTGGTTAAGCAAGTCACATATGAAGAAGACAGAGACTTTGAGTGTTCGTTGCTGAAACCAAGAACTTTGAGAGCTTTTCGAAATTATGGAGGCTGGGGATCCACACCGTAGATCCAAATTGATAGTAGGCACATTTATAGGGGGTGTGATAGTTTCTATAATCATAGTAGTTGCAGTTTCATATTTAGTTCCACACGAGCTAGCAGTGGGGGGTGTAAGGGACTCCTACACCCACTACACCTAGCAAAAAGGAGGGAGGCATAGGAGACGAAAAAGCTTTGCTAATAGAAGAGAGCCGTAGGTTACATATAGTTTTGTCTAGAAGTGATTTTAAGCTTAATGCATACGCCAAGCTGTTATATGAGTATGTGGATGCGATGGATGCGAAAGATTGCTATGTGTGTATGCAGCTGCCAGCTTCAGTGGATGAGGGTATTAGATACCACCATCTTCCACTGACTTATGGAATTTCGTGTAGTTAGTTGCTTAGTATGTTTTGTGGGAGAGGTCACTATGAGTATTTCTTTTCCAACTATGACGCCGTGCTTTCAGAGGTTCCTGCTCATAAACATTTGAACAAGTACGATTATTACAAGGCGGAAGATAGACTTGGAAAGTACTTCATACCGACTTCAACCTTAGATACAGCTTATGCCCATAGACACAATTTTACATGTGCATTAACAGAAGTAGAGAAAAAATTTGTAGATCAAGTAGAAGATAGATATAGAAAGCTAACACAGACACGTTATACTGGAGATAGTCCTGTAGATTGGACAGACGAAGAGAGATTACACCGCACAAAAGGAAGTTATGGCCCTATAGCATTGGATATAGTGCAAAGGGGGAAGTTGTGCGTGAGACGTGTGCAGACCTATTATGATAAGGTCTCTGTGGGACAGAGTGAGTGTGATCATGTTTTCACTATGGAGGAATCAGCAAAGAATTTCCTGCAAGGTCCTGTACAAGTGATACCTACGGTGTATTTCGTGTGTGGAAGGAATGCTTATATGAGGTTGCCAGCGAACTGGTATGGTACGTGTTACTTGGGAATTATATTTCCAAAGATTTACCATGCAGAGGATTTGGAACTTTTGGAAAGTTGAAAGCATTCGAGAGTAAAAAGAGGTGCGAGTGCAAGAGCGGTAGTAGGAGATATTTTTGGAGCAATGATACCAAGTCTGGGAGTGATCCTGAATGATGTGAAGATCCGGAGATTGGCGACTGTGGTTGATGAATTATCAATGAATACAGCGAAGTCGTTGATACTTGTGGATGGAGAGATGTTGTCGATAAGGACAATGGTTTTGCAGAATCGTCTTGCTTTGGATGTCCTATTGGCAAAAGAGGGCGAAGTCTGTAAAATGTTGAAGGTTCAAGAGTGCTGCACTTATATACCAGATAACAGCAAAGATCTGGAGAAATATATAAGTAACATCACTAAAGATCCATCATGAGATAGAGGATTTGACTGGAGAGGGAGTTTGGGAGAAAGTTGGCAAGGGATTTGGCCAAGTGGGAAGCTGGTTTGCGAATTTGGGAAAGGGTTTCCTTGGCTATGTTCTGAGGCCTCTCATTATTGTTGTGGTTTGTGTTGTTTGCTTGTGGGGTCTTATCAGAGCATACAAGTGGTATAAAGCAGGCAGAGTTGAGAGAGCCTTGAGAGAAAGTGATACGAGAATGGCTAGACTGCAGGACAGTCACTATCGAAATATTAAGAGTTTGGAGAGATTCCGGCAGGGGAGAATGGCAACAAGTTCTGTTTAGGTCGGTTCTTTCTCCGAGAGAGTTGTAAAAAGTGTGATGACAGGAGTCATCAAAGGGGGGAACTGATAGAGCGCCATGTTCTCGAGAAATTTGTAGGGGTGCATCATAATCACCGTTAGTTCGCACCCGTATATATCTAGATATATATCAATGAATGGCCAGTAAGATGTAGTTCTAAACCGCAGTTATTAGAGTGAATAGAAGCATAATTGTGCTATTTTTAATCATGCAAATGTAATGCTTAACTGAAACGTGTTTAAAATGATGTATAAATGAATTAGCCCATGTGTAATCGAGATGCAGTAGTTTAAACGTGTACCATATTAAGTTGCACTTGTAGTTCACTTTTCGCATATGAAATGTAATGAACCAATGCTTATAGAAGTGATTAAGAATTGAGTGTTTAAATTGTGTAAAGGCTCTGACTGCATATACGTCCAAGAAGGGCCTGTCCGTTCCTATGTTAGCTTATTTTGTAGGCCGAGAAGGTGTTCTCTTGGGAAGGCTCTCTGGGCACCGACGATAGATTAATTAGCAGTGGAAAGTTTCTTCTGAATGTATTTTCTGTTGCAGGTGCAAGGACACATGCCTCATTAGTGAAAGACTGGCTCTTTGTTTTAGGAGTTAGGATGGTGAGAGACACTGAAATGGGAGTATACTGGAATGCAAGGATGATACTTTCAGCGGAGAAGGTGCCTGGGACCCAAGGTCACTATAACCGTCTTGGATGAAATAAGAGTTTCGATGGAAAAGTACAAGAAGGAAGACCTGGCCGAAGAGGCGTGACAAGGGCGTGTTCTATTGTATGTGGATTTTGTATTAGGGATAGTGCCCCGAGGGAGGAGAGCAGTTTGGAGGTAGAGGAGACCTGAGAGAAGGGCGAAAGAGAGAGATCTAGTTAGGAAGGAGCATCTTAGAACGAGCTTGAGTGCTAAGTGAGTGCACTTCTTAGGAAGTCTTCACAACTGACACCTTTACCTTTTCTACTCTTGCCTGGGGAAACTCGTTAAGTAGGGATGTCACTTCAGTGGTAGAGCAGGGACAGATTTAACGCTTTTCATTTTATTAGGTAGATGAAGAATAAAATAGAGATTGGAGCTGTCATTGCTAGTTTAATGCTTTTGGAGCTAACGATTCTTCTTATTCTGAGTCGGATGAGACTCCTGCGTAGGATGATGTTTGTATTAGTGCCCATCTATTTCTTTAACCTCGTGTTGAGGTGCTTGTATGTGCAGTTATTTTTGGCTTTGTAATAAACCCCAAAGAACTTGAATTCGGAGTCAGTGATCTTTGAAGTCAAAACCGAATCCTAAATTGTTGTATAGGCGAATTGAGTTTTCTTCCCTTCACACTATTCAGCAGGTAAAAAGATTCAGGCGACCTGAGGATTCTTAGCAATGGTAAGATAAGATAAGAATCTCGCTTTATCAGGGCCAATCAGGCCTCTGTCATCACCATTAGAATTACACCAAGAGTGACGAAATGCACACCAGTTTCTTCCGACATTGTGTCAAAGTTACTTGATTATTGCTATTTTTTGCTTTTTTGCGTGCAGTCCAGATATATTGTGGTTTGTCTACCACCACTCATTTGAGAACGTAAACACATGGTTGGAGCGGCATCTCGCCCCTGTATCGAACGCACAGCATGATCCCCTTTGGGCTCTCAAAAATACCGCAAATTTTTCAAGTTCAAAAAGATAATTTATTGTAGGTTAATCCATGATTCCATAATTGCTCAGTCCTAATACAATCTGTCACACGGGAGACGTGGATGTGTTCAAAAAAAGTTTCAGATACTGTAGATGTGCCAATCCAGGCCTCTTTCTATAGTACGTCGTCTACATCAAACAGCCTCAATGATGTTACTCAATGCATTTCGGGCTTTTTCTTCGCCCTTCTTCAGGAGTTCACTACAAATTGTAAAAACAACACCGTTACAATGTGTAATCAGACCCCATTACCAGCAAACTAGCGACAATAAATCGACGATTTTAACTAATCTTTTTTTTTTAAATATATATATTTTTTTTAACCGATATAATGATCCATGTTTTCCCTCTACATTGTATCACTTCTCGCTAACGATAGTACACTCGAGAAATCTCACACTGAAGATTTCCATTCGGGGGAATGTTTGGTTTGGCGGGAATGCGGGAAGGCGAGTAAACACAGGTACGTGTTTGCATGAACAAGGAGGCTAGTTAACATTAGTGAGGAATGGGTAACGATTCAATGGGCTTTTATGCAAATTGAGAACGAAGAATTTAGAGGATGTGTACTGTTAGTGTGAGATTTCTCGAGTGTACTATCGTTAGCGAGAAGTGATGCAATGTAGAGGGAAAACATGGATCATTATATCGGTTTTAAAAAAAATATATATTTTTAAAAAAAAGATTAGTTAAAATCGTCGATTTATTGTCGCTAGTTTGCTGGTAATGGGGTCTGATTACACATTGTAACGGTGTTGTTTTTACATTTTGTAGTGAACTCCTGAAGAAGGGCGAAGAAAAAGCCCGAAATGCATTGAGTAACATCGTTGAGGCTGTTTGATGTAGACGACGTACTATAGAAAGAGGCCTGGATTGGCACATCTACAGTATCTGAAACTTTTTGAACACATCCACGTCTCCCGTGTGACAGATTGTATTAGGACTGAGCAATTATGGAATCATGGATTAACCTACAATAAATGATCTTTTTGAACTTGAAAAATTTGCGGTATTTTTGAGAGCCCAAAGGGGATCATGCTGTGCGTTCGATACAGGGGCGAGATGCCGCTCCAACCATGTGTTTACATCACCATTAGAATCCCACAAGGAGTGAAAGATCAACACAACCAGTAACTACTGGTAAAGGTACACTCAGCATACATATCTTAGGCAAACCTCCTAATTAGCAACAGTTCACCAAATCATTAGCATAACTCCGTCACTACTGGCAAAGACTGTTCCTAACAGCACACATTATGCACATATCATGATCAGCAGTGTACCTTAGTAAATACTTCTCAGAGTGCGCACACCCATAAAATCGCCATCACAGTACATAGTGTGCAAACTTGGACCATGTAACCCCTCCTCCATATATGTATCAGGTAGTAGGCAAAAACAGCCCGTAACTACTGGTAGGAGTGCGCTTAGCACACAGCTTGTGGCATGAACATCATAAGAGGACTTAGCATAGCGCATTATGCAGAACATCAGCAGTGCACCTTAGTATCCACTAGTAGTGTGCACATATTACCAAACAGCATAGAAACATTACACATAAATGCACCTAAGCAGCACCCCTGCACATGATCAGCAGTATACCGTAGTACAACCCTTATAGGGTGGAAGCCATACCACGTGCGCCCCACAATCAGCGTGTTCCTAAGCGGGGGGCCCTATCCTGGGCTCGCCCCGCAATGTCACCAAAGAGCAAGTGCCCCCGTTAGCGTAAGGCCGCTGCCCACAGTACTCTGACCGACTGTGCTGGACCGGGACCTCCGTGGAGGCTCCCGTCCGGTCCCGGAAGTCAGAAAATGCTCCTTCAAGCTAGGGGGGAGGGGAGACTCTGATTCGATCTCCCCTCCACGGAAAAACAACCCAATGGCCCAAGTCAGCTGCCCAACAAGGGCTCCGTGCTCACTCACCCGCCTCGAGCTGCACTGTCTCCGTCAGTGCTGTGGTGCACGCCGAGTCGTCCTGCAGCTTCTCCCTTCTTTATGGGCTGGAAGAGGGGGAGCGCTGCTTCCCCCAAACACGGAGCATTCACAAGGCTCCCGATGTGATCTCCCTTGTGGGACCCTGCCCACAACCGGGCTCAGATCCTGCCTGGCTTCCTTTCCGGCTGTACTTCCTCCTGCCGGTCCCGCCCGCAGTCAGGCTTCCGACTCTGCCTGACGTCCGGTTTGCGGCGAGGCTGCTCCCACCGCGTTTAGAAGGCGAGCCCACTTTCTCCTGGCACACAAATGCGGAGTATTCTCCCGCCCAACGTGGCATCTGCGGCGTCCCCTGCCGTACTTTTAGCAAGGGAGCCTGCGTCTCGGGCCTGGGGAACGCAGAACCAAGAAGCGCTCCACAGCAGTTGGAGCCCACACCCCGGGCTAATCCATGTTTCAGCACGTGTTGGCCAGAGGCACTCACAAGCGCTAGGTCTGTCTTCCACCTGAAGACTAAACAGGAAGCAGGCAGCGCTTTTTCCAGTATTTCCAGTAATTACCAGGGGCAGAGCTGGGCACAGATACAGCAGACAGGCCAGCAAGCAGGTACCCTAAGCAGAGGAGCAGTCCCTCAAGCCCCTCCCCAGCAGGTAACAGCCTGGTCGTAGGCGGCGGTTCCTCCTGGCAGTCCAGCAGCCCGCTGGTTACCAGTTCCGAGCAGGTCCCAAGCAGCACACCATCATGGGGTCACAGCCCCAATATTTATACTACGCTTAATCTTTGTTCTGCCGACACAGGGCACTGGACCTAGTCCAAACCAGTTCTGGGGGGCACTCAAACATTTGTTTACAGGGCACCAACACCCTCATTGTCAGTGTAGGCTCTTGCCCCAGACACACCAAAGGGGGGCGGAGCCAGCATTGTGTAGTGCAGGCACAGTCCTATTCAGGCCCAGGTGCTACTCCTCCCACTACTCCAAATGCAGATCAGCCTATTCAGCCTAGTGCTGACTCACCCAGCCCCTCTGGAGCCACTGCACCTCCCCAGCCCCTGTCACTCCAGAGCCAGACATGCAATACACATCAGGCAGGCACAAAGACACATAGCACACAGAAATGCCCACTTCTAAAAGTGGTATTTCTAAAATAGTGACAATAAATCTGCGCACACCATTACGCAGTATTTATTATCACTATTCCAAACATACCAAACTTGCTCACGCTACTCCTCTCAGATCAGGAATTACCACTGAAACATTTATCAGGGAATCCCCAATGCATTCCTATGAGAGGGCAGCCTCACAGTAGTGAGAAACCAAAATGGCTGTTTGTCACTACCAGGACATGCCACACAGTTAAGGCGCATGTCCTACCTTTTACCTACAGCGCACCCTGCCCATAGGGCTAGCTAGGGCCTACCTTAGGGGTGACTGATATGTAGTAAAAGGGGAGTCACAGACGTGGCACCCACTTTATGTGCCACGTCACAGCGTCAGTAAACTGCGCGCGCAGGCCCTGCAATGGCAGAGGCCTGAGACAGGTTTTGAAAGGCTACTTTGGTGGGTGGCGCAATCAGCGCTGCAAGCCCACCAGTAGCATTTAATTTACTGGTCCCGGGTATATGAGATACCACATTACTGGGGACTGATAGGTAAATTAAATTAGCCAAACAGGTGTAGACCAATCTTACCACGTTTTACCATAGAGAGTACATGCACTTTACACTGGACAGCAGTGATAAAGTGCCCAGAGTCCTGAAACCACCAACACCAGGTCAGAAAAAAAAATACTAGGAGGAATGCAAATAGTTCAGGGACGACCCTTCAAAAAGGGCCAAGTCTAACAGTCACCCCCTATCCCCAAATTTTTGCCTTCTCTTACTGATCTCGTTTTTGTTGGCATTAGGACTCTGTGCATTTTTTCCCTGCTAACTAAAGGCAAAATGCCTGTGCTCTCTTACTAAAACACGGTACAGTTGACACATTTAAATAACTTGTAAGTCCCTAGTATATGGTACTACATGTACCAGGGCCTTTACAATAAATACTACTAGTGGGCTTGTAGCACTCATTGTGACACCCACTATGGTAACCTTTTAAAACAACTCTCAATCCTGACACTGAAGCCTGTATTGCAGTTTTAAACCGCTATTTCAGCCTGGAAAAATTAACCTTTTGCCAAGCCTAAACCTTCCTTTTTAATAATACATATAAGCCACCCTTAAGGTAGGCTCAAATCGGAGGGTGCACCGTATTTAAAAAGTAGGACATGTTTATTTAAATGTTATATGTCCTAGCAGTGAAAAACTCCTAAAGTTGTTTTTCTCTGTTGTACACTGGGTTACCTTATTGCATATAATAAATGCTGATGTTGGATTGGAATCAGATAGAGATATACTGTTTCTACTTAAAGGAATTGTAATTTAAAATCCTCTTTATTGGTAAACCTAGATTTAAGTTAGAATTCTGAAAATTGTACTTTTAGAAAGTTGGCATTTTCTTGTCCCAAACATTTGTGCCTTCTGCCAGTGCCCTGGGCCACATGACTGGGAATAGCTTTCCTGTTGGGGTGTGTGTATTGCTTCCAGACAGTAACACAAAGGGGGCTTAGGTGTGGACAGCATGGGCATTATGGCAGGATGGCAGGGGTGAGGCTGTACCCAGCCCCACTTACACTTCAAAGGGCTTTGCCTCCTGCACACACAAAGGAACATGACACCAGGTCTGCCCTTCCTTTTGTCAACCCCAGACAGTTTGGAGCCTTGGCTGGAGAAGGGGAAATCATTCCAGAACCAGATGTGGGGGGTAGGACACTGAGTCCCCTGACACAAAGGCTGGCTTCAGGTATAAATATTTGGCTCCAAAGACACACATCAGAACACTCTGGAACCTACGGAAGGACTGCCCTGCTGCTTAAATGACTGGCTTGCTGTCTGACAAGGAAGACTGGTCCTGCTTGCCTTCATCCCAGGCTAACCAGCGTGAAACAAAGAGTCGGTTGGCTGACTTCTTGTGTGAGGTATAATGGCACAACAAGCTTCAGAGGCTTCCCTGCAACTTCCTAGCTGATCTGCTGCAACCTGGACCTGCAGCTTCATCTGCCCGAGCCTTGCTGGCCTCTGCTGGAGTGAGTCCCTGATTCCCAAGAGGTGCCTCCCCAGGCCCTGGAGCATTTGTGTGGCATCAGAGTGTACTCCTAGAAAAAGGTTAGATTCCCTTTAGCAATAGTACTCATGCAATTAAAATCACAAGTAAATGCATGAGAAGTATTGCTAAAGGTTTTTTACTAAAAGAAAAGAGAATACACACAATTCTTTGTGCATCTCAATGTGTTTGTAAAGGACTTTTTAATATATTTTTTTATACATTGGTAATTGGTAGCTTCTTTGTATCAGTAGTTCATTTGTTTTTTAGAATCAATCATTTTTATTATGTGGATAACCATGGGTTCGAACACAGCTTACTGCCTACATCTCGAGGCCGGCAGAGCGGGATATAAATGCATTTACACAGCGTTGAGGCCTACATCCCAGAGGTCGGCCCCCGCAATACCATTCGCATCTGGCAGCAGATTCGATCGTCCCAGACGAGTCCTCCACCATTTTATATCATAATTCAAACAAAACCCCATAACAAACCCACCTCCCTTGCCCTCCTCCCCCCTCCCCTGTCTCCGCATCAGATTTAAACATACTGTAAAGAGCTCACTGCCGGGGCCCACTCAGTGTATTAGTGTTGCTCCATTCCGCCGTACTAAACCGAAGCCGCCGGCTCCGGCGGCAGCAGCCGGAGGATCTGCAGAAATTTAGGGCATGTCACCTCCCGCATATCCTTTGTGAGGATTTGTAAGTAGGGGGCCCACAGCGTCGCAAACTCTCCGCCCCTCCCTTCTACACCAAGCGAGAGGCGCTCCATTGCCAAGAGCTGCCAGAGGCGATGAATCCAGTCCAGCAACTCAGGCACCGAGGCCGACCCCCAATGCGCTAATAGCACCTGTCGCGCCGCCAGCAGCGCCATAGCAATCTGTCTGCCCCTTAGAGATTTCAGCGGGAAGGCTTTGGGATGTGAAAGGCCCAACAGAGTGTATTCAGGGGCGCGGGGTAGGGTAATCTGAAATGCAGTGTCAATATCGTCGAGGACCTCTTTCCAATAGCGCACCAATTTCGGGCAGTGCCATAGCAGGTGAACTAGAGTCCCGGTGGCGCCACACCCCCGCCAGCAGAGGTCTGATTTGGATTTGTCCCAACAGTGCACCCGGGCCGGGGTATAGTACCAATATGAAGCTACCTTAAAGGCGGATTCCGCGCCTGCTGTGTTATGTGCTGTGTGGTGTGCTCTGTATAGAATATGCTCCCATTCCTTGGGTGTGAGGGGTCTCCCCAATTCAGTCTCCCAACGCACCTGAGCCTTCGTACGGTGACCTGCCGGACGCGCCATAATCATAGCATATAATTCAGAGATGAGCTTTCGATCATCCGCTTTGCGCACAAGCCATTTTTCAAACTTAGTGAGGGTACGCGACATGTGGGCAAAGTTGGGTAGGCTCGTCACCCAATGCACCAATTGCATGTAGGAGAATGCGTCCGAGGCCGGGAGCGCGTAGTCTGTCCATAGCCGGGCAAAAGGAATCAGCCCTTCCAAGTCAAAAAGGAAACCGACCCTCTTACATCCCTCCTCCCGCCACCGTTGAAAGACCGGAGACGCCTGACCCGGGGGAAAGTTGGGATTGTCCACAATGGGGGTCACAGGTGATGGGAATGACATCCATCCCTTCGCAACAGCAAGTCGATCCCATATCCTGAGCGTAGGCGAGGTGACGGGAGAGGAATAGAGTCCCCACGCTCTGTGTTTGCGCGGTAACCACAGTTCCCGCCAGATATTCACTCCCGCCACCGTTTGGTCCATGAAATTCCAATGTTTGCTAGACATTGGTCTATTCCATTCCACCAGGTATCGGAGGCAGGCCGCTTGATAGTATGCCCCTATGAGTGGGAGACCTAAATCGCCCTGCTCTTTTGTGGCTGTCATTTGCTGTAACGAGAACCGCTGCTTCCTACCCTCCCAGATAAACTTATTAATAAGGGCTTGCAGCTTTTTAAGGGTACCCGGCGGTGGGGTCAGCGGCAGCATCTGAAATAGGTATAAGATGCGGGGCAAGACTGTCATCTTCACTGCAGCTACCCTCCCATACCAGGCCAGCCGGAGACGCGACCAGGCGTCCAGCGCCTTGGTCGTGGACTCCAACAACAAAGCATAGTTGAGGGAAACTGTCTTAGCAATTGTTGACGTCACCTTAACTCCTAGATAGGTCACATCGGAAGTAGTCCAAGGGAACGAGAAGTCCTGCTGCAGGGCATCCAGTTCCTCAGCAGGGATAGAGATATTGAGGACCTGCGATTTCGTGAAGTTGACTTTTGAACCCCGAGGCCGCCCGAAAGCCGCAAGCTCATCGGACAGCGCCTGCAGCGTAGTCCGTGGCTGGGTGAGCGAGAGGATCACATCGTCCGCGTACAAGCTAATTTTGTGAATGTCCGCGCCAAACTTGAGGCCAACCACCCCGGGATTCGCGGGGCAAACGGCTCCATGTAGAGCGCAAAAAGAAGCGGGGATAAGGGGCACCCCTGACGGGTTCCCCGCTCAATGGAGAAAAGGGCCGACCTGCAGCCATTAACCCGTACAAAGGCCTTGGGGGCCGCGTAAAGGCACTTAATCCAGCGCAGGAAATTGTCTCCAAAACCATACTTGCGGAGCACCGCAAACAAGTACCCCCAATCAACGCGGTCGAAGGCCTTCTCCGCATCTATAGATAGCAAAAAGGCCGGGGTCCGAGCGCGGCGCACCTGGTCGAGGAGATGCAGCAATCGCTTGGAGTTATCTCCACCCTGTCTGGTGTGAATGAAACCGGGCTGGTCCGGGTCCACTGCGTCCGCCATAAGAGGATTTAGGCGCGTCGCCAGGATTCCCGCAAATAATTTCGCATCAATGTTCAGAAGCGAGATGGGACGATAGGACCCGCAGTCTCGGGAGTCCTTCCCCGGTTTCAAAATGACGGAAATCGCCGCCTCCGACATCGAAGGGGTGACAGCACCTGTATCAAGAAAGGAGTTAAAGAGCCGCGTTAAAAATGGAGCCAGCTCCACACAAAATGTTTTATAAAAGGAGGCTGAGAATCCGTCCGGCCCTGGAGATTTAGCCAACTTCAGCCTAGAGATGGCTCCTATCACTTCCTCTACCCGAATCGCCGAGTCCAGACTCTCGGAGACTGTTTGCGGGAGGGGGGATATATCACAATCGCTCAAATATGGGAGTGGGTCTCGCGAGCCCGAGGGCTGGTCCGCATACAGACGGCGATAAAAGTCGCGAAAGGCCTCCACTATCTTATCATCAGCGGTCTGTTCTGCTCCACTGTGGGCCCTCACGGATTGTATGAGGGACCTCTGTGTAGAAGCTCGTAGCCTGTGTGCCAACATTTTCCCACACTTATCGCTGCTAAGATAGAATTTGTGGCGCAGCCGCAACAGGGCGTGTTCTGCCCTATCGAGATCTAGGTGTTTAAGCATACGTCTTCGATTTTCTAGTTCGCGCCATACCCGCGGAGCTCCGGTACGCTTATGAATCGCCTCCAGTTCTCTCACTGCCCCCTCCAATTCCGCGCGCTTCTCCCTGCGCAGAGCATTGTAAGTCGCGGCCACCGTGATAAACTCTCCTCGCGTCACTAATTTCATTGCCTCCCAAACCGCCGCAAGAGGAGTAGGCCCCATATCGTTGTTTTGAAAATAGTGTACTATAGTGTCACGTATCCTCTGAACCACATCGTCAGAATGCAGCAAGCTCTCTCGTAGTCGCCAGCCCAGAGGGAACGCTCGCGTACGCTGCGCAGGGAGGAGTACGGAGATGAGTGCATGGTCCGAGAGCGAGCGGGGAGCAATCTCTGAGGAATGTAGACTAGGCATAAGGGAGGAGGAAGCAAGGAAATGGTCCAGGCGTGCGTAAGTTTTATGCGCTGCAGAAAAATATGTGTAGTCGCACTCAGCTGGGTGTTGCGCCCGCCATACATCATGCATACCACTATCTTCCAGCCATCTCTTTCCCCCCAGGGAAAGCGCCCCAGCTTGGTGTGTTCTGTGCCCTGACCTATCGAGTTCCGAATCCATCACCAGATTGAGGTCTCCCCCTACCAATATCGCAGCATCCGGGGAAGCAAGTACTTCGGGTAAAGCCGCTTGCAGGAAAGACTCCTGCTTTTCATTAGGGGCGTAAAGGGACCCTAAAGTAAGGTGCGATTCCCCCATTGTAGCCTGATGGCCAAGAGCCTGCCCTTAATTTCAGCCACTGTCGAGATTACCTTACAAGGGCAGTGCGCACCAATCAGAACCGCCACCCCATTTTTCTTGGATGCCCCGGAGGACCAGAACTGTTGCGGGAATCGCCTATCGCGCATGCGCACTGTATCTTTGGACAATAGATGGGTCTCTTGAAGAAGGCAGATATCACTATTGGTGCTTTCGAGCAGTGAGAGCACTGCCGCGCGCTTCACAGGGTTATTCAGCCCCTAACGTTCAGACTAACCACTTTCAGGTCTCTACCCATTCGGGCGCTTGGGAAGGGGCAAGCATGTGTGAGCTACAGGCGGAGGGACAGTTGTGCCGCCAGCGGGACCGCTAAGTGCTCTGGAACAGACAATCTTTACTTGGGAACTGATGCGGAGACCCCATAAAAACCCATAAGAAACCCCTGTCCCAGATAAGAACAAACATTTCAAAATCAACGAAAAACACACAAACAATATAAACATGACAAAAGTTCATCACAGTGGTTAAATTCAGAGGGTCGTGGCAAAGGTATCGCCGAGTCCACAGGGACTCTCACTTGCAGTCACTCAGGCGCGGGGGAGAGGGAAACCTCAAACTGCACAATCGCCTCTGCTCCCTTTGGCGCCCCACCATGAGCACATCCCGGGACCATCAAGGAAGCCTGTCATGGGGTCGCGGGTCGCCCCGTAACCTGGGACAGCGAGGTGATCACCGCTTCTCGCTCCTGATCACTGGCGGCTCGATCAGGCTTCTGGACCGGGGCGGGCCTGCCAACCCGCTGCCATCCCCAAGTGCGGCGGTCGCTTCGCTTGGCCGGTTGATCTGCTCCCTCCGTAGACATATGAGTGTCAATGCCCAGGGCCCCCAATGCTTCCTCCAGGGACCTGAGTTGCAGTAACTTCCCTTGGTGTTTAAATATTATGCGGAAGAGGTGACCCCACGAGTAAGGTATATTCTTTTCTCGGAGGTAAGCGGTGACAGGCTTAAATTCTCTTCGTTTCACAAGTGTGGAGGCAGCCAAGTCCTGAAAAAGCGCTGGTTGGTGCCCGCGGAACTGTACTGGTTGCTGTTCACGTGCCCTCCGGAGAATGCGCTCCTTTAGTTGGAAGTTATGTACACACACAAGAATATCAGGAGGAGCGGCTTTTGGACCATGGGGGAGGCCCACCCGATGGACCCGGTCCAGCTGGATGTCCGAGTTCTCTTCCTCTCCGAGGATTTGTTGGAATAAGGCGGTGACATAAGCTCTAAGATCGTCCCCTTCCTCCTTCCATGGTACCGCTCTGATTCTCACGTTGTTCCGCCTGGAGCGGTTCTCCAGGTCCTCCGCATGGGCCTGGAGATCGAGGTTCTGTTCGCGGAGGCGCAGCATATCTTGTTGCAGATGGTGGAGCTCCTCTTCCCGTCCCACATCGTGCTCCTCTAAAGTTGCCACCCTCTCACCTATGTCGTCCACATCTCGGCGAACTTCCCTGAGGTCAGCGGTGAGTTGCGATCTGAGCTCCTGAATGTCCTCCTTGATGGCCGAGAAGAGCTCCACCATGAAAGCCTTGGTCGCTGGGGAGTCATCCCCCTCCATCGTATTAGGCCCCTTCTCGCCCGGCGTTAGAGAGTGACCAGACTGCTTCTGGAGGAGATCCTTCAACGACTTCTCCCTTCGGGCTCTCGCCGCCGCCATAGTGGGCCACCGGGCCTGTATCGAGCCTCGTGTCTATCTCCGCTCCGGATTCCAATGCCGATACCACCTCCGTTGGGGATAAGTGCTTCGCAGGTGGTGCCGCTGCATATACACTCCTCCGCAAACTTCTTTGTCCCCGCTTATACTCAGGAGGCCGGACGGAACTCCTCGAACTGACCGGTCCGGGGGAGTGCCCCTCCGCCCTGAGCACCCCCTACCCAAAAGCACTGCGCCTGCCGTAAAGCCCCCTCAGCCTCGACGGGACCCGTGTAGGCCTCCGGCCGCGCAACCGCCTCCTGCACTGCGCCGTCACAGGGTGTCAACCGGGGGCGGTATGTCCAGCGGTCATTCACGACTCCGATGCTCGAGGCCGCTTGTATTGCCTCCGGTAGCCTCTGCGTCACTGCTCCTCCAGGCCCCCTCCACCTCTGGGCCTCGAGAGGTACGATCGCCGGGCTCTACCAGTATGAGGGGGGAGCAGCCCGCAATGAGTGGGTGCACTCTCCACGCCCTATGAAGTAGTCCCAGCGGTAATAAGCGGTGAGTGCCCAGTCCCCTCGCCGTCACGTGGATAACCGGGTAGTTCTCCCACAGACCCCAGCCCCTCTTGAGGCCGACCCCGCTGGAGCCGTCCGCCGAACCGCGGACCGACAGGGCCTCCGCGCTGGCGCCTCTTGTCTCCAGGCCTCAGCGCACCCGGGCCGGACACCGCTCTCTTCTCGTCCGCTCAGGGCCGGAGGCAAGGGCACTCCTCCCCAGCTCTTCTGAACCCCCAATCCCGGCTCACCTCACTGCCAGCGACAGGGCCCGCCCGCCGGCGGCGCCTCTGCAGGGATCCTCGCCGGAGTCCCCTTCCGAGCCGGGACCGGTCCTCCTCACCACAGCTCCGGCCTCTGCCCTCTGCCCTCCGCGGCCCGTCCACTGCGTCCGCTCTACACCGCTGGACCTCCGTCAGCCGGTCTCAGCCACGTCCACTGCCGGAGCAACTCCCCCTGCCACCGGATGCCTTCTGTTGCCTCGGGGGCCGCCTTTCGTTGCCGGCGCCTCCACCTACGCTTCGGGCCTGCGATCCCGCAAGGCCGCAATCGCGCCGCTCTACGCTGAGAGACGTGCAGGCCCGATCACCTCACAGCGTTCGCAAGGTCGTGCAGCCGCACCGCGGGCGCCAAACTCCGTCCACAGGCGTCCCGCACACCCCAGAGCCGTCGCCACTAGAAATCGCGGCTGGATAGCCCCGGGATGCGGCTCGATTACAGTGCTTTTAAACAGGCAGCGCCGGAGGGACACAGATCCGCGTCCTACCGCGCCGCCATCTTGGTCACGCCCCCTTCATTTGGTTTTTAAATGAAGTGCCCATCTATAGTGGTTGAAGATACACAAAAGGGAATGCAACCTTTTTCTAGCTTTGAACTACCCTGTCCCTTTTGTCAGATAGTGATGACTCTCCTTCTGTTTGGATCAGAGTGTACTGCTCCTCAAGGAGTACACTCATGAAAAGATGAAAGTCCTGAAGTCTGGCCTCCTCGCGACAGCAAACAGGCCCGTTGGTGCCCAGACTCTGCTGCCCGGGCCGACCACCAGCGTGAAGCTCTGGTGAGACATGGTCTTCACGTCTACAGCGACCACCAGCGATGACCGCCCATGTGAGACCAATACTTTGTGCTACAGCAACGACAGCCAGAAACAACTGCCAAAGTGATGCTACAACAACAAACAGTCCGTGACGCTTGACCGGCTCGTCACGCTACAGCGTTGATCATCAAGCACTCCTAACCTGAAATTCTCACTACAGGGCCAACCGCCTGCGAAGCTCAGCCTGCTCCTTGCAGCCTGTCCTTCCACGAATGGAACTCTTTGGGCTGGACTTTGAAGGTTACTCTTCAGCAATACTAACCTGGTCCCTGTATCCGACCCATGCTCCATCGCAGTTGGCCTGAACTTTCTCCCGGTCTAGCACAACTAGACGACCGCGAGTTGTGCTTTGTGCTTTGTGGTGATATTTTCACAAAAAACTTTAAAATTGCATATATCCAGCTCTACTGATTGGATGCTTGTCATTCTGGTATAATTTTATTTATTAAAATGTACTCTATTTGTCGGGAATGGTTTGGGCTTTTTCTTGTGTTGAATTATCCCTTCATTACTGTTTGTGTGGTGCATTAATACTTTACACATTGCCTCTAAGTTAAGCCTGACTGGTTTGTGCCAAACAACCAGAAGGTTAAGCACAGCCTAATTTAGTGACTTTTGTGGTTCACCCTGACAAGGATTGCGGTTGTTGCCTGAGTGGGGCTTCCACCCATTTCATCCAATAACCCAATTTTTTACACTGCATTAGTCCTGGGCAGCAATATCTCCTGAGAAAATACTGATATGATGGGGTTGTTTTTCCCCGGTATAACATTGCTCCACCTTCTGGGGTCTACACCTGAGTGAAAGATAATGCCATAATACTGCAGGTGTTTCCAAGTTCCAAGATGCAATTGTGAATGCTGTTGTCCCCAGACAAACTGAGGTAATTTCACGCAACTTGTCATTTTGATTTTTCCATATGGCACGCATTTGCACCCAAATCCTGGTTACTCTGCCTCTTACAATGACATCCTAAGACTGTTTATGAGAGATGTATCTACCCTGTACTATACTGCAAGATTTTTACTAGGGTTAGTCCTCTCGAAAACTCTTCAGAGGGTTGCACTATGTGCATTTGAGTGCACCATCAAATATAGTAATCTGTAAGCCACCAGGGTATGTTGCTAATATTTTACCAAGTTTGAAAGTTGAAGATATGTATCTTATGGCAGCATTTCATCCCTCAGTTCTGACTGGAAAATCAAACGTTTTTCAATCTTTATTGTATTTATTGTTTTTATAATACATGGGAGCCTGCAATCCCTGTATGGAAGCCCATCACTAATTTAGTTACTACAGGTGAGTTGTGTCTTTCATTACATGTAATAAAGAAATGATGTAGCTGCTCAATTGTAGTATGTTATTACAGCTGTGTTCTCACATCACAAAGAACATGCTTTTTTTTAATCACACTATAGGACTTTGAATGAAAGATAGAATCTCTGCATGTTTCTACACAATCTGAGCAATAGCGTCTTTTTAACCTGACTTCTATTAAAGTGATCCTAATATATTTTGCAAAATTTAATAAGTGCTTTTTGGTGGTTTTCATTCTACATGCCACATTCTGCTTTTATTCTTCTTGTCTGCAATGAATATCAAACAGCCAGACACCCGGGCTGAGATTTACTAAGTGTTTGTGTTGCCCTTGTGTCACGCAAGGCGATGCAATCTATTAAGTCAGATTTAATAAGCCACGCACAAGGTGAAATGCGACAGTAAATCTGTTCGCCTAAATAACTAGTCACAAAGAGGCTGCATTTTGAAATATTGTATGGTTTAAAGCATCTGCTGCAGAGATCTTTGTGCCCAGCAAATTTCAAGGGATAATAATAATGGGAAGATAACTCTGGTGGTTAATGCACTTCCTGGAGAGAGCTGTGTTTTACCTAGTCACAGTGTTAACTTATAAAGTACCATAGAGTGTTGATGTGCCTACTGCAAAGCACATCATGTAACATGCAGATCACAGATTTGTACTTTATATTGATGGGTAAGTGGGCTACTGCTTTTGACACAGAGATCCTTTTCTTACTTCCAGTTCCTAAGGTTCAATCCTTCAAATATATCAAAGTGAGGCAGTATCAAGGAGCTGCATGCAAACAGCCAGGCATTCATTTAGAACCTTATTGTGTTTTTCTCAATCTGTTATTATTCTAAGTTTGCAAAGAAGGGTTCTTTGGATAGGAATGAAGTCTTGTTAGTACAGACAACCCTAATCACAGCAGTGCATTTCAAATCCTGACTTTGTGTTTCCCAAGATCATGCACTCTTATATACACTTTCTAGAAGTATGGATGGTATGTGACTCGTACCCCTTATAACTCTCATTGTCCATTGTCTACTGTAATAGTTCCTGAGCATTAGATATATAGAAGCCAGCCAGTCAAAAGAGATGGTAAAGAGACTATGCTCCATGAGAGGGACAAACACAAGATGACCAGCTGGGATATGAACTGGAAGCAGGCAAATAAGAGTGGCAGGGAAGGCAACCAAAGGTAAGCAAGGGTGAGCCACAAGCTCCTATATGTTCTTAGTAAGCCCACAATATGGCTTGCAACAGACACAGCACATGCGCTGTCTAGTAAGCTCAACCTAAAAATTTACTGAGAATCAAACAATAACAGTCTGCTTCATGGCAGAATATTAGTGTCAGGCCAGATCACCAAGCGCTGGGTAATTTGAGGGTAATTATGCAATCCTTGGAACAAGTAGTACTCACTCAGTCCTTGGAAATATAGGAACTAGGTAATACTATGTTGGAACTGGCACTTTCTGGTAGGCTGAGGCGGGGCCCCAGACAGGCAGAACCTACCACGTCAGGGGTGGGTGATTACACTCACTGTATAACCTGCTCTCACCCTTGGATAGCTTGGCACTGAGCAGTCAGGCTTATCACAGAGGCAATGTGTAAAGCATTGACACAGCACTCACTCACAATAACTACACTGAGCGTCACAAAAGAGACTTCGCAAGTGATGTATGTAAATAATGTTTGTATTCAACAAACACAAAAATCAACACAACATGAATATCATGTATTTCGGGGCATAAATCACACTTGGAAATATCACTAGCAGTACTAGGCCCAACCGTGTTGAAATTACATCAATAATATACACACTTGGGAAAGATCCTATTCTAACCCCTCCCCCAGCACCTTTATGTGGTGCAACACGTTGTCAACTCCAGGCCTACCCTAGCAATTCTTATAATTCAGTACCACACAGTTATAGGGTACACCCCAGGTCACAGTGATAATCAGAAATATGTACATGCAAAGAATTATAACACTTTTTTGCAGCACCACGGGCCAAGGCTGCACGGGTAAAACCAATGTCAAACATAGTGTTCTACTGGCAAGAAATCAACGTGTTAGGCAACACCGCCGGCCAATGTCATGAATCACAGGCGTCTCGCAGACTGTCACTCCCACACACACAGTCACTCAATCCACACTGATACGCAGTGCAACAGATATCAGGCAGGCGTACGGAATGCACTCTCACACATATGCACACAGCAATGTAACGCGGTGCAACTGAAACCCAGCAGGTCAATTGATAGCACACTGCAGACCCCGTGGACCAAGCCTCCCTCCACCCTCCAGTTCACCCTGAGTATCTTACGCCTACAGATTGAAGATAACTAGCGCTCCTCCTGGATACTAGGCTGCACGTGGCCAAATTCACATTTAGTCAGGAAAGCATGTGGAGGTAGATAGCAGGACTAATTAGGAGGCAGTCATCAAATGGAGGTTTGGCCGCCACTCAGGAAGTTCACCTACAGGATGAGGAGCAGAAGCTGGCTGAGGGCAATAGTCAGTCACTCAAAAAGGGTTCCATAAGGACCTTCCGGCACCAGCCCAGTTTTGCAGAGCAAATGGGGAACACACTTCCAATAGCTCTCAGAGGTGTTCCTTCACCCCAGTCAATCACTCATTTACCCATCCCCAAGCTGGGCAATACTACCTGGCAACACAATGTCGTTGTGGCCAGGTGAGGAGAGGACAGTTGGTCTGCCGCACTGAGGGCCAAAAAGGGAACAATCGATGAATGGGGAATGAAGCAGGGGAGCCTCTCGGAAAAAGGAGGCACCCCGTCAGGTACACGTTGTTCAGAGTTGCACCCTTGCAATCTGGGCACAACATCTGGTGTGCATTGATACGGGTCGCACCAGACTGTTCCGGTCACACACAATAAAGAGTTGCAAATTTCCTATCTCCCTGGAAATGAGGCACAACATCTGGTGCGTGTTAAAATGGGTCGCATCAGACAATCCCGGTCACTCACAACGAAGGGTCGCAAAGTCCATACCGCCCTGGAAATTAGGCACAATGCCTGGTGCACGTTAATACTGGTACCAGACAATTCTGGTCACACACACAGGTGCACATTTAGCAATGCCACATGAGGTAGAATGGGGCACTACTATGGTTACGCCCCAACCTCCAAGGGTTGCAACCTGTGAATTGGACACCACCGCACTACCAGTTGGGATCCAGCAGACGATGTGGGCACTTAAGAGGGCACCGCTCTCCAGGTGTTGCAAGTAGACGATGTGGGTCCTTCGTAGAAGATCTTTGATGTCACTGACACCTCCAAACGAACAGGGAGCAAGCCAACACGCCCTTGAGGAGCACACGTCAGGGTGCCACACAGCAACAGATAGTCAGCCTAGGCCAGCCACTATTCAGGAAGGGTTTGTGGTCCCTTTCAATGGCAGTAATCCTCCTTGTGCACAGATTCCTCTGGCAGTGTGCACCAAGAGGTTCCAGGTTCTCTGGTCCCACGTACCCACAAATTTATCTATGCCCTGCTGAAGTATAACACCAGTAGTTATACTGTAGTGTGCCTTTGAAGTGGGGTGGTTCAAAGGGTCTCCCTTAAAACCACAGATGTCTCCCCTAAATTTCAGTCCTGTCTGTGATGAGGCCAAGGTATACAGAGCTTAATCTTTAGTGGGCCATAATCTGGCTCCCAGAGGCCAAGTGTCAAAACCTCTTCCTCTAATCTATCCAGCCAGGCCCTCAAATGACAGAGGTCTGTCGTTCCAGTTGTATGCCCAGTGTTTTATAGCTGTTGATGGGGAATGCACAGATGTGCTCACCAGCCTCCAGTATGGATTAGAGTCAAGCTAAAAGGCACACAAAGACTTTTAGAGTAGAGAAATCCCCACTTTTTAGGAGTGGCGTTTCTGAGCTAGTAATGACAAAACCACCTTTACCACAGGAAAGGGTTTGTCATTGTGAATCCAATGATAGGAAACATGATGAGGCTGTTCCACTGCAATCCAAAGTTGCAGCCCGAAGTAATTTCAACCATTTCCCCATGTTAGCCTATGGGAAGAGTAAACTCATAGGCAGTGAAAACACACATGGATATTCCTCACTACGTGGCAGTGAACACGTGTCCCTGCCCGGCCTTTCACCTATCACTCACTTCACCCCTGAAGATGTACCCTAGGGGTGCTCTAGTGATAGTGAAAGGTCCTCTCAGGATGGCTAGTGATTTAGAAAGGGCAGCCTGAGTAGAAGCGCAATTGCACACACACAGACCTGCACTGGCAGGTTGGACACATGTTTAGAAACACCATAGGTTCAAGTGCGCACACCAGCCTGCAGTGGCAGGCTGGACACATATTTAAGCACATCACTGGTGCAAGCACACACACCGGCCTGCAATGGCAGGCTGGACACATGTTTAAAACCATCATAGGTGCAAGTGCGCACATCGGCCTGCAATGGTATGCTGAACACATGTTTAAGCACATCATTGGTGCAAGTACACACACACCGGCCTGCAATGGCAAGCTGGTAACCTGATTTCCAAACATCAGATAAGCACCACTACCAAACATGGGTAGGAAGGGTGCGCACACCTTCACACTGCATTTACAGTGGGAAAGTGCTCAGGCCCTAAGGCCACAGCAAGAGAATCCACAAAACCCAAGAGGTGTCCCATGGGAAGAGCCGACCCCCTAGGTAGGGAAAACCCACAAGGGAGTTCTTCACTACCCGGGCAGAGAAGACGCATGTGTACCTAGCCGACCGCTCACCTACTCCAAGCTTCACCCCTCAGGACTTAACCTAGGGCCGCTCTGGAGTTAATGAAATGCCCCTTTAGGGCTGGCTAATGAGTGAGAAAGGCCCACCTGAGCATGATACATGTTTGACAGGCTATTCTGGTGGGTGGCACAATCAGTGCTGCATCCCACTACTAGCTAGTGCAGTACCCGCCGTAGGTATATGGTGTACCTTTTTACAGGACACTCACAGGTACAACACCTAAACCATTGAAGTAAGCACCCCTTCCTGGCATGTGTAGGAACAGCATCCGCATTTTCCCACTTCAGTACGGGAAAGTGCCCAGAGTCCTAAGGTCATGAAAAGAGAGTTGGCAAAAACCAGGAGGACAAAAAGCAAAACGTTTTAGGGAAATCCCCCTAAGAAGGGCCATGTCCAACATACTGCAAGCTCAATACATTGCCAGGTACCTCCTGTTAGAAACGGGTAGCGTGGTGCAGAGCGGGCGGGCCAAATTCCGGAGGAAATGTGTAAAGCATCTGCGCAGCACACTCACAGGCGACACACCAGTCACACTACAAAAGGAGACCACACCAGGTTAGGTGGAAAAAAACAGCATATGTATTATGCAGAACATGTTAGGATATTATCACAGGTGCAGATAACTGTGCCAACCGGCACCGGGTAGCAGTTCACAGGGGGACTATTTACAAGGCAGGGCCAATCGGGCCGCTGCCAGAATCATCACAAGCACAGGTTGCAAAAGATAAATGAAAGTTCATAAGTATTAATAAATGTAATCAGTCCGTACCTCCTGGTAGAATAATTAACTTAGCATCCTCACATGAGCCTCGATCAGAGTGGGCATAAACATGTGAACATCAGACATACTCCCTTCATATCAACGTAGTCATGGAAACAGTAGGCCTAAACAGGTGCATGGGGCATTTCCGTAGGCGTAAAAGCACATTAGGCATTTTATCAGCATACATGAAACATGAGGCAGGCCAACATGGTGCAGGAAACACATTATGCCCCAAACATCAGTAGTGTGGGCATTAGGACAGAACATTAGACCACCTTATTGGCATGAAGACCTTAACATGCAGCATCTCGTTAGCATAACAGCAGTATCAGCCTAAACCACATTAGGCATGTATAAAGGCCCTTCTCAGCATGTTGGCAGTGCACCTTATGTGAATACACCTGGGCATGAAATCATTAGGCATAGAATGAAGACATTCGGCATGAATTGGGAGGCAGAAAACTCCTTGTGCCTGAAACCAGCAGTGTGGCCACAGTATACATAACCTTAACAGTGCACCCTAGAAACACCCCCAGGGGGGAAAGAACCCATTAGCATAAACAGCATTGGAACATTAGAAAAGAGCATTAGGCACCAACATGTGGGCATGGAGGCGACCCCATTAGGGTGAAAGCATGAACAACACAGTAGCAATTTGGGGGAAAACATTACTAGCATAAATGCATTAGCGTAGACCCCTTAGCGCAGGCATAGCCTTAGCATAAATCACCTGTACATAAATCATAAAAGGCGCTAGGCCTCACAAGCATAAGCCCCGGTCGCCCCCAATCAGGGGCACAACACTCTGAAACTGGGCCCAGGCCAACTGGCCTCTCTCAGGGGCTCAGAAGCCCTATGTCCCGCAAAGTCAGGGCTGGCTGCAAGGGCAGCAAAAACAAAGGTGCGCAAAGCGCTAGGGAAGGAGGGTCTCTCACTCCTCTCTCTGTTCTCCTGGGTAATCCAATGCCCCCAATGCGTTGCAGCTGCCCCCTGTCCTGCGGGGCAGCTGGGTAAACCCAACAAGCACTAGCGCCAACAATGCAGTGATGGGAGCCCCACTCCGGGCTCTAACAGGAATCTGCCCACAAGAACACTGGCACGGGGGAGCCCCTCTTCTGGGACTCTAGAATTTCCCAAAATGCCTCTGTCGTGCAGCTGAGGGAGGAAACAAGTACTGGGCACGTTGGAGCCCCCTCCTATGGGACTCTAAACACAACCAATGCCCTCCAAAGAATACTGGCACCGGGGTGGGCACCGACAATGTGCCCCGACATACCCCCCAACCACAGGATGACTGAGCCCCACTCACCGGCAGTCTGAGGCCCCTCTGGATGTCTCTGCAGTCTCCGGGCACCGGCAATGTGCCCCGACAGGTCCCGCTTCTGGGACCTCTCCTGGCTTCACCCTCAGCGGAGCCTTCTCCTCGTCAGCAGCGCGGAGGGGCAGGCACCGACAATGTGCCTCGGGCTCCCTCCGCCGCAGGACTCCTCCTTGGCAATTTACATATAGCGCTCACGAGGCGCTAGGCGGCAGGAAAGTTCTTGGGCTGAAATTAAGTTGTAGCGCCCACAAAGCGCTAGGTCCCACACCATAAAGTGGTAGTGCTCCCCTTCACTGGCAATGAAATATAGCCCTCCCGAGGCGCTAGGGAGCAGGCTGGAAGGCACAGTCACTGGAAATATAGTGCTCTCGCAGCACAGCACTGCAGATGTCAGCTCCTCACCTCCTGGGCAATAAGATAAAGCGCTCTTCTTCTCCAGGCGCTAGCCAGCAGGCAAGGATGGTCAGTCACTTCAAATGTAGCGCTCCTCTTCTGCTGGGCACAGTTATAGCGCTCTCGCAGCAAGCAGAGCACAGTCAATGCAAATATGGCACTCCGGCAGCCCAGCGTTGCAGGACCCACGTACCTTCTTCTCCTGGGCAGGGCTGGAGGCAGCGCTCTCCTGGTGCAGGAATAAGGTTGTAGCGCTAAGTCCCACAAAATAAAGTTGCAGCGCTCCTCTTCCCCTGTGGCACAGTTATAGCGCTTTAGCAGCACAGCGCTGCAGGCATCAGCCCCTCTCTTCTCCTGGGCAGACCACGTGCTCACAGGGTGCTAGGCAGCTGGCAGTAAGATATAGTGCTCACCGGGTGCTGGGCTTAGGACGGCAGGAGAGCAGGCAGGCAATACTGGGCAAGATCAGCAGGCAGTGGGTACTCATCAGAACAGGACAGCAGCTCCTAGAAGCAGTCATCTCCCATAAAGTGGCACTCCTCCTGACACAGCAGTCTTCACTCCAGTAAAGGGCTCTCACTGGCCCTGTGGACAGCGGAGGGGTGCAGATGGGCACAGGGGCCAGCACACAGGCCCAATGTGGCGGTACCTCCTGGCAGAGTGTCCCCTCTCATTCAGGTCCACGCTCAGTCTGAGCACATGGAGGCACAGCCCCCCTCACCCCATCTACCAGAAAGGGCTGGAAGCTTCTGGAAAGTTCCCTGGGAAACCGGTCCCAACTGGTTTAGGGGGAGGTGTAGAGCACCCCGGGTGCCAGGCTTCCCTCCAAAAGCTGGGGGTGCTGGGAAACAGACAACTAGACCGCCAACTCACCTCAGACAGGCGGCACATGTGCATACAGGAAGGGCGTCCATTTTAAAAGTAACATTTTACAAAGGTGCATTTCTACAATGGTGGAAATAAAGGTGTGTACACCATTGCACAGCATTTATTATTTTCAGTTCAGACACACCATGTCAGTAAAAAGGCTAGGGGGAAAAGCGAAAAATTCAGGGAAAAAGGGCCAAGTCCAACACAACCCCCTCCCAGCCAAAAGCCAGGGTAGACCACTCAATGACTTGATGGGCTTCCCTGCTTGGGGCGAGAAAATGTTGACGCGGGCCCGCAACTGCAGGGGCACCCGCAGGTTCTCCGCCACTCTGGAACCCGGTGGTTCCCTCTCTCAAACCTCCCTGGACCAACTAAGCCACCCCACTGGTGCTCCCTAGTTGTCCGCGGCCAGGACCAGGCACTAGGCCGTCCAGATGTCTCTGGCCCTTGCTGTCTCACAGAGTGGGGGGCAGTAGCCCCAAGCCCATAGTACCCGTCGGCCACCCTCCTTCTCCTCCGTGCAGTGCCAAACTGCCACTGGTCCTCCCACCTAGGGTCCGCACCCTCAGGCTGACCAGCAGTCCGGGGCGAGGCTCTCCTCCCCTACCTCTCCTTCTGGGGTTCCGCCCTCTCCTCCTATGCGGGGCACCCTCAGAACACCACTCTCTCACTCGTCCAGGGCCGTGACCCTGCATCCGATCCACCAACCCAGGGTCTAAACCCTTAGGTTGCCCCGGTGCCAGAGGCGAGTCCTCCCTCCCTGTGCACCCCCTCCCAGAGTTCCGCACCCTCCCACCTGGAGAAGTACCCCTGGAAGACAACGCTGGGGGGACACTGCTTACAGACGTCCCTCCCGCCAGGTCAGGCAGTACCTGTCCCTGGCCTCCCAACCCAGGATCGAAGCCCTGTGGCTGAGCCGGTGCCAGAGGCGAGTCCTTCCTCCCTCAGCACCCCCTTCCAGAGTTCCGCACCCTCCCACCTGGAGAAGTACCCCTGGAAGTCAAACCGGTAGGGACCCTGATGACAGGTCTCCCTCCCTCCAGGTCAGGCAGTCCCTGAACCTGGCATCCCAGCCCAGGATCTAAACCCTGTGACTGAGCAGACCCCAGAACCCCTGGAGCTCGGATTACCGACGCCCCGGGTTCTCCTGACACTAGGGGATCCCCTTCCATGGATGGCCTATTGGGACAGCCTAGGCTCCCAACCTGGGGCTCCCTTATGGAACTCTCCAGGCCCTGAGACTGCGGTTGGGGCACCTCGGGACACCTCCCCGTCTCACTCCTTCCTGTAGACAGGACGTGAGGCCCTACAACCCTCTCCCTACCCTGGGACCTAGCTGGGCTATTCTGCACCTCTCCCACCTCGCTGGGTTGGAAGAGCCCTGCACCATTCCCTTCAGGATCACTCCCCAATGCCTCCTCAGACACTCTGGCGCTCACCCAGAGGTCTGCCTCCTTGCGAGCTCCCTGGGGTCAGAGAGCCCACACTGCAACAGGTGTTGGCGCAACCTGGGAAAACAACTCCTGAGCACGTGCTCCCTGATAATCAGATGGAACAGCCCTTCCCAATCGATCACCTCGCCACACACCATCCACTCCTCCAGTGCGGTCCAACACACGTCCACATACTCCTCCCAGGACTGGTGAGACAGTTTTCCACTGCCCTTGAACTCCAACCTGTCCCCCTCTTCCTGGGAATCAGGCCCCGTCTTCCGGGCTCTGGGAGTGGGACTCCCTACATTGGATTCACTCTCGCTGCCACCACTGGATCTCACCCTCACTGGCGAATCCAGACCACAGAAACCACTCTCAGGGGACAACCTACCCTCCTGAGCTAGTCTCTCCCTGGCGAAGGCCCTTTCAGCCTCAGCCATCCTTTCCTGTGCAAGGACCTTTTCGGTCTCCAGCTTTTTCTCTTGCACCCTCAGCCGTGCTATCTCCTTGGCGTGCTCCAGCCTGAGCCTCTCCAAAGCCAGCTGATGCTCCCTTTCTTCCCTCCTATCTACCCACTCTTCTGGGGACAGGGAAAGGGATGGGGCAGTGCCCCTGACACTGGACCCAGCACGGGACTCCCTGTCTATGGGGTCCCCCTACTTACTGGTGTCCCCGCCCTGTCATTTTGTACCTCCTGTTCAGGATCCTTAGGGCCACCCTCTCGGCCTGCGGCCAGGGCCCTCTCCTCCTCATAGTGTTCCCGGTCCCATTCATCCTCTTGCCATTGAATCAGGAATCCCTGAAGGCCTGGCTTGGTGTCTGACCCACTTACTATTATATCTCTCCCCTCACAGAACCCCCTCAACTCCAACACACTGAACTTGAACAGATGGTCAAAATCAAAGACAGATTCCATTTTGGCAAGACACCAAGACGCAGTGCAAGACAAGGGACCTAGGTGCAAGGGCTGCTACAGGAGTGCACAATTCAAAATGCCACTTTCAGGGCGCAACAAAATCAGGAACAATAATCCCCAAATCTGTGATTATTTCAACTGCTCAGTTTGCAGTGCAACCCGTTGTCGCTGTGGTACTGCGCAAACACAAGTCCTATCCCACCGCTGAACACCAATGTTAGAAACGGGTAGCGTGGTGCAGAGCGGGCGGGCCAAACTCCGGAGGAAATGTGTAAAGCATCTGCGCAGCACACTCACAGGCGACACACCAGGCACACTACAAAAGGAGACCACACCAGGTTAGGTGGAAAAAAACAGCATATGTATTATGCAGAACATGTTAGGATATTATCACAGGTGCAGATAACTGTGCCAACCGGCACCGGGTAGCAGTTCACAGGGGGACTATTTACAAGGCAGGGCCAATCGGGCCGCTGCCAGAATCATCACAAGCACAGGTTGCAAAAGATAAATGAAAGTTCATAAGTATTAATAAATGTAATCAGTCCGTACCTCCTGGTAGAATAATGAACTTAGCATCCTCACATGAGCCTCGATCAGAGTGGGCATAAACATGTGAACATTAGACATACTCCCTTCATATCACCGTAGTCATGGAAACAGTAGGCCTAAACAGGTGCATGGGGCATTTCCGTAGGAGTAAAAGCACATTAGGCATTTTATCAGCATACATGAAACATGAGGCAGGCCAACATGGTGCAGGAAACACATTATGCCCCAAACATCAGTAGTGTGGGCATTAGGACAGAACATTAGACCACCTTATTGGCATAAAGACCTTAACATGCAGCATCTCGTTAGCATAACAGCAGTATCAGCCTACACCACATTAGGCATGTATAAAGGCCCTTCTCAGCATGTTGGCAGTGCACCTTATGTGAATACACCTGGGCATGAAATCATTAGGCATAGAATGAAGACATTCGGCATGAATTGGGAGGCAGAAAACTCCTTGTGCCTGAAACCAGCAGTGTGGCCACAGTATACATAACCTTAACAGTGCACCCTAGAAACACCCCCAGGGGGGAAAGAACCCATTAGCATAAACAGCATTGGAACATTAGAAAAGAGCATTAGGCACCAACATGTGGGCATGGAGGCGACCCCATTAGGGTGAAAGCATGAACAACACAGTAGCAATTTGGGGGAAAACATTACTAGCATAAATGCATTAGCGTAGACCCCTTAGCGCAGGCATAGCCTTAGCATAAATCACCTATACATAAATCATAAGAGGCGCTAGGCCTCACAAGCATAAGCCCCGGTCGCCCCCAATCAGGGGCACAACACTCTGAAACTGGGCCCAGGCCAACTGGCCTCTCTCAGGGGCTCAGAAGCCCTATGTCCCGCAAAGTCAGGGCTGGCTGCAAGGGCAGCAAAAACAAAGGTGCGCAAAGCTCTAGGGAAGGAGGGTCTCTCACTCCTCTCTCTGTTCTCCTGGGTAATCCAATGCCCCCAATGCGTTGCAGCTGCCCCCTGTCCTGTGGGGCAGCTGGGTAAACCCAACAAGCACTGGCGCCAACAATGCAGTGATGGGAGCCCCACTCCGGGCTCTAACAGGAATCTGCCCACAAGAACACTGGCACGGGGGAGCCCCTCTTCTGGGACTCTAGAATTTCCCAAAATGCCTCTGTCGTGCAGCTGAGGGAGGAAACAAGTACTGGGCATGTTGGAGCCCCCCTCCTATGGGACTCTAAACACAACCAATGCCCTCCAAAGAATACTGGCACCGGGGGAGGGCATCGACAATGTGCCCCGACATACCCCCCAACCACAGGATGACTGAGCCCCACTCACCGGCAGTCTGAGGCCCCTCTGGATGTCTCTGCAGTCTCCGGGCACCGGCAATGTGCCCCGACAGGTCCCGCTTCTGGGACCTCTCCTGGCTTCACCCTCAGCGGAGCCTTCTCCTCGTCAGCAGCGCGGAGGGGCAGGCACCGACAATGTGCCTCGGGCTCCCTCCGCCGCAGGACTCCTCCTTGGCAATTTACATATAGCGCTCACGAGGCGCTAGGCGGCAGGAAAGTTCTTGGGCTGAAATTAAGTTGTAGCGCCCACAAAGCGCTAGGTCCCACACCATAAAGTGGTAGTGCTCCCCTTCACTGGCAATGAAATATAGCCCTCCCGAGGCGCTAGGGAGCAGGCTGGAAGGCACAGTCACTGGAAATATAGTGCTCTCGCAGCACAGCACTGCAGATGTCAGCTCCTCACCTCCTGGGCAATAAGATAAAGCGCTCTTCTTCTCCAGGCGCTAGCCAGCAGGCAGGGATGGTCAGTCACTTCAAATGTAGCGCTCCTCTTCTGCTGGGCACAGTTATAGCGCTCTCGCAGCAAGCAGAGCACAGTCAATGCAAATATGGCACTCCGGCAGCCCAGCGCTGCAGGACCCACGCACCTTCTTCTCCTGGGCAGGGCTGGAGGCAGCGCTCTCCTGGTGCAGGAATAAGGTTGTAGCGCTAAGTCCCACAAAATAAAGTTGCAGCGCTCCTCTTCCCCTGTGGCACAGTTATAGCGCTTTAGCAGCACAGCGCTGCAGGCATCAGCTCCTCTCTTCTCCTGGCACGTGCTCACAGGGTGCTAGGCAGCTGGCAGTAAGATATAGTGCTCACCAGGTGCTGGGCTTAGGACGGCAGGAGAGCAGGCAGGCAATACTGGGCAAGATCAGCAGGCAGTGGGTACTCATCAGAACAGGACAGCAGCTCCTAGAAGCAGTCATCTCCCATAAAGTGGCACTCCTCCTGACACATCAGTCTTCACTACAGTAAAGGGCTCTCACTGGCCCTGTGGACAGCGGAGGGGTGCAGATGGGCACAGGGGCCAGCACACAGGCCCAATGTGGCGGTACCTCCTGGCAGAGTGTCCCCTCTCATTCAGGTCCACGCTCAGTCTGAGCACATGGAGGCACAGCCCCCCTCACCCCACCTACCAGAAAGGGCTGGAAGCTTCTGGAAGGTTCCCTGGGAAACCGGTCCCAACTGGTTTAGGGGGAGGTGTAGAGCACCCTGGGTGCCAGGCTTCCCTCCAAAAGCTGGGGGTGCTGGGAAACAGACAACTAGACCGCCAACTCACCTCAGACAGGCGGCACATGTGCAGACAGGAAGGGCGTCCATTTTAAAAGTAACATTTTACAAAGGTGCTACAATGGTGGAAATAAAGGTGCATACACCATTGCACAGCATTTATTATTTTCAGTTCAGACACACCATGTCAGTAAAAAGGCTAGGGGGAAAAGCGAAAAATTCAGGGAAAAAGGGCCAAGTCCAACACCTCCTCTTTACAGTTTTACTTCAAGAGGGAATGCTTACTCTTGGTGTGTGTATGGGATAGACTGACCCTGTTCAAACTGCACAATGTATCTATCAAAATAAATATAATATCCATTCAGTATTATTCTTTTAAGAAAACACTATGGATTTTATTATTATTAAAACAGTATGCTCATTTTATGCATTTAAAATACTTCTGCATAACTCTCTCCCATGCTGAACTTGGAGAGTGCATGTGAGGAACAAAGGATACCCTTACAAATCTTCAAATCTTATTAGACTATATAACTCGGTATCATGCAAAAGCATCTTACTGTGTAGTTTGCATTCTTCTGGAGCATGTTCTTAGTCTGACACAGTTGAATTTGTGTCACTCTGTGAGTTGGTAACTTGGTGGGACGAGATGAAGATAGAGCAGCACAGTGATGGACTTGTGGTGTTGTGCAGCCTTTATGGATGGTGAAACAACTCCTCCTTACTTGTGTTGCTGACAAACTATGGATGCAGGAAATAGTTCACCACAACAGCGCCAGCTTCTGTTGTGGTAATGGTAGTTGTGGTAGCTTCTTGTGGTATTTGGGATCTTGCAGGTCTTAGAAACTCACTGATGGCTCATTTAGTTGAACATAAAAATTTTGGGTAGAAGGTCCCCCAACCAAGAACAATGGTCTTGATGGCAGGGTCACCCATGCTGGCCTTGTGCTTGCATTTATACCCAGACTCGAGCACACTATACAGGACGCTCAGCTTTTTTTTGGGTCGGGGAGAGGAGCAGAGATAAAACTCCAATTTCAGTCTCACTTAGCAATGATAAGTACTTCACGACTCTACAGAACACAATAGCATGTACTCTCTTTAGAAAGGCAGCATTTCTCCTTCAGCCGGGCTAAGCTTAATAGATGTTTTCCTCAGTGACAAGGGTGGAGTGCTTACCCCTCACAGTGAGAAGCACAAAAAAGTGATGGATAAAATCTTGAATTTATCTCAGCCACTGATAATTACTCAATCAATCAGTCAAGCATGGAGTTTTAAGCATGCTACTCACCCCTGAGGGTCTCAAGGCATTGGGGGGGGGGGGCAGCTTCGGTCAGTCGAAGAGTCAGGTCTTGAGGGTCTTCCTGAAGATGTGCAGGGTGGGGGCGCGTCTGATGTCGATTGGGAGCTCGTTCCAGGTCTTGGCTGTGATGTAGGAGAAGGTTCTTCCACCCGTTCTTGCTCTGCGGATGTGCGGGGGTTCAGTAAGGGCGAGGTCAGCAGATCGGAGGTTCCTCTTGGGTACGTGGAAGGAGATTCTATCGTTGAGATATTGGGGTCCGGTGTTGTGGAGGCATTTGTAGGCACGGGTGAGTATCTTTAAAGTTACTCTCTTTTCGACGGGTAGCCAGTGGAGGTTGCGCAGGTGTTGGGAGATGTGTTCGTGTCGAGGGATTCCGAGGACGAGTCTGGCTGCGGTGTTCTGTATGGTCTGGAGTTTGCGGAGCAGAGACTTATTGATCCCGGCGTAGAGGGCGTTTCCGTAGTCCAGTCTGCTGGTTATGAGTGCATGGGTGACGGTCTTTCTTGATTCAGGGGGGATCCATTTGAAGGTCTTTCAGAGGATGAGGAGGGTGTTGAAGCAGGTGGAGGTGACTGCGTTGACCTGCCGAGTCTTGGAGAGGGAGGAGTTGAGTATGATGCTGAGGTTTTGGGCGTGGCCCGTGGGGGTGGGGGCATTGCCGAGGGCAGTGGGCCACCAGGTGTTGTCCCATGCAGAGGGGGAGGGTCTGAGGACGAGAACCTCTGTCTTCTCCGAGTTGAGCTTCAGGCAGCTGCTGCTCATCCAGGATGCAACGTCCTTCAATCCTTCCTGGAAGTTGAGTCTGGTGGTGAGGGGGTCCTTGGTGAGGGAGAGGAAGAGCTGGGTGTCATCGGCGTAGGATTCTATGCTGAGTCCGTGCTGTCTGACAATGGCGGCGAGGGGGGCCATGTAGATGTTGAAGAGTGTGGGGCTGAGCGATGATACTTGGAGTACTCTGCAGTTGATCTCTGTGGGTTCGGAGAGGAAGGGTGGAAGTTTGATTCTTTGGGCTCTGCCGGTGAGGAAGGAGCGGAGCCAGTCGAGGGCGGTTCCCTGTATGCCGGAGTCGTGGAGTCTGGCGGTGAGTGTGCGGTGCGAGACGGTGTCGAAGGCTGCAGAGAGGTCGAGAAGGATCAGGGCTGCGGTGTGTCCTTGGTCGAGGAGAGTGAGGATGTTGTCTGTGGCAGCGAGTAGAGCGGTCTCAGTGCTGTGGTTGCTGGGGAATCCGGATTGGGAGGGGTTGAGGCAGTTTCCCAGTCTATAGATTTTTTGTCCACCAGGCAACCTGAGTTTTGACCCAGCCATATGCAAATCATTCTTGGTCCTGTTTCATCTGAACTGGGACATAAGCAACCCAAGAGCGATTTCAGCTTAGTTGAGCCTCTTCAGTCAGGTGCAGCTTGGTTTCAGTAGCACAGAGAGCAAACAAAAAAGTAATGGATAACATGCTTGAATTAATCTCAGCCACTAGGGCTGCATTCCTGTCAATTGTTTTTTTCCCGCCATGTGACGCCAGATTAGACCCAGCCATATGCAAATCAGCCTTGGTCCTGCTCCAATGGGACAATCTAGCACAAACTGTCAGGTCAGGTGCACTCTGAATCTGAACAATATCAACCCAAGACCTGTTTTGGACTAGTTGGGCCTCTTCAGTCAAGTGCAGCCTGGTTCCAGTGACACAGTGAGCATGGGACCCACATCTGGGTATGGCTTATGCTTAAGGCATCACAAAGTGAAACAGTCAGAGCGTCTTCCTCTTGTCCTCACCTTCCTCTACGCAGGTGTGCAGACCTGCTTCATGTAAAACATGGATATTGGGTAAGCACAAGGGGTCAGCTTAGATCCAGTCTTGGAGTAATTGGTATGAATCCAATCGCAAACTAAACTTCAAAGTTAGCTACAAACGTAAGCAGCAACTAATAGAGGAAACATGCAGTTTCCTTTCAGTCCATGGTGGAGCTGTCACTCTGGTCACAAATATGTTACAACTGGCTTTTGACAGGTCACGTGATTAGCAGCAGAATGTTTCTGAATCATTCTGTGGCTATGGATTTGAAACCAGATACATATGCTTGCTTCACACTGAATACTACAAGGAGGGAGAATGGAATGAGCAGGTTGGGGGACATGATCTAAGAAGACAACAGACAACAGCAATGACTAACAGTAATCATATGTCGCACCCTACAGCCACAGGAGCTACAAACAACCCAGGGAGGAGGGGCAAGCCATGGAAACATCATCTCGCATGTACCCAAACAGTCTCAGACACCGAACATACAACCAGGGGATACCAGGGGACAGAATGATGTCATACCACACAGATTTATTTGGGAGAGCCAGTTGGCAGTCTTCCCACTCTGGTTAAGATGAAATCACCAATACCACACTACTGCAGTCATCTGCCATCAATCGTTAGCAGTGCCCAGGCAAGGAGAAAGGTGAAGCCTAATTTAAATGGAGTTTAAATTAGGCTTATAGCCCTAATGGTGAGCACGTGCAAATACAACATCGCTGTAGAGCACGTGTCAGGAGACTTGTGACAAGGATTTCCTGTGCAAGAAAACATACTGGGCCTGTCAAAATGATCAAATGAGAAGCAGCTTTGTTACATGGACACTCAGTCAAATTATTTTGGGAGTCCTAGCATGGCAGAACAAATACTGCATAATACTCCTAGAAAGCAGAAACCGCCCCTAAAAAGCTAAATGGACCATCACGGGATATAAACTGACATGCTCTGCACCCTATATTAATCATAGAATTCTAAGTATTTGTTACATAATTCTTAAAATTTTCTTCTTCCCTTCCTCCTAGCTTAACGAAAACCCTTTTCTCTGTAGCTGCTTTGAATTTCTTTGCAATACAGGTCTCCATCTTCAGCTGGTTTTGACCCATTTAAAACCGTATTTATTCTGATCGAAATTGTCTTCCTGGCTAACCCAGAGGGAATTGTGTTTTCTTAGAGCACAGTTGCTTATATTGTTAGGCAGCACACTGAACAAAAAAAGTGTAGAAAAACTCAATTTAAGGCTTTTTTTAACGTGAAATATACACTTCAAATTAAATTTGTTTTTGTGATGGGTTTACTTAAATGGAAATCTATCTTTCATGGGACAGTGCTGTTCTAGATGTGCACATACTCTTTATTACACAATACTGAAGATCTTTATTATTTGTACTATACCTACATACATTTACACACATTAAGGGGGTTGACAAATATGAGGGGCACTGTGACACGCAGAGACTGCTGACCCAGATGCAAAGAGTATTCTTGTGATATGGATCTAAATCACCCCATGCAGTATTGACAGCAGGTTCATTCAGAAAAGAAGAGAATGCATTTGAAATAAAGCATTGTACATAGGTGGCTTGTAAGGTATGGATTTGCAAAGTTTTATTATGCCAGCAAACGGTTGCTAAGTTTATGATTTTCGCGAATCGTGAAGTTTCCCAGTTCAAGTATGCTTTGAATGTGTGGATTTTCTCTGCGAAATGCCAGATAAATTTCATCACATTCTAAGATCCCTTTCAATCAAATCAATCTCAGCAATGATGAAACAAGTGTGCAGATTTTTTACAGCAACTTTGCATTTTGCAAGATAAATTGACCGAAAATCCTGATGTTCATACAGATGTGAGGGAAAGAGTAAAACTTCCCAACTTTGTCAAGTTGTGAAGTTTGCTATAGAACTTCCCGAAGATTGTGGATAATAAATGTTTTCGGCACACACAATCCTTGTTGGACCACAGCGACAGGGCCATTGGGGACATGGAAATGTTCTCACGTCTTTCATTGACTTCTGTCTCTTGGTATCCTGAATAATCGTGTCACCTCCAGCAACATTGATGGTTTGAAAGGATTCGAAAGGGATACTTACCCTAATGTAAATAAATCCATGTGTAATATGCTACAGTCACGAGGTCACCAGTAGCAGTGCAGCATATTGATCCATTCACCACATCTATCAGACAGAGGGAAGGATCTTGTCCAGTTTGCCAAATCTGCATTACGCTCCTCCAGGGTGGATCTCTCCTGGCACCCAGGGCAGAGGTTTCTGCTGTGGACCATTGGTATTTCAGGCAGCCTGATTGGACAGCGTTTTGACCAATCGTGCTGGTTGAATGGTCCTCACCTGCAATACTTGCAGTGGGTTGAAGCAGATTCGAGAGGTTGTAAAGCAGCACATTGCATGGCTAGAGTGGAACCCATGGAATACATAAATTCTGATTTTGGATAAACATTTAACACACTCATAGTTAAAAGGCACGAGAGAGGCACATGCATAAGTGGGGATCAAACTAAAACTCCTAGAAGCCCAAATCTAACTGATGCATGGCATTCATTTGAAGCCTAGCCCTTCCTAAACCAGAGCGCTGGATCTAAGGCACCTTGGAAAACCAAATTAAGATAATGATTATCAGCGGATCAAGTAATGTTCATTACCACAAGATGCACAGCAGATCATCAGGGATCCAGGAATGATGCAGTTCAATCTGATAGGAATCTAAGAAAGAGGGTCATTGGGGAAGTTTGACGCAGCGACCTTCGGGTGCTGAGTCGCTCTTTCACGAGTACCCCAACAAGTAGAGCCCGCTATAGCATAAGAGACAAGCTATTATCTTGCTGTCACAAAAGGAGGCTAATCGCAGCAGCAGATCTGTCATCCTCGACTCAAGGATAAGAGTGGATTCATTCACAGCCACCCCTCTCCATCTATCGCCACTCGGTGGGATTTCCATCAGCTAAAAAGAACAATGTCATCAATTTGTCCAGCCCACACCTGCCATGGAATGGAATTATTCCATGCAGAGATTAGCTGAGGCAGAAGAAGAGGATTGCAGAGATGTGATGTATACACTGTGCATTGATAGCAAGAGAGAGGAGTAATTGGAATGTTTAGCTTCATTATTTATGCCGTGCAATAACTCATGATAGTGCATGGAGATGTCAGGATGTATTGTTTATCGCATACAGGGCATTACATTCAAATGGAAGGGATATGAATTCCTAGGTACAAAAACACAGGAGATAAAACATGCTCAGCTCTATTTTTTGTTTCTGTCAGGCTGTACTGTGAGATAGGAGATTCAGAAATGTCTGGGTATGTTTGAAATGCTTTGCAGTGACACGATGAAATTGGAAGTCCAGGATAAGTAATGAGTACATTAATACAGCTGTGATTCATGTGATACAGCTTGTTATTGGACATAATGATCCATAGGCCTCTTGCCCATCCCGCCATTCTTTCTTTATTTCTGTTGTTATCTGTATAGGCGATTGTTTACATTCATTTATTGCCTATATATTGAGTAACAATGGTGCTATGATTGCTTCTTCCACAATGATGTGTGGTGATGCCCGGTCACTACTTTTCGTTTTGCATAACATATATATTAATCTGCGCATAATATATGTGATTTTCGCATTAAGTTAGCCATATTCAGTGTAGGCCTCAGTTTAAATGACTCACACTAACATGAACATTTACTTTTGGCTGCTTTGCTCTTTCTCTTGTTTCAGGAGCCAAACTGCAGTGGCTCGTGTTAATTAGAATGTAACAAATGATTTGGTTTCTGTGAGAATCAACTTTCTGTTTGTATTCCATAAAGAGTGACTAGTGAATTTCCACACCTGTGCCTGGGACAAGCTGACCATGATGTACCATCCTTCTACAAGATACCTCTTGAAGGTCGTGCAGCAGAAAACTTCCATTGTGCAATGGCTGGGAAGAAGGGTGAAACCTTCCTATCAGGGACATTCGATCTTGATTGGTCTCCTCACCTTGAGAACTATGGAGAGTTTTGCATCTTGCTGAGTATTGCATGTTTTAATTATGCATTGCTGAGCTACTTAGATTCAGATGCCCCTTCCCATTCTCTTGAGATCAGATGCCTTACTTTGCACCTGCTCAAGGAGCTATACTACTGAGCAAATCCATTCTCATTTACCTGACTGAATCTTTGTTTGATTCGGTCTTTTAGAGGCTTTACTGGTTGTTTGACTTCTCCCAACTTCATCTGACTTTTAGCTTAGTATAATAGTGAATTTCCCTTCCGGCGAAACTGAATTTGCTCGATTTGCTCATGAAAACTTTAAACAGGTTGTCTTTGTATTGACTATTTTGGATCACTTGAATTTAACTGACCAAAGCATTATATGGTGATCATTGATTAATGACTAATTTGAATGATGTGGGTCAATAACTTTAATCTGTTAATAAACCATGGTTTGCAAATCTACTACTCTCTGTCATTCTTGTGGGGCCTAATGTGCTTCACTGTAACCCGCTGTAATTGAATTGTTGTGTCATGCCTCAGTCCAGGACTAAAGGTCAATCCGCTCGAGTGCAGCTCGTACTTGAGTTTGCACTAATGATCTGCACGGTGCAAATCCCATCCGCGCTGCAACACGTGTGCACGCTTGTAGAAAAAGTTACATGATATTATGGTTCTTGTAGAGGTAGTGATCTATTTTATTGAATTTGTGCTGTGACAAAAGCACCCCTGTGAGATATTTAATGTAGTAATCATTAGTTTCTTATGAAATGCTCACAAAACCTTGGAAAAAGTTTCAACGAGTGCTACGCAGGACTCATACTCACTCTTGTCTTTTAGGCCTGGCACAGCCAGAGGTTTTGTCATGAACATCATAAACAATCAAGTATTGGCAAAGCCAAAAAGTCTGGGGCAGATTTACAAGCCCCTTGCGCCACTTTAGCGCCGCCGTTGCGTCACTTCTGTGACACAACGGCGGCGTAAAGCCAGCGCCATGCTGCGGGGTATTTACAACGTGACGCATCTAGGGAGATGCGTCACGTTGTAAAGCCCTGCGCCACATGAAACCTGCGTCAGGTTTCATGTGGGCGTTCCGGAGCAGGGGAGGCGTTCCGGCGCAGGAACGCCTGCATAAGTGGCTGAGTGAAATCTACTAGATTTCACTCAGTCACTTTTCCGACCCCGGTGCGTCTAAACCTTGCGCCTGCATGAAGCAGGCGTAAGGTGTGACGCACCATGTGCAAGATAGGCCGGGTCGGCACAGTGCTGGAGTTGCGTCGCGCCCGCAACACAACTCCAGCACTGCGCCAACGTTACGACGGCAGATGCGACACGCATCTGCATTTCCTTGCGCCATGATGCGCCGCATTGTAAATGCGGCGCATCAGTGGTGGCGCAAGGATGGTGATGCGTGTCGTAAGTTTCCTGGCGCATCCCTGCTGATTTGCAGGGATGCGCCAGGAATTGTAAATCTGCCCCTTTGTCTTTAATGTGCTAACACATGCAAACACAGTTGTTTACAAGTACTGCTTGCATGTATTAGCACATTAATAGCTAATCTATTGGGTTTTTTAAATTGATTTCACAGGCCCATAGTGCCCAATTTACCCTAAAGGGCCTTGGTAAACACAGGCATGTATTTTACTAGGGATGATGTGCTTACTATAACCCAGCATATTCTATGTACTTGTATATTTTATGTTCTGTAAGTGGAAATGAGATGATTTGTTTGCTGGAAACAGGATATGATCAGTAGCATAAAAAAAGTTCAGGGACTGTGATCCTGAGTGCGGTGGGGGTGAGGTCAGTGAATGTGGGGAGTGGTGGGGTCAGAGGCGTGCCTAATGCCCAAAAGAAAAAAACATCCTGCAACTATTTTGTAGGTCATTCACCTACAAGTAATTCAGTGCTTAATTTGCAAAACAATAGGTGGTAGGTCCATATTGTTCTCAGAAAGCCCTCCAGCGCTGCTGCCATATGTCGTACTTGCCAAATAAAAGGCTGTCTAGTTTCCATTTCACCTCATGCCTCTTTCATCCACCAATATGCCGTCCCTGCCCCAATATCTTACTCTTGTAGGCTCCTTCATCAATGCTTTATCCATTTGCCATTATTTTTAGTCTTTCTTTGCTTCCTTCTTTCCACTTTTGCAGCCTGTCTCTCTCTTGTTCTCCGTCAAATTAAAATAAGTCCCAGTCCCCCCCAAAAACTGCCATTGGCTCCTCCTTGCAACCAGCAGCTCAAATTCAGCACTAAATTAACTGTTATATACAGTATTTCGTCCACCTACGCTCATAACTGAGAGTCAATCATATTTGTACTCTTTTTCTTGAGCTAGAGTGTTGACATTTTAATGCATCTACAAAATCTGAGAATCATGAAATTTTCATCACCATTTAGAAAATGTGCCACTCTGTCAGTGCATTGCATTGAGGGAGCTATCTTAATAGACATGGCATCTGTACTAAGTAGGATGCACACAGATCTCTGCAGTAAGTGGCGTTGGCCACTGCTCTGTCTCTATAGTATTGGAACTTGTGGCCAATGTGTCTCACACACACACATCCCACTCACCTTTCTTGTTGTCATCAGAATCTGTTGTCCAAGGGACATGCACAAATCACTTCAGTGCAGAGCAGAACATAAAAAAAAATCTATTAATGTGGTGGAAACGTAGTGCATATTTTTTATAAGTTCTCTTTAAAAGGCCTGTAAGGAATGGGGTTACTAGTTGCAAAGGATGTGAGTCCTTCAAAAGTAAAAATACACAACTTCCCTTTACTGGGAATCAAGTATCTATCCCATTGTAGAACTTGACCCTCTCAGGGTAGCAAAGTAGCAGTCTAAGGCCTGCTCAGGGAAGGTGGTGTGAGCTAGTATGCTAGGATGCAACAAACAACACTTTATAAATCATTGTACAGTCAGTGCTTTTTCTTATAAAAAGAAAAAGCACCTTATTACACTCACACTACTGAATACAACGCATAAAGTTACAAAAATCGTAAAATAGGCAGATGGAAATAGCTATGGTGACACCCTCATAACATGTTACACCCCTAGTGAGTCCTGGACCCTATAACCACAATTCTCCGCACCTATAGTAGACACAATATAATGGGGTATTGTTATCAAAAAGGCGGGCCTACTAGCTTTGTGAGGGTGCCACCACATTCATAAAAGCAGACATAGGGCACAATAAACCAATACAACACCTTTAAAATCAGTAAGTATGGTACCATCTTCCAATGACATTCATTAAGGCCTGTAATGACTCTCTGTTAACCCTTGGGGTTGTCAATAAAACATTTCAAAATATGTCAATGACCATCTGCTGGAATCGGCAGTGTCTGGTTGGCTGAAGGGATGCCCCTAGCCAGACAGCAAGTCTAATCACCTGCCGCTCCCGTCAAGGGGCAGCTGATTACACTTGCTGTATAACCATGCTCACCCTTCGATAACTTGGCTCTGAGCAGTCAGGATTACTACAGAGCCAGTGTGTAAAGCAAAGGCACAGCAGCCACACGCAATAAATACACTGAGCTTCACAAAAGAGACTTCACACAGGATGTATGTAAAAATGTTTATATTCCACACATATTTAATCACTATAACATGAACATTATTTACTTTTGGGCATAAAACACATTCGGAAATATTACTAGCAGTACTAGGTCCACTCATATTGTTATGATATCAATAGTAGCACACTGTGGACAATTCCTAAATTCCTAATCTAACTCCCCCCCCCCAATTGGGAGAGAGCATCCTTATGTGGTGCACGATATCAAAATGATGTACACAGACGAAAATAGAACACTTTATCGCAGCACCGCAGGCGGGAGCCACGCAGGAGAACCCAATGTCAAATGCATTGTGCTTTTGGCATAGAATCAACGTATAAAACGGCACCGTCGGCCAGTGTCAGGAATCACAAGCGATCCGCACATGACCTCTCCCACTCACCTACACTCTATGCATCGCTACGCAATGCAACAGGTATCAGCCATTCCGTACGGAATGCTCTTGCACACACATGTACACTCTGCACCCTAATGCGGTGCCACTGAAACCCCTCAAGTCAATGTTCACACTCTGCAGACTCCGTGGCCCAAGCCTCCCTCCACCCTCCCCAGTTCACCGCGATTGTTCTATACCCTCGGATGGAAGATAACCAACCCCACCTCCCGGACACTGGGCCGCCCATGGCCGAAGTCACGCTTAGTCTGGGTCCTCAGGAAGCAGGTGGGAATATGTCGCAGTTTAATTAGGAGGTAGATGTAAACAAGAGAGAGTTTAGCAGCCACTCGGGAAGTTCACCCACAGGTCTCAAAACATAAAGGAGTGATGCAGTCTCTTGACCCGCTTCCAAACAGTCTCAGAAACGTGCCTTCAACCCAGTCAATCTCTCTCGCTACTGCCTGGCGCCAAGATGTCTTCAGGAGGGGGTCAAGTGTGGAGAGGGCAATTGGTCTGCCACAATTAGGGTCAAAAAAGGAACAACCGATGAATGGGGTGTAAAACAGGGGAGCCTCTTGATAGGATGAGGCACCCTGATCGGTACACAATGATCCGGGTCATGCCCAGGCAATCCGGACACAGCATCTGATGGGCATTGGTATGAGTCGCACCAGGCACTCCATATTTCAAACAGAATGAGTTGCAAATTCCGCACCACCCTTGAAAGGAGGCACAACGACCAGTGCACGTTGAGATGGGTTGCACCAGGCAATCCCGGCACACACTGGGAAGAGATGCAATTCCATACCTTCCTGGAAATGAGGCACAACGTCCGGTGCACGATGGTACAGGCTGCACCAGACCAGTCTGGTCACACACACACGCGCGCAAGTTCAGAAGAGCCACATGAGGTCTAATGAGGCAGTACTATGGGTACACCCCACCTCTGAGGGTCTCACCCTGTGAATCAGACACCGCACGCAATGAGCATGCAGTCGGCGAGTCGCACGAGAGAGATGCTGCACGATCGACGAAACGGGCCACGCGGGGTCCCGCAAGTGGTGAATCTGCTCACCACCAACTAGATGCTTATGAGTGGCAGAGTCCCCGCAGTACAGGAACTACATGCCTTAGATGTGGGCAAGATTTCTGGGGCTCCGCAGTAGGCAATCCGGTCTCCAGACACAAGTCTTAGTTCCACGCTCGCACCAACCTACCAGTTGGGATTCAATAGCTGAGGTGGGCACTTGAGAGGGCACCGCTCTGCAGATGTCACAGGTAGATGGTATAGGTCCCTCGCGGGAGAGCTTTGATGTCCCTAAGATCTCCAGGAGAACAGGAGGCCCGCAGTCAGGCCCTTGGAGAGTACTTCAGGGCGCCACACTTCAGCAGGTCCTCAGCTCAGGCCAGCCACTATTCAAACAGTTATCCTCCATGTGCACATGTCCTCCAGAGTCCTCTGGCAATGTGCACCACACAGTCAGGGTTCTCCTGTCCCATGTCCCCACAAGTGTATCTCACCTTTTGCTGAAGGATGGCACCCATAGTTATACTATTGTGTGTCTTTGAAGTTAGGGGCGGATTAAGGGGGTTTCCTTTTGAACCACAGATCTCTCACCTAAATTATAGGCCTGTCTGACATGTGGCCATGGAAAGCAGATCTTAATCTTTAGTGGGGCCATGATCCAGCCCGTAGAGGCTAAGTGTCACAACCTCTCCCTCCAATCTATTCCTTTTGGCCCTCAAATGGTGTACCTGTTTACAGAGCGCTTGGAGGTACGGCACCTAAACCCATCATGTACTTATCCTCTGTCCAATGCCGGTGAGGCGGGCGCGTGCACCTTCCCTCTGCAGTGCAGTAACAAGATGGCCAGATTCCTAAGGTCGTGCGGAGAGAGTTGGCAAAGACCAGGAGGAAAAAGTGAAAAGTTTTGGGGTAAATTCCCCTAGAAGGCCATGCCCAACACCATCATTAATACATGTAATGATTGACTGTTAACTTTGTCCTTGTCAATAAAACCTTTGCATGACCTGGATAAATTCATGTAACATTGCATTGTCAATTCAATTCAATGTGTAGAGAAGTATTTATTTTACTTTTAACATGCTGCCACTACAACTTAGGACCACAAGCCACAAATAAATATAACCCCCTGGGAGACTTAGGGCAACATTGGGGAACAACGAAGTGGGGATCCGGTGGGTAGTGCTGCCCCCCAGGAGCCCTCAGAACACCCTTTGACTTTCTCCCTTCTGATGGCGGTTATCCAGTTGCAGGACTAGGTCACTGAAAGCCCAGGGGAATCTTCCAGGTTCCCCCCAAGCAGATCCATCCCTCTACTGTCACTCAGAGGTTCTAAGGGGGCGAGTCCCACTGGCCCCGGAGAAACACTCCTAGTCTCTGGGTGACAGTAGTAGTCAAAGTCCTAAAATCTATCCTTGCAGTGGAGTTAGGTAGCTTCTCCTTCCAGCTGGGCCTTCATCCCGCATCATTGCTGCCAGGTACAGTGGGTTTTGCAATCGTCTCTACCTGCTGAGGTTTATAATATGGGGTGGGAAGTTCTAGAACCTAGGCATCTCTGACCATACCTAGGGTGCTCTATTTCCACTCCACCACTGACCCAACCCTCCTGCACCATATTTTGGGACATTTCAATATGGTGGCTTGAAGTGGTTTATGGAAAGACCTTTCCTGAAAGCCTCAGCACCGCACCCAAACTGACACAGCTGCCTGATCCTTTTCCAACAAACCTACAAAGAGGAGCACATCATGTGGCTTCACAGGTCTTGCTATCCTCCTTTGTTTCTGTTGGTTTGGGCTTGCCGAAGCCAGGTGCGGTGTGCACATCTAATTATCACATGCAGATTTCCTGCCGCCTCATAATTTCCCAGGAACAGATCCAAGCAATGTCAAGTGGCTCTCTTGTGTGGAAAGGCCTTTGATCCTCCTGCTGGTCAGCAGACTAATTAACTTGGTGTAGTAAAGGGGACAAATGTCTGGAGTCTGCTTATGAACTGAGGCTGGGAAATATGACAATTCTCTGAGTGCCTTAAGGAGTGCAGTTAGGATGAAAGTGACAGTGCATCAGGACTTGGGATACATGTTTACCCTAGGATTGATACCTGACCAGTATCTTTAAGCCTAAGTTGGGCAAAACTATGCTGTGACGCAGATTTCACCAATAATGTGTATATCACACTTTTCAGTTCTCATTACAGATGTACACTATGAATTCCCACTCACTTTATAAGGCCTATGCTAATCCCTGAAGGGTTCCTTCTGCAACAAGCTACCTGTACGCAGATACCGGGTTGAACTAGGAAGTAGTCTCACACACTCCGCCTGCACACGGGTGCACATGCATGTGCTCACCTTTTTGCATATAGCCAACCCAGAGCCTCTTACCCTAGCTGTGCCATTTTAAAAAGCAGATATTGTTGATCAGCACTCATAGTCCATTCTAACAGAATTTACTGTGATTGAGACTCAATTGGTGAGACTCACTCACTCTCCAAAAGGAGGTAGTCAAAAAGCGAAACATACAGGGGGATTAAATGCGCAGAACTCATTTGCGACAAGGCTGTACTCCAGAAATCGACTGGTAAGACTAATAGAGTACCTCTCAAAAACGATTTCTTCTGATTTACCAGTCAAGCAATTTCTTCACTCTCACCACGCCATTCCAGTTTGAACCCAGCCATATGCAAATCAGTCTTGACCCTGCGCCCAATGGAAACAATCCAGCCCGAACTGCCAGGCCAGGTCCTCCTTGGACTGGAAACAAGCATCCTAGGACCGGTTTCGGGGTTTCACCCCTCATCAGCCAGGATAGCTTGACTCCAGTGGCATATGGCTGGGTCTAAACTGGGGTGGCATTGTGAGCAAAACAACGATGGATTTTACTCAGATCTATTGACTGGGGGAGAATGTTTGATTTGCTCTGCATTCCGTCCATCATCTGTGTGTCTTTTGCTTTCTCGCCCTAAGTGCGCTGGGTATGCCCAGGCGTGGGTCCCAGGCTCACTGTGCCACTAGATTCAAGCTAGCCTGGCTGATATGGGGTGATGCCCCGAAACCAGTTCCAGGATGCTTGTGTCTGGTCCAGGGAGGACCTGGCTTGGCAGTTCAGTCTGGACTGTTCCCATGAGGCACAGGGTCAAGACTGATTTGCATATGGCTGGGTCTAAACTGGGGTGGCATGGTGAGCAAAAGAACAGTGGATTTAACCCAGATCTTTTTACTGGGGGAGAACGTTTGATTTGCTCTGCGTTCCGTCCATCATCTGTGTGTCTTTTGCTTTATATGCCCAGACGTGGGTCCCGGGCTCACTGTGCCACTGGATTCAAGCTAGCCTGCCTGATAAGGGGTGATGCCCCGAAACCGGTCCCAGGATGCTTGTTTCCGGTCCAGGGAGGACCTGGCTTGGCAGTTCAGTCTGGACTGTTCCCATGAGGCACAGGGTCAAGACTGATATGCATATAGCTGGGTCTAAACTGGGGTGGCATGGTGAGCAAAAGAACAATGGATTTAACCCAGATCTATTAACTGGGGGAGAATGTTTGATTTGCTCTACATTCCGTCCACCATCTGTGTCTTTTGCTTTCTCTCCCTAAGTGCGCCGGGTATGCCCAGACATGGGTCCCGGGCTCACTGTGCCACTGGATTCAAGCTAGCCTGGCTGATGAGGGGTGATGCCCCGAAACTGGTCCCAGGATGCTTGTTTCCGGTCCAGAGAGGACCTGGCTCGGCAGTTCGGTCTGGACTGTTCCCATGAGGAACAGGGTCAAGACTGATTTGATATGGCTGGGTCTAAACTGGGGTGGCATGGTGAGCAAAAGAATGATGGATTTAATCCAGATCTATTGACTGGGGGAGAATGTTTGATTTGCTCTGCATTCCGTCCACCATCTGTGTGTCTTTTGCTTTCTCGTCCTAAGTGCGCCGGGTATGTCCAGACATGGGTCCCGGGCTCACTGTGCCACTGGATTTAAGCTAGCCTTGCTGATGAGGGGTGATGCCCCGAAACTGGTCCCAGGATGCTTGTTTCCGGTCCAGGGAGGACCTGCCTCGGCAGTTAGGTCTGGACTGTTCCCATGAGGAAAGGATCAAGACTGATTTGCATATGGCTGGGTCTAAACTGGGGTGGTATGGTGAGAAAAAGATCAATGGATTTAACCCAGATCTATTGACTGGGGGAGAATGTTTGATTTGCTATGCATTCCGTCCCTCATCTGTGTGTCTTTTGCTTTCTTGAATCTAAGGAAGTGCTCCATCTTACTCAAATGGGTTTCCAAATGCAACACAGCACTGAAACTGCGCTGTTAGCGGTGGTCGAGGAACTCAGGTGACTCCTGGACCAGGGAGGATCTACAGCCGTTATCCTTCTTGATCTGAGTACTGCCTTCGACACTGTGGACCATCTAACTCTTATTTAGAGAATTTCAGAGGCAGGTACCGGGTGCAGAGCACTAGAATGGCTCTCCTCTTTTTTCGAGAATCAAACTTTTCAGGTCTTATATTAGTCCTGGTATTTAACCAGTCTCCCCCTCAGTTGCAGGTGCCTCAGAGCTCCTCCCTGAGTCCCACACTTTTTTTCTTTAAATCTTTTTATTAAACCAGAGAACAAGCTTCAGATACAAGCAAATCCCAATATACATATACAATTTATGTCGAACACACAGTCGTCACCAGACATTGCATCACGCAGCGCGCAGGTATATTTGATGTGTTTCTGGAAACAGCCTAATTGAATTTGTCTCTTATCTCTGACACGATAGCCCAAACAGCACCCCCCACGAACCCCACCACAGGCCTCTATACAATGTCCAGGCCCCCCATATTTTCTCAAATCTTGCGAGGGCATCCACGACTTTGATAGACCACCTGCTCCGCATTATGACACCAGTCCATATCACACAGCCATGCTGCTACTGTGGGAGGCACCGTCACCCCCATGCACGTGCAATATTGCTTTTAGCGACCCCCCCTGCTAAGGCCAGCCACAGCTTGGCCCACTGTGGCCATGTGATCTCTCCCGTAACACCGAGGATGTGCCACCTGGACTCCAATGGGACCTGCTCGCCCACTACAGCCTCCATTATGCGGGTTAAGCCCCTCCAATACTTCTGAATCCTGGGACCACAATATATGAAAGAATGATCCCTTCTCACCACATCTCCTGGCACATAACTCGGAACCACACCCGTTAATACGGACCTGCACCATTCTCGAGGCATAAGACCTGTGAAGGATGCGAAGTTGAAGAAGCCTAAAACGCGCCCTGATGGCTATTTCTCTGGGGCTCTGAAGGGCCTTCGCCCAATCGTCATCCTCCAAAAGTCCCACATCCGATTCCCAGGCCTCCCTCAGGGAGCCCATACAATCCGGGGAATTGTTTACCAGTTTTTTGTAAGTGAGTGACACCGCTTTCTCAATCATGGGGTCTAAGAGGAGTCTGTCTTATAAAGGGGAATATTCTGGAATCGTAGTCCCTTTTTTCAAATGGCAATGGAGTGCCGATAGCAGCTGTCGGTATCTAAGGAATTCACCTTCCCCCATTTGAAAGCCCTCCCGCAGGGTATCGAATGTCACCATTTTGCCACCCTTCCAGACATCCCCAAGCACGTCGATGACAATCAGGCTCCACTTCCGGAAACCCTGTAACCGTTGCACTTCTTTCAGAAAATCTCCCTCCCATAGCGGAGTCTGTTCAGTGAGTTTCAATTCCCACCCCGCCATTTTAGTTGCTTTATGCCAAATGTCAATGACCGTCTTTGTGTGTGGTGGCAGATGTACGGAGCCCCTACCCCGGCGGTACAGTTCACCCAGATGGCTATGATCACCCAAGGCCAGTCTGTCCACCCTGTAGGCTGGTTCCTCAAGTGGGGAAAAAACCCATCCATTGACATTGATGAGGTGCGCGGCCCAATAGTATTTCCTGATATCCGGAACTGCCAGCCCCCCTTCATACAACCCATTCTGTAGCTTCTTGAGCGCAATTCTAGGACTGCCCCCCCCCCCCATAGCAACTTGTGTAGCTCGGACTCCATCGCTCGAAAGAACGTTTCCTGGATGCGATAGGGAGTGTTCTGGACAGGGTAGAGTAAACGTGGGAGGGCCATCATCTTAAAGAGGACTGCCCTACCCATAAGGGAGATCGGGAGCCCCCTCCAGTGCTCCGCATTCTCTCGTAATCTAGTAAGTTGTACATGTAGATTCAGTTGCATGAACTCCTCCACTGACTTAGTTACCCAAATACCCAAATACTTAAACTTATCTTGCAGTACCATCTCCGAGCATGCAGAAGTCAGGACTGGAGGGTCCCCAGCCAGATAAAAAAAACAAGGACTTGTCCCAGTTGATGCGATACCCAGAGTAGGAACCAAAAGATCGTATAATATGAATGAGCCTATGGAATGTTTGTCGGGGCCTGTGCGCATAAAGAAGAATATCGTCCGCATACAGGGATATGCGCTCTTCCCAGCCCCCCCTATATCTATGCCCCTTACCACAGGGTCATTTCTGATCCACGCCACTAGTGGTGCCAGCGCCAGTGTGAATAACATCGGGGACAATGGGCACCCCTGACGCGTCCCCCTGTGTAACGCAAATGCTCTGGAGACGACCCCGTTAACCCTAACACATGCCATCGGAGCAGTATATAACAACGGGATCCACTTTTGCAACTGCGGGCCAATGCCCACCTTCTCCAGCACAGCAAAAAGGTAGGACCATTCGATGCTGTCGAACGCCATCCTCGCGTCCAGCGAGAGGAGAGCGGCCGGGATGTCTGGCTGCATTTGAGTCATATGCATGACTCCATAGAGGCGTCTCAGATTGAGCCTAGTGCTCCTATGTGGCATAAAGCCAGATTGATCTGGGTGGATCAGGGATTGTATGACAGGGCCCAAACGATTTGCGATAATCTTAGCTAGAACCTTGGCCTCGAAGTTCAAAAGGGAGATAGGTCTGTAGGAGCTGCAGAGGTCATGCGGTTTGCCCTTCTTAAGGAGTACAACTATAGTCGCCATTCTCGTGTCTTCGGGGAGTCGGCCCACATCGAATACCTCCCTAAACATTTCGAACATGTAGGGGGCTAGCTTGCCCGCCACACATTTAAACAGCCCTGTGGGGAGCCCATTCGAGCCCGCCGCTTTCCCTGATTGCAAGTCTCACATGGCGTTTTCTACCTCTTCCAGATGGAAGTCGGAGTCTAACGCGTCCTGTTATCCGACCCAAGAGTCGGTAGAAAAATGTCACGTAGGAATTCGGTACAATCCGCTTCCTCCCATGTGGATTGGGACTGGTAAATGTTCTCGTAGTACTTGGCAAAGATTTCTGTCAAGGCCGTCCTGGTACCCCCTTGTGTTCCCTCTGCGGACCGAATCTCGGAAACCCAGTTGCGACTCCTGTCCCTCCTTTCCAGCCATGCGATCAGTTTGTTGGCTTTATCATCCAAATCATACACTCTTCTTTGTGTGGCGATCGCGTGAGCCCGAGCCGCGTTCTCCGCTAAGTCCCGAAGGGATTTTTCCTTAAGTTTGAGCGTATGCTTGAGTCCACCTGCCCCCCCAGTATCCGCGCTTAATGTTCGCTCCAGAGCAAGTATCTCCTGCTCAAGCTCCTCGCACTGGACTCATTTTTCTTTGCGTTGCGCACCGCTCGCCGCCTGTTCAAAGCCCCTTGCCACCACCTTATACGCTTCCCAGAGAATACAGGCAGTGCTCACAGAACCGGCATTTTTGGCAAAATATTGTTCCGTGCGTTCCTCAAAACGTTCTCGAAATTCCTGATCCCGAAACATAAAGGGATCCAGTCTCGGAGGAAGGGACCAGTCGCGATCTGGCCCGTGCAACTGCACCGCAACCGGTGAATGATCTGATATCCCTTGCGCCTTATGGCACCCTCCCTAAAAGAGACCCGCCGAAGTAGTGTGCGTAAAAATGTAATTCAACCGTGCACCACTGCCATAGGCCGCCGAGATATGGGTGAAATGTCTTGACCTGGGGTTGTGGCATCTCCAGAGATCCACCAGTTCCAGCGCCCGTGCGAATGTGTACAGTGGACGGGGCCCCTGTGCCCCGAGGGGGAAAACTTCCCTGTCCATTTCCGGCATCAACGTATCGTTCATGTCACCCCCCAAAAGCAAAATTCCCAGAGGGAACTCCAGTATAAGCTTACTAAGGTCCGGGAATGTAATCTCCTGAAGTCGCGGGGGAATATACACAGAGCATATATTTACAACCTGTCCCTCCCAAGTTCCTGACAGGGCCACATAACATCCCAGATGGTCACACCATGTGCGCTGTATCACCAGTGGTATCGCATTTTTAATAAGTATGGCCGTGCCCCTAGACCCCGACGTGAAACCAGCGTGTGCCTGTAGTGTATATCCATATCTATTAAGGGCTAGGTAGTTGTTTCCCTTGAGGTGCGTCTCTTGAAGTAAGACAATGTCCGGTGAGTGTCTGTGCAGATATTGTAGAACCATGGTATGTTTAATTTTGTCCCCCGGGCCATTCACATTCCAGGAAAGGATTGACAGCGTTCTAATAGGTCGTGCAGCCACGTTGCTAGCCTATGACCTCCCCTCCCCTTCCAGCAAGTAGCGACCCACCCTTTACGCGCGGCAATGCCCGACCCGTGAAAACATATCACATGCCACAATTGTTGAAGCGCTTGTTCTGAAGCAAAAACCAACCCATGAAGAACATAAAAAACACCAAAGCCCTTAACAATGCCCCTCCACCCTGCAACCCTGCCTTGTAGGTCTAAAACTACCCACATCCCAAATAGCAGAGTGCCTGTTGCCCTATTGAACAAATAAATAGTGTAGGGCTGACTGGCACCGCCAACCAATAGCGCCCTCTCCCGGGCCTGCCATCCCACCCCCCAACATATAATAAAGCTGGAGCATACGGAACATCGGCCCATCCGGCAGTGTCCCGAACTTCATTGTCTCTCGAGTCTGAGCTCCACACCATAGCAATAAAGTAGAGTCTGTACCTTATCTCCTCAGAGACCATCCAGTAGTTCACAGAAGGGAACCCCGTCCCCTACTTTCCAGGATACAGTGCTTCACTCGCTGGGCTGCCAGAACGGGAGCTCCTGGATCTGGATTCTGACCGTTCTCCCTCTCTGTGCCGAATCGGAGACTCAAGAGTGCGGTAGCGACTCCTGCGCCAGTCCACTGCTTCATGATGCCTGTGTGTTCGGGGGAGAGCCCCATCCAGCCATTGTTGGACCTCTTACGGCGAGGTGAAGAACAAGGATTTGTCGTTGTCTAGGACCTTAAGCTTGGCTGGAAAAATCATCATGTATTTTATCCCCTTCTCTCTAAGGGCACGTTTCACCCCGTCGAATGTACGCCTCGCCTGCTGCACTTTCAGAGTGAAATCCAGGAAAAACCGTACTGTCGAGTTCTCGTAGGGGACATCGCCTCTCACCCTTGCCGCCTGCAATATTGCATCCCGGTCCCTGAAGTTCAGGATATGCACAATGATCGTCCGAGGAGGGGCCCCGGGTTTCGGCTTGGGGATCGGAGCTCTGTGCGCGCTCTCAACAGTAAACAGGGTGGACAGCCTCTTAGGCTTAAGGTGGTTCAGGATAAGGTCTTCAATGAAGAGGTCCATACTGGGGCCCTCCGACCCTTCTGGCACTCCCACCACCCTGATGTTATTGCGGCGGGCCCTTCCTTCCTGATCGTTCAGCCTCAGGGCCATCAGCTTATGTTGGTGCGCCAATTTTTGCATGCGCTCCTCCAGCTTGCACGACACCGATTGGAGCTCCCCTATGTTTTCCTCAGCCACTGTGACCCTCTCTGAGGTTTTCCGCATGTCCGCCCTCATCAAGTTCATTTCGATTGTAACCTTATCGATTTTCGTCTCAAGGGTCATACCCAAGGATTGGATCGCCGACATAATTGATCCCAGGGAGGGCTCTTCTCCGGTCGGCTTGTCCCCAAGCGCCCCCTCCTCAGACGCCAACTGACGCTGGACAGCATATTTGTCCAGTTTATTAGACTGCACAGCAGCCGGGGCCCCCTTTGATTTTGTCATGATGGATTCACGCTGTTTGGGTGCATAGAGTCGCTCCACCACCCTGCAGGCCCACTTCGTGCCACCACCGTGGCTTGCTGGTGACCTCCAGATATCACAGGCGTGCACTTTAATTGCGGTGTATCCCCCCTTTCTTGTGTCACAAGGAGTGTCCGAACGCCTTGCCTACAGTGCACGTGGGTCCCATAAAGTAGAAGGCACAGTAGAGAAGTCTCAAGGCAGTCGTAGAAAGATCCTCCCGACCTCACTCAATCCTGCCCCACCCCAGCCGCAGAGTAATCCATTTCCCAGAAGGACCTTGGCAGATGGTCAAGCAGGGGAAATCACCGCTCTTCACGCCCTAGGGATCCTCACCGCACCAGGATGGCTCACTTGGCGTCCACTGTGGCCACTGGGCCCCAAATGGAGCCACTCTTCGTCCTCTGCTGACCACACCGATCTGCCCCAATCACTGTCCCCACGTTGTTACCTCCAAACTGGCCAAGGGTGGCCCCCTCACCTATCACTCAATGTCCGGCCTCACCTCCACAGACTGTGGCAACGTGGTCTCGCAGTCGCCGGCGTGCTCTCCGCAGCGGATAGTAGGCAGTAGTTAGCTGACCTCCGGGTTCACACAATCTGCCCGGCCCCCGGGAGCCGTGCCCCAGGCACAGAGTCCATCGCCTGCTGCCAGCCCCACACTGCGGATCCCGAGTGAGGAAGATCTTGGGCCGCGCTTTCTGGGCGCGAACCATGAGAGCACACCCCAATCACTGGCCCTGCGGCATCGCTGGTCAAGGGGGGGCCCGTAGGTGCTCCCGCGCACTCTTCAAACCGGCCGGGGGAGCTCCCCCGTCGGTCACTCCACACGCGGATCCTTAACTTCTGGCCACCCCCGAGCAACACTGGGACCGCCGGCGGGCTCACCTCAGCAGTTGGCAGGCTGTAGGGAGCACACCGCCGGCGATTCACGAACCGCACAGCCTCCAGGAGCTGCAGCACCGGTGCAGGAACCAACAACAGCCTCAGGCCCCACGCAGCGGATCTCGAGTTCCGGAGATCCAGGGCTCGCGCTCCGCAAGCAGGCCGATCAAGTACGCGACTGCCCCTTTTTCTTCCGGAGCCCGTCGCAGACTGCAGGACAGGCCTTTCGTCGTCGCACACGATCCGCCGCACCGTCAGGGGTGAAAGATACCCCCCGCTTCAGGGCACTGCCGGGGAATCAGCGACGGCGGTTTCAGCCCTCCAGCTACCGGAGAAGTACAGGATATTGCGGGCTTTATCGAGGGCCCGGACGGAGCAGGAGAACTACGCAGCCATCTTGGCCGATGCCAGACCATGCCCCGAGTCCCGCACTTTTTAATCTGTATATGCTCCTCCTTGCCAATATTGTGCCATCATTTGGGTTATCATATGTCTCCTATGCCGATGACACCCAAGCTGGTCATGTTAATCTTCCCTGACCCTAGGTCCTATCACTTATCTTTGACTCCATGCCTCCAGGAAGCAGCCAGCTGGATGGTGGTTGTAAATTAAAACACAATGAGGACAAAAAGGAAGTTATGTTGCTTGGCAACAACTTCTAGAGTAACGTCCTGAGCCCCTTACCAGACTGTTTGAGCAAGCTGCCTACCTCCAAAGGCTCAATAAAGAGCCTTGGGATGTGGCTGGATCCTAACCTTACAATGGACGATCAAGCCAAAAAACTGACTGCAAGCTGCTATGGTATCCTGAGACTACTGAGAAAGGTTCTTAACCTCCTTCCATTTACAGCCAGAAGAGTGATCATACACCCACTTGTGTTATCACGCTTGGATTACAGGAACACCCTGTATCTTGGTTCGGCCTGTTATGTGGTCAAAAGTCTGCAGACAGTGAAGAATGCAGCCGCCTGACTTCTGATGAGCATACTCACACATCAGTATGGCACAAGGGTTCTTAAAGACCACCACTGGCTCCAGGTGGAACATCATGTTCAGTTTAAGTCTCTCTGCGTTATGCATAGGGCGAATAATAGTAAAGGCCCCTTACTGCTAAGATCATTAGCCTCCCCATATTTTCCTGGGAGACTTCTTAGATCCTCCTCTGCTCACTTACTGAAGGTCCCCAGGATCCTTAGATCTCACTGGGGTGGATGCTCAACTTATTTTTTTGCATCTAAACTCTGGAATTTCCTACCTTTCGAACTGCGCCTTTTGTAGCATGAACTTCCCTTCCACAAAGCCTTGAAGACCTGGCTGTTGAGGGAATGATTCCTTTTACAGCTCCTGATGTTCTACGGTGTCTGTTGTAGTGTAGGGAGGCTCCGGGTAGCCATGCGCTATACAAAAACTGCAGAATAGAATAGAATGTAGGTACAGCTGATTCATATTGTCTCACCTCCGCATTTATGCCCGGGCACAAGGCTTAGCAAACTTGTTCGGGAAGGGCTTCATTATGCATTGGGTCAGTACTATTCCCAAAAGTCCAATCCAGCTCTGAGGCTAGCTCAGTCGTGCAGAGGAAATCACTAGCCATGCCAAGTGAACAAACCATATAGGGTAAGAACACCAAATAAGTCATTAAAGACATAGACAAATTTAAATCCAAAAGAATCTCTGAAAAACGGTAGGTAAACAAGTCACTTTAGAACAATTAAATAATACTACAAGGAAATGTTAGCCACATTCAAGTTTCCATAACATTCACTTCCAAATAAACAGCATGCTGGATTGGACCTTGAGCAGTCTTGTCTGTTCCAGGACCTCTATTGACGTTATCACCTGTCAAGCCCTCCACGAGGTAAGGGATGCCAACCTTTAAGTGATGACCGGTGTCACTCTCTCTTCAATCCACAGGACCTACTCATTGCAAGCTACCTCTGTACTTCACCCAGTCCCATGCAGACTCAGGAGTTTAAAAAAATCATAACTTTCCAGCAAAGTTTACCCACACATTCTCTGGATAGAGCAGAGCATAGGCTAGCCTCATCATCTGGAGAAAAGGCTTGACTGCCATTGATGACTTGCGTTGCTCTTGGACTAGATTTGCATAGTCTGGAAATAGAAGCGCACATGGGGAATCATAGAACAGCCCCAACGAGCCACATGCGACACAATAGAGCAATTCAACTCTGCAGATTAGCCACCATCTTCTCCATCCCTGAAATGTGTCCTTCTGGTTCGTTGACGACAGCATCAGTGAAGGACATCTTGGTCTCAGAGTTCTCCGTGCCATTTGTACTGTTGGGGTCAGTTCTCTGGATAGGCCATGAGGTCCCATTTGTAACCTTGTCAAACTTAGCTTGCTGGGAGGGTCTACCTTCAATATCCTTCCTCATCTCAGCACCCAGCAGCTAGAGAGTGTAAATAGGCAGATATCTCATGAGTGAGTTAGGTCCATCACATCTAGATCATGGGAGCTGTTGGACTTGGCCCTTTCTGGCAGGTTCACCCCTGAACTTTTTGCCTTGTCTGTGACCTGGTGTTGGTGATTTTAGGCCTCTGAGCACTTTCGCACTGTGGTTCAGTGGAAAGTGCGTGCGCGCTCTGTGCACATTTAATGAGATTGACCTGCCTCCCATAGGAATGCATTGGGGATCTGTGTGCCAGTGGTAATTCCTGATATGAGAGGAGTGCAGGGGCGAGTTTAGTATGTGCGAACTCGTGAGAATAAATGCTGCGCGATGGTGTGCGCAGATTTATGGTGACTGGTAGAGAAATGCCACTTCTAGAAGTTGGCATTTCTGTGTGCTCTGTGTCTGCCTGCCTGATGTGAATTGCATGTCTGGCTTTGTGAGTGACAGGGGCTGGGAGGTGTGTGTGGCTCCAGGAGCAGGGTGAGTCAGCGCAGGGCTGAATGGAGAGATCTCCATGTAGATGGGAGGGAGGAGTTGCACCTGGGACCTGAATAGGGCTGTGCCTTCCTGCTACAATGCTGGCTCCACCCCCTGTGGTGCGTCTGATGTCCCTAGCCTGTCCTGTGAAAGGAGAGAGGAGCTGAGCAAAACAAAGTGCTCCAAAGCTCCCCTAAACCAGTTCTAACTGGTATCCCCCAAGCACTGCACCTTTAGACAAAGGAATTCTGTGTATAAATATAGGGGCTGTGACCCCATGAAATTGTGCAGTGCTTGGTTGCTGTTCCTGCTGGGGCGTGCTGCTGCTTGGGCCCAGGGGTGGCTGCCATGAGGGCTTGCCTCCCTGGGCCCTGCCTTGCCCCTGGACCTGGAAGACCTTTTTGGGACCCTTGTACTTTATTCTTGTTCCTACAGGACCCATGCCTGCTTCTAGCGCCTTGTGAGCACTTTATTTTCATTTTGCCAAGAAGAGGAGCACGAGGGCTCCGCAGCGCTGAGCTGCATTCTTTTCCAGAGGGAATCCCGACGTGGGGATTCCCCCGGACGGAGTGGAGCTTTGCGGGTGCCCACCCCGCATTTCTGCTTATTTCTGCTTGCGGGAGCCTACCCCGCTTTTGTGTGCATCGAGCGGGTGCCTACCCCGCGTTATATGTTAAATTTAGAGGGAGCACACCCCTCATTGCGCCCGGAGAACCGCGATCACCCCTGCGGCCCGAGTCGCGGCAAAAGCGGAAGTCAGGCAATGTGGTGCCTGGCGGCGGGCGTGACTTCCGGTTTTCCGAGGGAAGTCCCGCACCCGCCCCCGCTGGAGAGAAGAGCCGTGGTGATGGAGGCGGAGGGGGCCCGAGGCACATTGTCGGTGCCTGCCCCCGCCGTCCGAGTCGAAGAGGTCGCCGAGAGCAGCGCGAGGCTCCCGTGAGCGAGGGAAGCCCCGCGCCAGTGCCGTCCATGAGGAGGCAGAGATCGCCGGACCGGAGGAATCCCCAGCGAGAACCCGGTGAGTGGGGCTCCCCCGTTGTCCCTGGTGGGTGCGAGGCACAAGTGTCAGCCTCATTTCTCTGAGCGGACCCGCCGTTGCGGGCCGCTCCAACGTGGCACAATTGTTTTAGGAGCCAGCGCGCTCCAACCAGGGCCAATAGTTTAGGGGCCCCTGAGGGCCACAGTGCTTGGGGGCATATTTGTTTCCAGGGCCAGAGGGGCCCGTGGTTGCCCCGGTTGTGGCATAGTTTATCCACAGAGCCTAGGTGGCTCCAACGCTTCGCCCCATTTGCTTCAGAGCCCCGTGTGGCTCCAACGTTGGGCATATTTGTTTAGAGGGCCATTGAGAGCCCATGCCTCATTTGAATGTTTACAGCTGCCCAGCAAGTAGTGGGCAGCTGCACCGTTTAGGTCTTTCTTTTAGGGGACATGTTTTGAATTCAGGAGTGAGATGCACTCCTTTGCCCCACACTTTCCCAGCTGCCCAGCAAGTAGTAGGCAGCTGCTACGTTTAGGTTTGCGCAGTGGCGCACCCTTGACTTTCGCTGCATAGGCAGCAGCCCTGACTCTTGGGATATAGGGCATTTGAGCCCCCTTTATGAGATGGCCAGATGGCCAGGGGGGACTGTTAGATTTATAGGGCGCCAGGCCCTAATGTGATGTGGTGCTAGGAAATGTGATGCATTTACCATGATTTACGCACCCTGTTTTATGCCTCTAATATGCGTTATGCTTAGGAGGGTATTGTCTAATGCGCTTAGACTTGTGAGATGATTATATAATATATTTATGCTGATGAGGTTATGACATAATGTGGTTTATGTTCCTCAGGATTAATGGCATACTGTGGTTTATGCTAGGAAGTTATTACCTCATGCGTTTAGGTCAGGAGGTTGGCGCAGAATAGATTTCACGCCTAATGTGATGATGACTGCATAATATGATTTATGATTGCAGGGTGATGCTGAGTACGAGGTTTTGCCAGTAAGTACTGGTTGTATTCTACATCTACAATTTGTCCTACTTTTATTATAAGTTCTACGTTTACTACGTTCACTTTGTGATGGTTCTGACAGTGGTCCATGTGGCCCTGTCATGTGTATATAATCCCCTGTAAATATTGCCCAGTGCCAGTTGGCACAGTGTATATTGTGTGATTACCATCTAATGTGTTTTATGATAATACAAAGGCTATTTTTATATAACCTTGTGTGGAGTTCCTTTTGTGGTGTACCTAATATGTTGTTGCTGTGTGTGTGTTGCGCAAATGCTTTACACATTGCCACCGGGATAAGCCTGACTGCTCGTGCCAAGCTACCAAGGGGGTGAGCAGGGGTTATCTTTGGCGTGTAACTCCCTCGCCCTGACTAGAGTGGTGGTCTCTGCCTGGCTTTGGCGCAAGCCTTAGCCAACCAGAGATCCCATTTCTAACAGGAGCCAGCTGCTGATTGAATGGCATGTGGATCTTAAGCGCTGCAAAAAAAGAAGAAGGGGGTAAAAGGCAGGTTTCAAGCTGGAGCTCTGTTAGAGAGCGGCGTTGAGTTGCACACCAGGCTTCACACCTATTCACTGAACTGTTGGCTCATCTTAACATTCATCCACCCGCACGTCACATTGCGTGCAATTAGAAATTACCTTTAATGTGGTGCAAGTGAAGAACTAAAGGAATTCCCTCATTTTATGGACTACATCTCCATGAAAGTTAAGGCATAGTACTGTCCATTATGCGAGCATTAAACTTTTGCCTGTGCAGAGCTGCCCCTTATTCTGCACTGTGCAGGGGTCCATGTTATTTTGTATTAGACCCTTAGACTGAGGCGCGTGACGGGGTAGCAGCTCGTCTGTGTGCTCATCCATGTCGGAGGTGATGACACCCCTCCAGTTACTGAGGATCAACCCCGTCCCACGTCACCATAGCTCTGTTGAACAGTTTTATACTGTATTTTAGCTTATGTATTTGAACAATGCTCCCTCCCTCTTTTTGTGTTTGTATGTCCCTTAGGCGTCTGTTGTGTCCTGCGAGACACGTTCTAGTGTCTCGACAGACACCGAGTTAGTAGCCACTCCCCTATGGGAGTGGGCACACTTGCACCCCCACACGCATCCCTCACAGGCGTCATGAGTGACCTGAGCCTGTCAATAAAAGGGCCCGGGTGCACGTGCTTGAGGCCAGTTACTGCACCATACCAGCCTGTGTCTGTATTTCCACACCATGTGGGCCTGAGGCCCAAACACTACACTGGCGACGAGGCGGGTAGCCCAGCCCGCGTGCCTGCAGCTCGGCACTTCATCGTCCCTCGTGGGGGAGGAAACGAGCCCGAGAGGCGGCACCCCCACAGCGATGTCCACGGCCACCAGTGACTGCCGTGGTGACCAGGCGCGACACCGCTCTCTACAGTCCACGGAGCGTCGACAGGAGTCTAGCCGTGCCTCACTCCCCACTGATGCGTGAAGTAGGGAAGGACTGCCGATCCCGGTGAGTGCGGAATCCCCGCTCACCAGCGTGCCTGCAGGGCCCAGTGACCCGCGAGCGAATTGCCCCGCTTCACCTCCCCTCGCCGGTGCAGCTGGCACCCGCTCAGCGCCGCCACATTGCATGTGCGAAGAGGGGACATACTAATGCCGCCACGACGAAGAGGACACGGCGTGCGAGGGCACAGCTCCCTGCGCAACATGGTCAGCCCGCCCCAGCAGTGAAAAGAGCCCACACCGGCAGCCCCAGTCCCGTCCTGCCTGCCGGTTCACCCATTGAAAAGACAAGCCACTTACCACGAGCCACGCGGCGCAGCGACCACCCGAGTCCAGTGAGAGCGCCTACCTCCAGTGACAGAGATGAGCGCCGCGCGGCCCTAGGCCGGCTGCCCGGCACCGCCTCACACGAAGCAGAGAGCGCCGCCCCCGTCGGTGCCACCAGAGGGAACGGGAATCGTGCCCTGCGCTGCTGCATCGCTGGACCTGCATGGCCCGGAGGACCGAGAGTAAGGCGACTTGGAAGCAGTTGCCTCAGCGCCACCTGCTGGTCACTCACCGCACCAGCGTCCCCACCAACAATCGCAGCCTGCGGTCGGAGGACAAACTGCTACAGCCTGCGAGGTCAGCCAGCACCACGGCATATAGAGAGCAACGCCCCTGCGGGCCGCTCCGAGGCCCAACATACGGAAAAGGCATGGATGGGCACTAAGACAAGTCGTGCCCCGAGCAGCCACGTCCCTGCCGCAACCAACACGAACAGACAGCCAATAGTTGCTCACCTGCCAAAGCACAAGAGCCGCCACCTCACCGTGCGACCCCTGTCCCTGCGTGTCCAGACTCCAACACGAGGCCGGCGGCATCAGTAAAACACCACACCGCCTAGTGCCTGCATCTCCGTGACGGCAGAGGCCCGCAGTTCCAAGACAAACTGCCGGGGCCTGTGAATTTGAAGCCCGGCACTGCCATCTAGTGGCCACCGGACGCACTGCACCCAAACCAAATGAACACACTACAAGGAAATGCACGCAATGGTACACGGACTTTGGTGATCCTTCAGCTTACAGCGCTGCGCCACTTGCTAGAGTAACGTGTGGGAGGACACATAACCCAGAATACAGCAAGAAAAGACTGGGGACGTGTTAGCACCACTAACCCACCTTGAAGTTGCATCTCCACCCCAGTGTGGCGTCCACTGTCGGCAACACTGCCACACACCAGCAAGCAAGTACCCAGTACCACGCTGATGCGCTGCCACCCCGAAGAGCTGATGCAACCGGACGTCTGCTGAGCCACGTGGTGCTTACTGCAAGGCACCAGCAGGTATCCTCATCTTGCCCACGGCCTGCAGTGAGGAAAGCCGAGAGTCGTCCACACCGAGCAATACAGGCATCAACTCTGGCGGACAGTCACTGAGAAGCAGGAAACTCTAAACGGACACTGTCCAGTCAGGCTGCAACCAAGTACTTCCAACAATCTCTCCAGAATCTCTGCTGCGTGCACCACATGCCCCAACGGGCTGCCTCTCTGTCGGAAGAGAGGCCCTGACACCCTACTACCCTGCCAGAAGTGGCAGGATCAGCTAGAGGAGATTGCTAAGTGATCCTAGCAGGAGGATCCACACCAGCACATCCAAAGAGCAGTCCAGCCCACTGACTGACCAGCAACAAGAGTAGCCCTCTGCACCCTGCAAGTGAGAGAAGCAAGGACACCTTCAAAGACAGCAAAGTCTCCAGGTAGCTGCCACACCTTGAGCTGCAAGAGAAACTGAAGCCAAGCGCGCACTACTGGTGGATGCCTGACTCCACCTCCAGCAAAGACACGCAGGCACAAGGCGGTACTGACTGTCACCTCTCGGCAAAATACGGGAAGAGACTGACAAACCCCGTAGGGAGGCGCTAGAAACTTGGAGCTAAACACAAGCAGCAACGTCGACAAGAGCCATCATCAGCAAGGTTAGACGATCAAGCAACGGCTCAAGGGAGCTTTCCCCGCCAAAAGCACAAGAAAGACTGGTGCAGAGAGCGCGCCACCAGCGGCAGCCCAACATCACCACAAGTAAGAAGAGCGCGCCACACGCCCCTGGCGGTGAACGACTTCCACCGCAAAGAGGAAGAGCAGGCACACCCGGTGCCAGAAGAGGGCGCCCAAGAAAAGATGAAGCATGCGCAGTCCGAGGTGCGTGACACAGGCACCCAGAAGCACATCAACACGGGTAAATGCCCAGGAGGAAAAGAGACCTCTCGAAAGAAAAGAAACACTGCTGGAGACAGCAGGGAGATCCTCCACATCTCCACAGCAGCAACAGAGCCCGGAAGGGGCCAAACGCAGCACAGTGTCCTCCATCACACTACCTCAAGACGGAGTCGTTGCCAGGGGGATTAGTTTGCCCTACATGAAAGCAGGCAAACAAAAAAATGAACAAATAAAATATTCCTGTCAGGGTGGTAGAGCAAGTGTAGCCCCGAAACATGTTCTTTAACGTCACATGATGTGCTCTAGAGAGAAAAGGTTTAATTTATGGGAATATACTGTATACCTTGTCACACAGGTCGTTTGGACTAATAGCAAAACCTATTTCTCAGAGCTATATGCTACCGCCATTCCCACTGTTTAGACTTATTTGAAATCTTCTCTTGCATAATCTATTGTAACTCATTCATTTACCAACCTGTAAGTTATTTTTAGAACAGATCTGTGTCAGTGCGGGGAAAATTGCCCCAACCCGCTGGCATTTTGCAGCTATTCTCCAGGGACATGCTGTTTTTCTTGTACGGATACCAGACAGTGAGCGCCGGGGTCTGCGTGAAACCGGAAGCCCCGTGGGTGCAGCCTATCTTGGCGCTCAATGAAACTCTTCAAACAGTGTGTCTACATATTACGCCCTCCCCATCACAATACATATTCATGACTATGAAAATTGGACTTTCAGGCTTCACTAGCTATCTCTTGTAGAGCCTAAAATTTGAAGCCACGTGGGGCGTGCAGCATGTAATGAATCAACCAGCCCTCCCTGGGAGGACTTCCTTCCGATCTGTGAGGACTGACGCCATCTTCATCCTGCGTCTCTGTTAATGGGGGCCTGGGAGCTGTCAGACTGCTAAGGACCAGGAACTGGGGAGGGCTGAACAGCGGATTGGGAGAAAGTGCTGTGGTTCAAATTGCACGTTTTTTTAATGTTTTGGTGGACAGCTGCTAAGATAAAGAGCCAGATGAATGAATAATTTTTGTGGTGAACTAGGCTGTTTGTGATCGCCAAAATGCCTTTTTTTTAATGTACAAGCCTTCAATTTGTGATTTGATAACAAGTTACCGAGTCGCAGTTTGAATTTGCCACCCAATACCAATTCGATATTTGGAAGGGTGTCTTTAGGGTGTCCCTTCCAAATTCCGAATCGTGGTTGTACGTATTACTGTTTTGCGACCGAATTCTGCGCAAAACATTACTTTTTTAGCTACCACAGACCCTATCCCCTTTGTAAATGTTTAACAAACCAATTTTTAAGAGTAGGCAGCCTACTCTTAAAGAATGAAACTTACACTTTGTTATAATCATGGATAAATGCTCTTAGGTTATAAAAGATGTAGATTTATTAGGTTTAGTTCAGGTTACAGGCAGGCCCCACCAGGAACAGCATCCTTGCTGCTCAGTTAGTTCCTTCAACTGACACTCCTTCAACTCTAAACACTCTCAACATACTGATGATCTCACATATTGGCTCAGCAGCAGGGAACATAGGGACAATGGGAAGCCTGCAAGAACACAACACATCTTCCCCCCTACAAAAACCATACAAAAACACAATACTAGGAAATAAACAGAATAGTAAATCAGACGTCACAAAATTTCAATACATAGAGGAATCGAACTCCTCGCTCCCGTCTACAACACCCTACCCCAGGGAACTAAAATCCCCTCTGCATCACACACAATCACAAGGCAGAACCAGGCACACAATTGCCCTCTGCCACTCGACACCACACACCATTCACACTGGAGCAGGGTTGTGTGCGATGACGTCATGCCAAGTTCTTCCGACACCGCCTGCCACCATGGAAACAGCGGCACAATCGTCCTCCCGCTCCACTGCACGCAGCCACCAGGGAATCTTTACTCTCGAGCCGAGACGCTCGAGTTGAATCAATCAAAGCCATCTGTCACGATACATGGGGTGTGCACCGCTACGGCAGATACATTTAAAAAGATAACACTCAACCTCAGAAATATCACGCTACCCTCACAGTATGGGGAAACCTAATTCCAGTCACAGCACAAAGGGCGGTGCTTCCATAAGTGGCTCCCTCAAGCACAGTGGCTAAACCAAGCACACTCGCCGCCCGTTGATTCAATGTTGAAGTATCATGTCTATTTCAGGGTCAGATGTCCATGCACACCTGCAGGATCTCCTCACACAGGTCGAATGATCTTCCAAATGGCTCGTTATCACCAATAATTGTCTCAATAAAGTGTCCACCATGTGCTCCCACACATGCTTAAAGTTGTCTCAACACGACAAGGTTAGACAGCGCTTCCTGGCTTAAATCAATTAAATAGATCGCCTTCTCAGTCTGCTGTCAAGGCGCCCCAAAGGCAAGCCCATCTGCGCTCGTCCGTGACCCGACCGCGGCCAGCGCCAGGAACCCTGGACCTCCCACTACCCATCGCTACGACACCACCACCCTCCTCGCACTCAACCCTGGAAGACTTAGAGAATGCCAACAGGCCTCGCCGAACACGACCCACGGCCAGTTCTCCTGCCTCCACTGCCGCCAGACCCTCACCGCCACCCCGGCCTCCAACACCGCCGACGCCAGCACCGGCGACACCCTAAAATGCATCCTCCTCAACGTACGCTCCGTACACAAACACGCCATGGAAATCTGGAACCTACTCGACTCTCTCTCGCCCGACATTGCCTTCTTCAAAGAGACCTGGACCAACGCATCCTCCGCCCCCGACATCAGCACCGCCATCCCAGACGGATACAAGATCCAGAGGAAAGACCGCCCCAACCACCCAGGAGGGGGCCTCGCCATCCCCCACAAGAGCACCCTCCGCCTCACCACCTCCAGCGAAACCTTCCCCTCCGCCGAACACCTGCACTTCCAGATCCAGACCACCCCCAAAGCCACACTCCGAGGAACCCTCATCTACAGACCCCCCAGCCCCCGAACACCCTTCAGCACCACCATCACCGACTTCATCGCACCCCACGCCATTGCTTCAACAAACTACATATTCATTGGAGACCTGAACTTCCACCTCGACAACCCCAGCGACCCCAACTCCACTATCCTTCGTGACAACCTCGCCAGCATCGGACTTAAACAACTCGTCAACACACCTACCCACAGAGCAAGACACACCCTCGACCCCATCTGCGCTGCAGGAAACAGCGTCCAATTCAGCCACACAACGCAGTCGCCATGGACCGACCACCACTGCGTACACTTCGCCATCAACAAACCCAAGGCACCCAAACCAGCCCCAAGCCCACCTCGAAGGAACTGGAGAAAGGTTACCACACCTGGATCTCCAACTGCGCAGACGAGCTCGCCCCGCTACGCAACCCCGACAGACAATGCCCCAGGAAAGCCGCTTGGTTCACCACCGCTCTCCTAGAAGCCAGACGCACCTGCAGACGCCTGGAGAAGAACTGGAGAAACACCAAGACAACCGAAAACCACACCACCTACAAGGACGCCATGACGGACTACCACAACCAGATCAGAGCCACCAAGAGGAACTTCATCCACAACAAAATCCTGGCCAACTCCACTAACTCCAAGGAACTTTTCAGTGTCATTCAAGAATTCACCAACCCACGCAGTGAAGCCACAGACATCACCCCATCCCAAGACCTCTGTGACAAGCTTGGAACCTATTTCCACCTCAAGATCAAAAACCTCTACGACAACTTCATCGACCATCCACCAGGCGCCACAGACAGCCCCCGCCCCCAGAAACACCAGCCAGCCCACCATCTCCAACTGGACACCGATCACGGCCGAAGACACCGCCTCGACCATGAAAAGCATCCACTCGGGGGCCCCCACCGACCCCTGCCCCCATCACATCTACCACAGAGCCGCGGCCGCCATCACACCCGAACTACAACGCACCATCAACACCACCTTCAAAACAGGCACCTTCCCAGACGACTGGAAGCGCGCAGAAGTCAGACCCCTGCTCAAGAAGCCCACAGCTGACCCCACCGACCTCAATAACTATCGGCCCATCTCGCTCCTCCCCTTCGCAGCCAAAGTTGCAGAGAAAACAGTCAACAGGAAACTGACACGATTCATTGAAGAGAACGCCGTCCTCGACCTGTCCTACTCTGGATTCCGAAGCAACCACAGCACAGAGACCGCCCTACTCGCCGCCACAGACGACATCCTCGCCCTCCTGGACCAAGGTCCTCATCCTACTGGACCTATCAGCGGCCTTCGACACCGTCTCCCACCGCACATTAGTCGCCAGACTACACGACGCAGGCATACAAGGAACAGCCCTGGCCTGGATCCGATCATTCCTCACCGGAAGAAGCCGAAGGATCAGACTCCCACCCTTCCTCTCCGACCCCATGAAAATCACCTGCTGAGTCCCACAAGGTTCATCACTGAGCCCCACCCTCTTCAACATCTACATGGCCCCCCTCGCAGCCATCGTCCGACAACACGGCCTCAACATCGTATCTTACGCCGACGACACCCAGCTCATCCTCTCCCTCACCAAAGACCCCACCACTGCCAAACTCAACTTCCAGAAAGGAATGCAAGACGTCGCAGTCTGGATGACCAACAGCTGCCTGAAGCTCAACGCCGAGAAGACAGAAGTCCTCGTCCTCGGTACCACCCCTTCTGCATGGGACAGCACCTGGTGGCCGACCGCCCTCGGAAGCCCGCCTACCCCCTCAAACCACGCCAAGAACCTCGGTATCGTACTCGACTCATCACTCACCATGAACAGACAGGTCAACGCCGTCACCTCCAGCTGCTTCAACACCCTCCGCATCCTCCGCAAGACCTTCAAGTGGATCCCCCCTGAGTCAAGGAAGACAGTCACCCACGCACCCATCACCAGCAGACTAGACTATGGAAACGCACTCTACGCCGGCATCAACAAGTTCCTACTCCGCAAGCTCCAGACAATACAGAACACCGCCGCCAGACTCGTCCTCGGCTTCCCCCGACTCGAACACATCAGCCAACACCTACGAAGTCTCCACTGGCTCCCCGTGGAGAAAAGAGTCACTTTCAAAATCCTCACTCACGCCTACAAATGCCTACACAACAATGGACCCAAATACCTCAACGACAGAATCAACTTCCACGTACCCAAAAGAAACCTCCGATCTTCCAACCTCGCACTGGCTGAAACCCCACGCATCCACAGAGCCAGAGCAGGCGGAAGATCCTTTTCTCACATTGCAGCCAAGACCTGGAACAAGCTACCAGCAGACATCAGACGCGCCCCCTCCCTGAACACCTTCAGGAAGACCCTCAAGACCTGGCTCTTCAGCTAAACAGATCTGCGGACCCCCCCCTCAGCGCCTTGAGACCCTCACGGGTGTGTATCGCGCTTACAATTCCCTGATTGATTGACTGTACATTTCACGCTGGCCTGTTCAAACGCCCCGGATTCCTCTTAGTTTCTCTGTAGATACAGTTTCTTTCCACTTTCATGCACAGGCTCTATCCCATCCTTGTCGCCAATGTTATAGTCATGGATAAATATTCTAGGTTATAAAAGATGTAGGTTTATTAGGTTTAGTTCAGGTTGCAGGTAGGCCCCACCAAGAGCAGCATGCTTGCTGCGCAGCGTATTCCTTCAACTGACACTCCTTCAACTCTAAACACTCTCAACATTTTGCTGACCTCACATACTGGCTGAGCAGTAGGGAACATAGAGACAATGGAAAGCATGCAAGACCACAGCACACTTTTTTTTTTTAATGCATCATGTTTTCCTTTAAGGAAAATGGGTTTGATTCTTTTTTTTAAAAACGCTTTATTTAAAAGCAATCACAGACATGGTGGTCTGCTGGTGTTCTGCTGACCCCAGCAGGCCACTGTCCCTGTGATGGCTGCCATTCCTCGTTAGTCACACAAATTAAAACGTTTTGCTATTGCAAGTTCTTGTTAATTCTTTGAGCATGCCTAGCTGTCTGCATCTGATATTGTATCTGCTGACAATTGCTTTTAAGCAGTTATTCACTATAATGGCAGGATGAGAGCTTTGCTCTGAAAATGAAGACCTGTTACATTCAGCCAGCCAAGCATTGATATGAATCCTGCTGCTGTTACAAGTGATGCTGTCTCAAAGTGCTCTCTGTACAAATGCTCCTCAGATATGGCACCTGCATACCTTCTACAGAACACCCCCTCCAGTCCCTTCTTTATTTGTATATTCTGTACAATAATTTACCATGAAAGGTGCAAGTGCCTTTAACTGAAACTAAAAATGTGGCAATGTATACAGTCGAACAAAGCTGTAAATCCCTGCCTCATGTAAAAATCCTATTTATATCAGATGCCACAAATTACTGTCTCATTTACCAGCTCTTCTTTCAAGATAAACTGATGGTATAAGCCCTAATCATGCACACAGAGTCTTATTTTGAGTACAACACCAACCTGTAAAGATGGGGAATTTCAACTCAGGAAAATCTACAATTGTCTGCGGTGTTCTTCAGGGCTCAATCCTACCACCTGTGCTCGTAGCTCTACATTGAGTGTCTGAGATTGTCCTTCGAAGCATAAGGTGTCAGTTTTCCAGTAAACAGATGACATAATATTGTTCTTCAAAACTTCTCTTGGCGACATCCTCACTTCTCACTTATATCTTGAAAATACCCCTCATGGATGTCTGAAATCATCTTAATCCTCAAACATAGAATTACTCTTCTTCCAAACACAGAATAAAATTCAGGCTCTCCCTGGGGGAGCCCTCATGGCGGAAGCCTTCGTGCCATCGTTAATGCACACAGCAGTCTTTGGTTCTTTCCTTAGGCTTTACTGTCACACTGATGGCTAAAATTAACAAAGGTGCAAAGCCTGCAAATTGATTCCTTCACTCACTTAAAAAAGTCAAGTATCTTTTCTCCCTGAACCACTAGAAACCTGCAGTCGTAGAGCTAGTCATCTCAAGGCTAGACATAGGGGTCGATTCCGATTCGGGCCGGAAAAAGCACCGACCGACTCGGAGCTGGAATTTATTCCGACCGACACGTACCTGTGGCGCCCGACACGCCAAGTACGATGCAAAGTGTGCAAAATCCGACCGACATGTACCGAACCCAAGCCGAACGACCGAGCAGCACGGAAAACAGCAATCCGGCTGGAAAAACACACGAATCGTACCGACCGACACGCACCCGGAACAAATCCGACCGAAACGTACACGCGAACTCCAAACCGCAAAGTACGATGCAAGGCGCGAAAACCACGACCGAGTCGGACGGAGGACAAGCCGTACGACCGACACGCATACAAAACCGAGCCGAAGTAACACAAAACACCGCGACCGACGCGTACGCAGCATAGAAAACTGCACAAACACAGCGTGAACGAAACGGAGAACACCGTACGAGACAAATGCAGGGTCCGACTCGGTCACAAGAACGTTTCCAACATGCACAGACAGTACAAAGGAAAAATTACACAAAAAAAGGCCAAACAAGCAATTACAAAGCCAATAAATACACCCAGCAAAACACACACTCACACACCCTCACCTGCACACCAACACACACATCACTCACCATCACCACCCAATACCATGCCCCCCAAGAAGAATCACAAGTTCCTAGATTGTGAATTGGAAGTCATGGTAGACGAGATCCTCAGGGTAGAGCCACAGCTGTTTGGCACACTGGTCCAACAGACCCCCATCTCCCAGAAAACCAAGATGTGGGAGAGGATCATCAACAGGGTGAACGCACAATCACCATGTCTGCGCACAAAGACCGACATCCAGAACAGGTGGTATGACGTGCGCAGGAGGGTACGGGACCTGCTCAAGAAAGACTACCTCCTGAGCCAGTACACCGGCAGTGGCCCTCCTGCCAAGCCAGTATACCTCAGGCCCTGGGAGGAGAAGGTGCGGGCCATCCTTCCGCCAGTGAGCGTATATGGACTAGAGAAAATCCCAGAGCCTGGTGAGTACACAACAAATGTACACAATATAACCTGCCACAATACACACACACATCACTGTCAAGGGGAGAGTCAAACCATGCACTCCTAGCAATTACACAGCAACCAGAACAGAATCATCCCAAAATGTGTATGTCAGTCAGAGAAACACAACACATGCCATCTCAAAGTTACATTCAACCGTGCCATCACATGTACAAACACAACTACAACTACAGCTAGGCAGTGGCACAAATAGAACTAACAAACACATCCAGACATGTAGCCACCACAACAACACCAACACACAGTGAAGACCACTGAAAGGAAGGAATTCTGTGTATGCTGGCCAAGTCAGTGTAGCCAATAGCATCATGGGAGTCGTAGTCACACATATTGCCCCCCCACAACTGTCCCATCAACACCACCATGAACCATGCGCACATCACAGGGAGTGGAGAAGGACTCACAAGATGGCTGACACTGGCTACTGCTGTGGGGAGCACAAGGCCCTGCTGGCAACTGTGCACCAACAAACAGCAGGACACCACTGACTGACATCCTGAGAGACAACTTCCACTCCCTGCAATGCAAGCACGTTCCAAGGTGGGATATCTGGCTGGCTGGGTGGGAAGGAGGACTTGCAGCACTGACCATAGTCACAAGCACCTCCCCTCACACCCCCTCAACACAAACTCCACAGAACCCACCTGGTAGAATGCAATGCCTCCCATCCTAACTCAAGATCCCACAAAGAACCACCACCCTGGGTTATGTTGTGTGAAGCACAGGGACACTCTTGGGACTTTTAGCCAAACAACTGCCAGGACAACACTCCCAGCCATCCTGTCAGCACAGCCAGCCCACCCCACAGGGAAGCAGAGTCAAAAGGAAGGAAGCATGGGCATGCTGGGAAGGGGGTGGAGGCAATAGCATGATGAGAGTGGTAGTCACAGATATTGCTCAGCCTCACAACTGGCCCATCAACACCACCCTGAACCATGCTCACATCACAGGGAGTGGATAAGGACACACAAGATGGCTGACACTGGCTACTGCTGTGGGGAGCACAAGGGCATGCTGGGAACTGCACACCAACCAACAGCAGGACACCACTGTCAGCCATCTTGCCATTGCCCTCACACCCACACACACTGAACTCCCCACAAAAGCAAGTAAGTATGGGAATGCTGGGAGGTGGGGTGGAGGCAATAGCATGATGGGAGTCACAGTCACAGACATAGCTCACCCCCACAACTGTCCCAATAACACCACCCTGAACCATGCTCACATCACAGGGAGTGGAGAAGGACTCACAAGATGGCTGACACTGGCTACTGCTGTGGGGAGCACAAGGCCCTGCTGGCAACTGTGCACCAACAAACAGCAGGACACCACTGACTGACATCCTGAGAGACAACTTCCACTCCCTGCAATGCAAGCACGTTCCATGGTGGGATATCTGGCTGGCTGGGTGGGAAGGAGGACTTGCAGCACTGACCATAGTCACAAGCACCTCCCCTCACACCCCCTCAACACAAACTCCACAGAACCCACCTGGTAGAATGCAATGCCTCCCATCCTAACTCAAGATCCCACAAAGAACCACCACCCTGGGTTATGTTGTGTGAAGCACAGGGACACTCATGGGACTTTTAGCCAAACAACTGCCAGGACAACACTCCCAGCCATCCTGTCAGCACAGCCAGCCCACCCCACAGGGAAGCAGAGTCAAAAGGAAGGAAGCATGGGCATGCTGGGAAGGGGGTGGAGGCAATAGCATGATGGGAGTGGTAGTCACAGATATTGCTCAGCCTCACAACTGGCCCATCAACACCACCCTGAACCATGCTCACATCACAGGGAGTGGATAAGGACACACAAGATGGCTGACACTGGCTACTGCTGTGGGGAGCACAAGGGCATGCTGGGAACTGCACACCAACCAACAGCAGGACACCACTGTCAGCCATCTTGCCATTGCCCTCACACCCACACACACTGAACTCCCCACAAAAGCAAGTAAGTATGGGAATGCTGGGAAGTGGGGTGGAGGCAATAGCATGATGGGAGTCACAGTCACAGACATAGCTCACCCCCACAACTGTCCCATCAACACCACCCTGAACCATGCTCACATCACAGGGAGTGGAGAAGGACTCACAAGATGGCTGACACTGGCTACTGCTGTGGGGAGCACAAGGCCCTGCTGGCAACTGTGCACCAACAAACAGCAGGACACCACTGACTGACATCCTGAGAGACAACTTCCACTCCCTGCAATGCAAGCACGTTCCATGGTGGGATATCTGGCTGGCTGGGTGGGAAGGAGGACTTGCAGCACTGACCATAGTCACAAGCACCTCCCCTCACACCCCCTCAACACAAACTCCACAGAACCCACCTGGTAGAATGCAATGCCTCCCATCCTAACTCAAGATCCCACAAAGAACCACCACCCTGGGTTATGTTGTGTGAAGCACAGGGACACTCATGGGACTTTTAGCCAAACAACTGCCAGGACAACACTCCCAGCCATCCTGTCAGCACAGCCAGCCCACCCCACAGGGAAGCAGAGTCAAAAGGAAGGAAGCATGGGCATGCTGGGAAGGGGGTGGAGGCAATAGCATGATGGGAGTGGTAGTCACAGATATTGCTCAGCCTCACAACTGGCCCATCAACACCACCCTGAACCATGCTCACATCACAGGGAGTGGATAAGGACACACAAGATGGCTGACACTGGCTACTGCTGTGGGGAGCACAAGGGCATGCTGGGAACTGCACACCAACCAACAGCAGGACACCACTGTCAGCCATCTTGCCATTGCCCTCACACCCACACACACTGAACTCCCCACAAAAGCAAGTAAGTATGGGAATGCTGGGAAGTGGGGTGGAGGCAATAGCATGATGGGAGTCACAGTCACAGACATAGCCCACCCCCACAACTGTCCCATCAACACCACTCCTGAACCATGCTCACATCACAGGGAGTGGAGAAGGACTCACAAGATGGCTGACACTGGCTACTGCTGTGGGGAGCACAAGGCCCTGCTGGCAACTGTGCACCAACAAACAGCAGGACACCACTGACTGACATCCTGAGAGACAACTTCCACTCCCTGCAATGCAAGCACAGTCCATGGTGGGATAACTGACTGGCTGGGTGGGAAGGAGGGCCGGCTGTCAACCAAATACAACCAATGCAGACCATGTTCACACCCCAACAAATACATAGAAATGCCCAAATAATGCAGGACAATGTGCCACACCAATATCAACCCCTGACTGTGACGACTTAGGACAATGCAATGTACAGGCCCGCACCCAGAGGCACAGTCACAACTGTCAGGTGTGTCAACCATTGATGCCTGCAGAAACATAACATACATTGTGTGTGTCTCCCAAAAACAGGTGATGATGGGGACACAGCAGCAGACGCTGAGGAGTCCCAGTCCCAGGCTCAAGAGGATGCGGAGCTCACTGGTGTCGTACAGCCTCTGCCCTCCTCGGACGAAGAAGACCAACCTGGCACATCCGGTGCAAGTCTACATGCAGCACCAGCAGGACCACCAGCTGCAGCACCAGCAGGACAACCAGCTGCACCCCCTGCACCCACCCCTCCAACGACTGTCACCACAAATACCATCCCTGCTGACATGGACAGAACAAGGAGCAACATCAGCACAGGGACCCTGGACCAACCTGGGGCCATGGACACCACCACCACCACCAACCCCCAAGGTGGACCAGGGTCATCTGTGCGTGCCACTGCACGCACTGCACATGTCAGCAGGGGTGGTGGGAGGGGTGGGAGACAGAGGTCGCTGCTTGCAGAGGTTGCTGGTGTGCATGATGACCCACAACTGGTACGCATAGCTGATGCGTACCAGTCCAGCACCGGAGATCTCAGCCAGGTAGTGGGGCTCCTCAGAGACATGAAACAGCACCAGGCTGCCCATCATGCCCGTTTGGACTCTCACATGTCCCACGTGGAGTCACACATGTCCCGCGTGGACTCACACATGTCCCGCGTGGAGTCCAAGTGGGATGCACTGCATGAGATGACGGCGGTGCACAGGGACATTTTACAATGCCTCCGCCAGATGAACAGCAACCAGTCCACACCTCCCTGTGTGCCAACAACATCTGGTGCTGAACAAACTGCAACTGCCACAGGGAGGGAGGATGACTCTGGCGGAGAGTCCCCTGCACCGCAGCAGCCTGTACTTGAGGGGCCCCCCAAAGAAGAGGGGTCGTCCGAGGAGGGGCAAGTGAGAGGCCGATGGCCAAGCGCAACTCCCAGGAAGCCTGAACCTGTTCTGGATGTTCACCTTTGTGCACAGACTGTTCACCCTGTTGACGGCAACACTACTCCCACACATTGCATGGGGAGTACAAGTTGGACCAATGTCTCAGACAACTGTGGCCCCGATACTGGGGATTTTGTCTACCAGGACTTTCAATTCACCTAGGAACTTCTGATTGCAAGATTTATGTACAGCACTACCCATCCTATGCACTATTCACACAAATGTATCACAATAAACACACTAATACACCATACTTGCCTCTGTTGTGATTCCAACGTGGGTGCTGTTATGGGGATGATGAACTGCAAAATTACACTGTGTATGCGAACTGCAACAGCAAGTACAACACAGGCATGTGAGTAAAGGCAACGTGACACATATGAGGGAGACACACCACCAGGGCTCCACAACACATACACACCTAGGCCATCTGACTCATTGCCTACACTGATGTTGCCAGGGAAGACGGTGCAATGCACAGACACCACACCCATTCCCAGTTGTAGTCAAGTAGCCCACAGGTGCAGTAAGCAAATGGCAGTCAAATGTGTGACCACAGACAACGCACATCACAAAGTGAAGCACAGGTTTATTACACAGTTGCAACATGTCGTAACCACTACAGATGCAAGGTAATCCCACCTGGCAGCGGGCACACAGTCAACAACTGTAGACGGAAGGAAGTCCATGGGTGTGGCGCACATCACCTGTAGGGACACAACAGCTACCACCCTGGAAGTGCAATCACGTCGTCGGTGGACACAGTTGACCAAACAAATCTGAAAGTACCCTGTGAAGGACAGAAATGACACACAGTCAAAAGCAATGGAGAACAGGACAGAACAGCAAAACTCATGCACAATACATGTTACAAGATACCCACCCAGAACCAAGTTAGCATGTCAACACTGTTGGGGAGTACAGCCCACCTGTAAGCACACATCGCAACACACATCCAGTCAAGTAGCCCATGGACACACTCCAACAGCACCAGAGCACCACCTACACATATCATGCCAACTCACATCATTGACATGACACCTCAGGATACTCACATTCAGCTAAAGAAGTTGGTGATGAGCTGTGTGCGGACATCACCCTCATCATCATCATCATCATCACTGGCATCGTGGTCCAGGCCAGGATCCTCCACAGGTGGCGGATGTTGGTCATTGTCATCCTGGATGAGAGGCAACTCCTTCCGCACTGCCAGGTTGTGGAGCATGCAGCAGACGATGATAATCTTGCACACTTTCGCAGGGGCATATGGGAGGGACCCTCCGGTCTTGTCCAGGCAGCGGAAGCGGCTCTTCAGGAGACCAAATGTCCGCTCAATCACTCTCCTGGTCCGACCATGTGCCTCATTGTAGCGCATCTGGGCTGGTGTCACAGGGTTCCTGAGGGGTGTCAGCAACCACGGCATGTTGGGGTATCCCGAGTCACCTACGGACAGACAAGTGCACATTAGCTGACTTGGAAAAGTGGGCGGAATACTACAGATCAGATCACACACAATGGCACAAAGTCAGTACACACCGACAAGCCAGGCACGCTGGTTCTGCATCTGTGCCATCATCCTGGGGATGCGACTACTCCTCATCACAAAGGCATCGTGTGCTGAACCAGGGAAACGGGCACACACGTGTGTGAGGGTCATATCTGCAAGACACACCACCAGTGCATTGACCGAGTGGTAGTGCTTGCGGTTCCTGTAGGCCTGCTCCTGGGCCTGTTTTGGTACCAAAGCCACATGTGTCCCATCAATGGAGCCAATGACATGCGGCATCCTCCCCAGGGCATAGAAGTCACTCTTCACGTCAGTGAGTCATCGCAGTCTAGGGAAATAGATGAACCGGTTCAGGAATAGCAACGTTGCCGCCAAAACATCGCGGAGCACACGGCTCAACATGGTCTGTGACATCCCACCAGCAGTCGCCACAGTATGTTGGAAGGTACCGGTGGCAAAGAAGTGTAGGGCTGCCATCACCTTCACCTTGGGGGTCAGCGCTGTAGGATACGGCCGGCCAGGCTGCAAATGTGGGGCCAACTGCACTGCCAAATCCTCAATCAGCTGCCTGGTGAAGCGGTACCGTCGGATGCTGTCCCGTTCCACCATCGTTGCCAGGTCTGGGAATGGTCGATGGACAGCAGGAGCCCTGCAGTGCAGAGGAGAAGTAAGCAAGATTGTCAGTCAGCCCACATATGCGGCATTGAACACACTCAATATCCCAACATACATCATTATGAGGCACAACTACATGAAGTGTGCAGTTCCGTAAGGACATGTATGGTACATACATGGCCAACATCTGTCATCACGGTCCAACAAGTGGCATCAATAAGTCCCAGGTTGGCCCATTGGATATCATGAGGCCGTGTCACAGTTCCCATCTCCTGCTGCCGTGTCACAATCACCCCCACAGTGACATGTGAGGACAGATGTGCCCCAGGCATCACAGCTCAACTACAGGTACATTCCCAGGGACCCTGTATTGCCACATGGACACTGGCATTACATGGAGTATCTTGTATACACCACAGCAAAACAACTATGACCCCCACAGGTAGTGGTCCCACTTGCCACTGCAGGACAGACATGGACGTCTGTGACACACACACGCACAACATCAAAGTCCATGCACACACAACGTGGATGTGGAGACTGTCTCCCATTGTGCACATGAAATCAGAGACATTGTAAACACTACATGCACACAGACTGTGGAGGACTATCACTATTGTGCCACTGGGACACCCTGGCTCAAACAAACCGTCCCACATGGGACTCACGGGGTATGTGACATACATACACATACACCACCGTGAAATGTGACCATGGCACATGCACAGATATGAACAGTTGCACATCACAGTGGTCATGTACACGTAACACCCAGGATCCTGTCCCCATGAACACATGCACAGCCTGGGGATGGCTGCCCCCAGGTGACACCCACAGGACAACATGTACACCAACATACACACAATAGGAAATGCAGCCTTACATGCCTTATCATACAGTTTGGACAGGCTGTCGTGTTGTAGGTGTGCCCCTCACTCCCTGGGAGCTATCTGTGGCTGGCATATGTCCATCTGAGACAGGCATGGTGACATATGCCAGTCACTTGTACAGGGATGCGTTGAACAGCAATGGACCGATCGGTGCACCCGGCCGGCCCATTGCATTCAATGTGTGCAGGTACGCGTTGTACCCTGTACGCGTTGATCAGCAATGGACCGATCGGTGCCCCCGGCCGGCCCATTGCATTCAATGTGTGCGGGTACGCGTTGTACCCCTGTACGCGTTGTACCGCAATGGACCGATCGGTGCCCCCGGCCGGCCCATTGCATTCAATGTGCGCGGTACGCGTTGTACCCCTGTACGCGTTGTACCGCAATGGACCGATCGGTGCCCCGGCCGGCCCATTGCATTCAATGTGTGCGGGTACGCGTTGTACCCCTGTACGCGTTGTACCGCAATGGACCGATCGGTGCCCCCGGCCGGCCCATTGCATTCAATGTGTGCGGGTACGCGTTGTGCCCCTGTACGCGTTGTACCGCAATGGACCGATCGGTGCCCCCGGCCGGCCCATTGCATTCAATGTGTGCGGGTACGCGTTGTACCCCTGTACGCGTTGTACCGCAATGGACCGATCGGTGCCCCCGGCCGGCCCATTGCATTCAATGTGTGCGGGTACGCGTTGTACCCCTGTACGCGTTGTACCGCAATGGACCGATCGGTGCCCCGGCCGGCCCATTGCATTCAATGTGTGCGGGTACGCGTTGTACCCCTGTACGCGTTGTACCGCAATGGACCGAGCGGTGCCCCCGGCCGGCCCATTGCATTCAATGTGTGCGGGTACGCGTTGTACCCCTGTACGCGTTGTACCGCAATGGACCGATTGGTGCGCACCCATTGACAATGGCCTTGCCTGGCAACGGACGCGTTTCGAAATTCGAACGAGTCGGTTGCTGGAAATTCAGTTGGTCACCCACAACAATGTTGCAAAATCATGTATGTCATGAAGTTGAAGATTTGAAGGATGCCGTGGGCGTGTATTGGTGCTGCTATTCCATGGATTGGCCAGATTCAGAAGATGCAAACGACTTGGACCTATCACTTTGGACACAAGGGACAGTATCTGCCTCTCCAGCACATATATATTGCTGGCTGTTCCCCTGAGAGCTCACTTGCCTGCACTACATGCTCCAGGACGACATCTGCCACTGCACTGCTGCTGTCTCTGCCCCTCTGGACCCTGCAATGGCACGTACTGTGGAGAGAGCCCCAGCCTTCAGCCTTGAGGAGAACCAGGCCCTGCTGGACAGCCTACTTCCACAGTACAGCAAGCTGTATGGGACACCAGGGGAGCAGGTGAGTGTTCTGTGCACTGCCTTTCTGAATGTGCATTTTGTCTGACTAGCAAGGCTGAAAGTCTGCACGCCACTGGCTAGCAGGCTCACTGAGTAGTTGTCACCCCCCATAGTGTGTAGTGACATGCACTGGACAGGTATGGTGCAGTGACAGTGCATTTGAACAAGGTTTTACTTCCCATGCAATGATACCTTGTAATGACGTCTGGCAAACTGTCCATGGGCAGCGTTGCACTGCCTGTGTACATCATGTGCCCCTGTGAATGAGACATGTATATACAACTGTGTCATGCACGGATATGTTGCATGTGTAGTAATGGCCTTTTCACTTTGTCATCCTGACAGGTTAATGCCCATCGGAAGCAGGAGATCTGGAAGGACATCGTCCGGGCTGTCCGGTCCGTGGGGGTCTACAAGCGCCGGATCCGCAACTGCCAGAAGAGGTGGCAGGACCTTCGGGGCTGGACCCGGAGGATTGCACGGGTCCAGCTGAAGCTGTCGCCTCCTCGCAGGAGGGGCGGAACACGGACCCTGACCCCCACATGCTCCAGATCCTGGCGGTGGTGTTTCCAGACCTGGATGGGCAGCTGAAGGCCAGACAGCAGCAAGGAGGGGGTGAGTCAAAGACTGCACTGTGAACTCTGTATTACATGCTTTGTGCCCTCCTCTGGCCTGGTTCAACTGCCACAGTACAGCAGTCATGTTGTCCAGGAGCCATGTCCCTCTATTGTGCACTGCCCACTCCTCATCTGATTCCCAGGTGTGGCCCTTACATTCAGGGAATTGTGTCACTTGGGACTGTGTCCTTGCAGTTTGCTTCACTAAAGGTGGGGGACAGCATCTGTTTCCCTAACTCTGTTGTGGGCATCATGGGTGGGTCCATTGTTCACACAACGACTGTGTTCGGACATGTAATCTGCGTGTTGCTTTGATATGCGGTCCACTTGCTGAGCTGAGCCACCACTTGTGCCTGGGGTATGCAGATTACGTGTGTCACACATACATAGCCAGCTATCCACTGTCCAGGGCTCATCCCTCATTCATGTGGGGCAGGACAGTCATGCCTACTCCAGGCCATGCAATGCACTCTGTACTCCCACTCCCGTGTATCAGCTGACACATTGTGCGCAGTGATTTGACCCCTCAGGTGTCTGCCTCTGTGTCAGTGTGCTGTGGATTTGTTGCCAGGACTGCTGGGGTGTTTCTTGGTAGGGGCTCAGCATGCCACTGGAGATGTGACCATAGGAGACGATACTTGTGTGTCACATAGGTGTTTGATCAGCTGCCCGTGCAGACTGGGGTATGCAAATGTGAAGTTCAGGCAGCTGTTCCCCATTCACAGCAGATTGTGAGGGGCTCAGGTTCAGAGGGTAGTGTCACAGGTCTCCCATATGTCCAAGCGGTATGACCTGGACAGATGAGGGTTAAGATGATGTGTTGTGTGGGGGATGTACATGTGCACTTGTGCAGCTCCAGGACTTGCATTCCCCATGACCTACTATTGTGACACAGTGCACAGTGTTGTTGTCTGGCTGCCAAGTCATACATCACTGAGACAGTGATGTATGACTTAGCAGTCATGCCTCCGCCATGGCATGTGTCTACTTATTGGTGATCCTGCAGGGGAGTGACATGTGCTACATGCACACCATTGTGGCGATGGCTATCAGGACATGGGTGCATCATGGTGTCTGTCGCTGGTATGCATCACATGCATATCCTATTTGACTCTGGGCGTCCCTTTCATCCGGAAACCTGTACTGACTCAGTGGCAAAAGTTGTGATGTGTGCATGTCCACATGCTACACCGTGTCCTCTGCACTGTCCAACTACTTTGTAGTTGGTGCATGTGTCCACACTGGGGTGTTGCTATCCAACAGACACCAGACAGATGGGTGCAAGGCCATGTGGGATGTGAGTGCCATGGTTGGCATCAGACTGACAATTGGCTTCTCCTGTTCAGTTAGGGCACTTTTAGCAATGTACAACTAATGATGCCAGGGCTTGCTCTGTAATGTGCTGTGCTCACAGTGGTGTGTGCGTTTGGTGCAGGTGACTGATGTCTGTCTGTTTCCCCATTGTTTGCAGATACATCCACGGCCACGGAAGGGGACAGCTCCACGGACCAGGAGGAGCCGGAGAGCCAGACTGGATCAGCAGCCGAGGAGTGGTCGGAGGGACCCAGTGGCACGGAGGGCGAGGGGAGCCACACCGAGGAGTCCTCAGCACCATCCACCTCAGCTGAGGACCAGAGCAACTCGGAGGATGACTCCCTTATGGAGGCGGGTGTCAGCAGCCACCACACCCCAGCTAGTGTTGCTGTCCCTGCCACCACCAGCACCACCACCGCCCTCCCATTGGCTCCCATTCCCCAGGTCCGTGGAGGCTCCCATGTTCGGGAGCGTGTCTCCTTTGGGCCAGGCACCGCACCCCCTGCCCCAGTGTCCCCTGCTGCCCTGAGTGAGGAGTCTGCGTACCTCCTTTGCCAGCTCCATGTAGGGCAGACAGCCATGCTGAGTGTCCTCCATGCGCACACCGCTCTGTTGACTCAGCTGGTGTCGTTCATGGAGGGCATCTCATCAGGCATGTCTGACCTACAGAGGGGCAATAGGTCCATGGACTCCTCCCTGACGGCAGCAGTGTCCCTCCTCAGACAGTCCCTCACCCCTCCTGCCTCTGCTCCATCCACACTCCCCAGCACCTTACCCGTCCCAAGCACACACACACCGGCACAGGCACACACCAGCACACACACGTCCAGCACACAGACACACACGCCACAAACAAAACGCACACTCACGCACAGTCTGGGGACTGAAACCAGACTCACAGGGGATGGGGCCCTGGAACACACACACGCATCCACGAGCACTGCGCAGTCCTCAGTTGCCTCTCCCTCCAAAGCACCCTCCCTTGCCTCACCTGCAACCCCAAAGACCCAGCGGCTCTTCCTCAGTGACCTCGGCCTCTTCCCCTCCGATCCAGCTGATACAGAATTCAGGGGAAGAGGAAGCCCACCCACACGGAGCAGAGTGCCCCTCTCCCCCGGACACCCTCCCCAGGCGCAGACAGACTGAGGCCCCCACCCGCAAGTCCCCCTGGAGTCGTAAGAGCAAGACCCCGCCGCCGCCCTGCAGCTCAGGCACCAGGTCTCCTTCCTCCATCCCTCAGGCCCCCACTCCACAGGTGCCCCCACCACACCCTGCCCCAGGTTCCCCCACCCACAGATATACCATCCCCAAGAGGATCCGGCCTTCTCCCCTTCCACTTGCTCTCCCGGCACCACACCCCCGCTGCGCTTGTCTGTGCCACTGATGTGGTGAGGGTGTCCTCCCCCTCTGTCCAGCCCACCTTGCCTGTTCCCCATTCTCCTCCCCTGGTGGTAGGCACTGCAGTGGAGTCCACTACCACCCTGTCTGACTTGGGCACTGCAGTGGCGGACCTGTCCACTCCATCTGCAGGGTCCACTGCAGTCGTGCCGGCACCCACAACATCTGAGTCATGCCCCCCAGTTGTGCCGGCACACACCATGTCAGACACCTCCACTGCAGTTGTCAGTGGCTCTCCAGCACCCACCACCCCTTCCCTGCTTCCTCCTGGTGAGCCCTGATCCTGTCCCTGCGGTGCCTGGCCTGCCCCCCGGTTGCCCCTCCTAGTGGATTGTCCCTGGTTTTGTGCAGGCATGCGTAGGGTGACATCTGCCACTGTCACCCAGTTTGGACTTTGACAATGGACTGGCCATTGGCCTTTGTGTTTTTTCTGGACTTTGTTTTCATTACACACATATGCTGAATAAAGCAACTTTCTGTTCTCTAGTGCTTATGCTTCTGATGTACATGTTGTTGATGATGCTAACCATGCCCTTGCTGCAGAGATGGTGATATTTGGTCTCATGATAATGAAGTGTTACTGTGCAGGAACCCATGTGGTCCAGGGGGAATGTGTCCTATCCTGTGGTGTATCCATGTCATCCATAGCAGCATCTGAGGGTGTCATGTGTTCAGTATTTGGCAATGGGATTTCCTACTTAGATTAGCTATTTCACATCTGTGGCTTCCGCCCCTGCACATCTGTTGTGCCTGCCATTGTTCAATTCGTCTACTTCCCTGACCATGTGGCCATCTCCACTGGACATGCAGGTTTGGGCATCAATGGGGAAGGACTCATCTGTGTTGTCAGTGCAACATTGCTATACAAGTGTGTTGGATCTGTGCTGATGATTACGTTGGCACTTCCATGACCAGGCTGATGTGACGGGAGCCCTCATTTGGTGCTAATTGTTGATTGTGTGACCAAGTGCTCAGCTGACATGATGGGGCCCTACTGAGGCAACATATGGCACAGCTTTCCTCACACAGGAGTGGAGTCCCCTCATGGCAGTGTGTACTCCTGTGACATTGCCTGCGCCCAAGGTGTGTGTTGTATGTGCATGTCTGTGTGTTCACTTCCGTTTAGCTGTGCATGCTGTGATCCCTAGTGTTGTACCTGTTTGTGATGCTTGCTGAGTTGACCTATGTTCCCCCAAAGTCTTCTCCCTGGGTTCTCTGTGATGTGGGTGCATGGCACATTACTGGTCATCAGGGTGTCACCCATAGGTGTGTTTGCTGTCAGGGCTGAGTTTGTGTGCAGATGCAGATGGGTCACAGTCAGGTTTCCCCTTGGCACTTGTTGTTTGCCCCTGTCATGTGATTTCCAGTTTGTGTTATCTTTCAGTGATTGTGACACGTTGTGTGTGTGACTGCTGGCACTCCTCAGGGTCCGGGCTGCAATGTTGGTTGTTGTCTATGTGTGTTCTTTGTGGGTGACCTTGGCTTCTTCATTGGTGTGTGACTGTGGCTGGGATCCCATTGGTTGGTGTGGTATTGCCGTCATGTCCATGTACAGCGTAGAGTGCAGTGTGTCAGACATTCAGGAGTCTTGTTGAGTGGCCATGTGTGATGTGTTTCTGCACCTTGGTTCCCACCCACCACCCTGGAATAGTCATGGGTGCATGTGCAATGTCACCAGTGCATGTGTGCTTCACTGCTGCACATTGTTGGAGGTCGAGGGGTGTGTTGTTGAGTGTGTGCAGATGAGAGTTGTTGCCCGGCTAGGCCCCTGCCTCCATGTTGGCCTTAGCTTACTGGCCATGCTGATTGATTTGTGCTTGTGTAGGTGTGATGGTAGTTTGTTGCTCAGGACACATGACTGTGGTTCACAGTGTGAACGACATTTAGCTTTGTCATCACAGTGGGATTGTAATGCAGCCCAGGGTCACCACATTGTGGGGGCCCTGGGGGTAGTGCTGTGGTGTGTCTGTGTCTTGCTGTGTCAGTTGCTGTTCTTACATGCCTGTGTGACATGTGTGATTTGTGCTCCCTCTCATCTGACAATGCCTGCTTGCCCACATAGGGGATTTGGATCCATGAGTTACCTTTGTGTGGCACTGTATGCACATCTGTATGATTGGTATTCAGGTCTCCTCATGTGTTGTGTGGTTGCCTGGGGACACTGGCACCCCCACCTGTTGTGTATGATGTGCAGTGTGGGTCTGCCTGTTTGTGTTTGTGCATCTGCACCACTGCATTGGCATATCTTGGGTGTGCCATTGGCTGTATGTAGTTTGGTGGGTTTCCCCTGCTGTCCCTGGGACTCCTAGGTCATCGGTCAGCACAATGATCATGGTTTGTGTGTCCCATTGCTGCCATGGTATGGTATCTGTTCACCTCACATCTACAGTCTCCACAGGGTATCTGCATTTGTGTGCCCATTGGTGCAAATATGTGGGTCTGCATTCTGATGGTCACTTCTGTCATTGTGTCATTGATGAATGTTGACAGTGTCAGCCCCCATGGGTGTTGTTTGTCTGCACATGGCCAAAGGTATGTCTTATTTGCACTGCAGTATTTGGCTCCCCCAATTTATGTTGCAATGGGACACATGCACTACTTTGCCACTGATGTGTTTTATGTTCTGTGACCGGGAATCATCCATGCAGTTTGGCAGTTGCAGCTCTTTCTTTGTCAACACTTACCTTTTGGTCACTGTGATGATGGGGGTTTGGACCCCATTGCCACAATGTTCAAAATGTGCTTCAGCTATGGACCCCACACTTACCTTTTGGTCACTGTGGTGATGGGGCGTTAGACCCCATTGCCACAATGTTCAATATGTGCTTCAGCTATGGACCCCACACTTACATTTTGGTCACTGTGGTGATGGGGCGTTAGACCCCATTGCCACAATGTTCAGAATGTGCTTCAGCTATGGACCCCACACTTACCTTTTGGTCACTGTGATGATGGGGGTTTGGACCCCATTGCCACAATGGTCATGGCCTGCTTGCATTGTGGGGGCCACACACATATATGTGTGGCACATGTGCTAGGGGGTCACATTGTATGTTCAAAGTCATGTTCAGTGTTGTAGGCATTTGACACAGTCTACACACGCTTGTCATGGTGTTGGGGGATGTCTTTTCTTGCATTCCCTAGGTTGTGGTGTGCTGGTTGTGTCATGCATTGTCCATCCTATGAGTGGGGGTGGTAGTGGTGGTAGGCATCCAGCCCCCACTGGCTAAGGGTGGTAGTAGTGGTAGGCATCCAGCCCCCCCTGGGTGAGGGTGGTAGTAGTGGTAGGCATCCAGCCCCCCCTGGGTGAGGGTGGTAGTAGTGGTAGGCATCTGGCACCCCCTGGCTAAGGGTGGTAGTAGTGGTAGGCATCCAGCCCCCTGGGTAAGGGTGGTAGTGGTGGTGGGCATCTGGCACCCCTGGGTGAGGGTGGTAGTAGTGGTAGGCATCCAGCCCCCTGGGTGAGGGTGGTAGTAGTGGTAGGCATCCAGCCCCCCTGGCTAAGGGTGGTAGTAGTGGTAGGCATCCAGCCCCCTGGGTGAGGGTGGTAGTAGTGGTAGGCATCCAGCCCCCTGGGTGAGGGTGGTAGTAGTGGTAGGCATCCAGCCCCCTGGGTGAGGGTGGTAGTAGTGGTAGGCATCCAGCCCCCCCTGGGTAAGGGTGGTAGTAGTGGTAGGCATCTGGCACCCCCATGGCTAAGGGTGGTAGTGGTGGTGGGCATCTGGCACCACTATGGCTAAGGGTGGTAGTAGTGGTAGGCATCCAGCCCCCCCTGGGTGAGGGTGGTAGTAGTGGTAGGCATCCAGCCCCCCTGGGTGAGGGTGGTAGTAGTGGTAGGCATCTGGCACCCCCTGGCTAAGGGTGGTAGTAGTGGTAGGCATCCAGCCCCCCTGGGTGAGGGTGGTAGTAGTGGTAGGCATCCAGCCCCCCTGGGTGAGGGTGGTAGTAGTGGTAGGCATCCAGCCCCCCTGGGTGAGGGTGGTAGTAGTGGTAGGCATCCAGCCCCCCTGGGTGAGGGTGGTAGTAGTGGTAGGCATCTGGCACCCCCATGGCTAAGGGTGGTAGTGGTGGTAGGCATCCAGCCCCCCTGGCTAAGGGTGGTAGTTGTGGTAGGCATCCAGCCCCCCTGGCTAAGGGTGGTAGTAGTGGTAGGCATCCAGCCCCCTGGGTGAGGGTGGTAGTAGTGGTAGGCATCCAGCCCCCTGGGTGAGGGTGGTAGTAGTGGTAGGCATCCAGCCCCCCTGGGTGAGGGTGGTAGTAGTGGTAGGCATCCAGCCCCCCTGGGTGAGGGTGGTAGTAGTGGTAGGCATCCAGCCCCCTGGGTAAGGGTGGTAGTAGTGTAGGCATCTGGCACCCCCATGGCTAAGGGTGGTAGTGGTGGTGGGCATCTGGCACCACCCTGGCTAAGGGTGGTAGTAGTGGTAGGCATCCAGCCCCCTGGGTGAGGGTGGTAGTAGTGGTAGGCATCCAGCCCCCTGGGTAAGGGTGGTAGTAGTGGTAGGCATCCAGCCCCCCTGGCTAAGGGTGGTAGTAGTGGTAGGCATCCAGCCCCCCTGGGTGAGGGTGGTAGTAGTGGTAGGCATCCAGCCCCCCTGGGTGAGGGTGGTAGTAGTGGTAGGCATCCAGCCCCCTGGCTGAGGGTGGTAGTAGTGGTAGGCATCCAGCCCCCTGGGTGAGGGTGGTAGTAGTGGTAGGCATCCAGCCCCCCTGGGTGAGGGTGGTAGTAGTGGTAGGCATCCAGCCCCCTGGGTGAGGGTGGTAGTAGTGGTAGGCATCCAGCCCCCTGGGTAAGGGTGGTAGTAGTGGTAGGCATCTGGCACCCCCATGGCTAAGGGTGGTAGTGGTGGTGGGCATCTGGCACCACCCTGGCTAAGGGTGGTAGTAGTGGTAGGCATCCAGCCCCCTGGGTGAGGGTGGTAGTAGTGGTAGGCATCCAGCCCCCCTGGGTGAGGGTGGTAGTAGTGGTAGGCATCCAGCCCCCCTGGGTAAGGGTGGTAGTAGTGGTAGGCATCCAGCCCCCTGGCTAAGGGTGGTAGTAGTGGTAGGCATCCAGCCCCCTGGGTAAGGGTGGTAGTGGTGGTGGGCATCTGGCACCCCCTGGCTAAGGGTGGTTGTGGTGGTTGGCATCCGGCCCCCTGGGTAGGGGTGGTGGTGCGCATTCAGGCCCCTGTGTGCATATGTGGCATTGGTGATGGGCATCCCGCCCCTATGGTGCTGCTGTTGCTGGTGTAAGTATATTCTGCATCCCTCTGTGTGTGTGTGATGTGTCGTGTACGTGTTGTATGTGTTTTGTGGTTGGTGTCTGACTTACCTTCTGCGCCGTACGCGTCCGTGCCTGTTCCGGTAGTAAATGTAGAATATTGGTATGATCGGGACGAAGGGATTCATGGTTGGTTCGTGTCGTTCGTCCTTCTCGTTGCTTCGCGTCGTCCTCGTCGCTGGCGTGTTCGTCTCGTAGCCGTGGATTGTGTTGTGGCGCGAATCGGAGCTTATGTGCGCCTCTCCCGGATGCTTTGACGTGCCGTGCGTAGCGACGGGTTCGGCGCGTACGGGAAGCGCATCGTACTTGTTTGGCCGGACGGAGCTGCATTTTCCCTTCCGTGCGACTCGATTCTGCGTTTCCGGATTCGCCTCGGTCGGAGAACAGGACCTGGATTGGGTGAGTATGGCTCGGTCGGATTCTGTGCTGTTGTGCGCATCGTACTTACTCGTTCGGTGTGCTGTACGGATCGGTCGGGAAACAGGCATTCGCATGGCTTTTTTCCCGACCGAATGGTATTGGGTGCGCCTCCGACCGAGATCGGAATCGGCCCCATAGTAGAGCTTCCCTCTCCCTTGCAGACACCCCACAGATCTGTTGAGCCAACAGCAGAGGACGCTGCTTCTTGCACTTGGCAGCCAAGGCTTGGAACAACCTCCCCTTGAACGCTAGGACTGCACCGTCCCTCCAGCAATTCAGATGAGAACTAAAGACCTGGATGTTTGAATGATCTAACCTCCATGCAGCAGCAAACAGGTCCAGCGCCCGAGACCCTCACAGGTGATTTGCCGCACTCAATGTTTGATTGATTGTTTGACATATAAAAATGCTATTTTAGCACTTGCCTCATAAGTACCTCTCGTCTATCTCAAGGTTGCACTGCTTTTAGGTTCAGAGTTATCACTGAAACAACAAGCAATGGCAAAGCCAATAGGTCTCGCCTATTAAAGAGCTATTGGCTTTGGCAATATAGGGCCCGATTCACAGAACTAACTTAAGACAAAATCCTAAACTTACTACCATTTACTCATTTTGGTATTCACAGAAGGCACTTACTCATTTTGGTATTCACAGAAGGCACTTACTCATTAATGAGTAAGTGCCTTCTGTGAATACCAAAATGAGTAAGTGCACTTACTCATTTTGGTATTCACAGAAGGCACTTACTCATCAATGAGTAAGTACCTTCTGTGAATACCAAAATGAGTAAGTGCCTTCTGTGAATACCAAAATGAATAAGTGCCTTCTGTGAATACCAAAATGGTAGTAAGTTTAGGATTTTGTCTTAAGTTAGTTCTGTGAATCGGGCCCGTAGTTTTGCCATATTGTACACCAGCGTGGCTGCTGTTCAGCATGTCTGAAATTTAGTGGTGTTGGGTGTCCTAGAGTGGAGTGGGGGAAGTAGAGTGTTGTAGACTGGATTTGTTGTAGTATAGTGTCATAGAATGGAGTAGGGGTAGTAGAGTGTTGTACAGTTGGGTAGAGGGTAGCAGAGTTCAGTGGCAGAGAGTGTCGTAGAGTGCAGTGTCATAGAGTGTAGTGTTGTAGAGTGGAGAGGCATAGAGTGGAGTGGAGTTGGGTGGAATAGGATGGAGTAGGTTGGAGTGGATTGAGGTAGTGGGGCGGATTGGACTGGAGTAGATTGGGTTGATTGGGGTAGAGTGGGGTGGATTGAGTGGAGTGGGGTAGATTGGAGTGGGTGGACTTGATGGGGTGGATTGGAGTGGTGTGGATTGAAATGGGGTGAGGTAGATTGGATTGGGGTGGACTGGAGTGCGGTGGATTAGATTGGTTTGGGGTGGGGTGGGTGGGTGAATTGGATTGAATTAGAGTGGTTTGGAGTGAGGAATTAGAGTGGAGTGGAGGGGGGTGGATTGGACTGGACTGGAGGGGTGGATTGGATTGAGTGGGGTGGATTGAATATATTGAAGTGGGGTGGACTGTATTGGAGTGTGGTGGATTGGATTGGATTGGAGTGCGGTGGACTGGACTGGAAAGGGGTGTATTGGATTGGATTAGAATAGGGTGGATTGGAGTGTGGTGGGCTGGATTGATTGGATTGAGTGAGGTGGACTAAACTAGTGTGGGGTGGATTGCATTGGGGTAGAGTGGGTGGATTGGACTGCAGCGGAGTGGGGTGGATTGGAGTGGGGTGAGGTGAATTGAAATGGGGTGTGGTGGATTGTATTGGGGTGGGGTGGTTTGGATTGGAGTGGAGTGCAGTGGAGTGGGGTGGATTGGACTGGAGTAGAGTGGAGTGGGGCGCACCTGAGTGAGTGCAGATTGGAGTATGGCAGATTGCTTTGGATTGGAGTGGGACAGATTGCTTTGGATTGGAGTGGGGCAGATTATTTTGGATTGGAATGGGGCAGATTGTTTTGGATTGGAGTCGAGTAGATTGTTGTGGAGTGGAGCAGATTGTTTTGGAGTGGGGCAGATTGTTTTGGATTAGAGTGGGGCACATTGCTTTGGAATGGAGTGGGGCAGATTGAAGTGGGGCAGGTTGTTTTGGATTGGAGTGGGGCAGATTGATTTGGATTGGAGTGGGGCAAATTGGAGTGCGGCAGATTGTAGTGTGTGGGTTGGGAGGATTGGAGTGTGGTGGATTAGAGTGAATAGGATTAGGGTGAGTGGCTTGGATTGGAGTGGGATGGATTGGATTGGTCTCGGATGGAGTGGAACGGATTGGTGTGGGGTGAGGTGGGGTGGGGTGGATTGTTGTGAATTGGAGTGGGGTGGATTGGGGTGCACTGCCTGATTATGTGCTAAAACATCATTTCAGAAATTACACATAACAAAGAAACAGTGTTACTTTGCAACAACATAATCCTCTTCTTGTGAGAACATGTCCCACAATCACCATGAGTGCTAAGTGAGAAAACAAGACTTTCCAAAATAAAAGAAAGTTAACTATGGACAATAAATCTTTGCAATTTTGTTTCTCATGCTGGGCACATTCTTGCCAGTCACACGCCTTCTGTTTGCAGGGCATAAAAAGTGAAAAAGAACAATATAGTATCTCAATCACATCGGGAGCAGCGGATGGGCACTGATTAAGTTGAATCAATCAGTGCTTGGTCCCTGCTCCACAGAGAGGAACGGAAATGATGTTAGGCCTGCCTTGACGAATTGCGAGAATGTAAAGAAGAGTGCCACATAAGCCAACAAAAGGTAGGTAATGGGTAGGCTCCGAGCCCTTTTCTGTATACAGGAGTGTCTCACAGGCGAGACACATACGCTAGTGCATGCCCTTGTATGCTCGATCATAAAAAAGATTTAACCACATCATACTGAGGGGCTTATTTACAAGCCCCTTGCACCACCAGTGCATCACTTTTAATATGGGAAAAAGTGACGTACAGGCGGCACAAGGGGCTTGTAAATAAGCCCCTAATTTTCTTAGAGCTACACTGGGCTCCCTATTTCAGTAAGGATTACATTTAAATTATACTGTCTTATCACGCCTTACATCTGAAGAATCACATCAGTGCAAGCTCCTTGCCTTCTTGGATGAACAAAGAGACATAAGAAGCCCCTTGCTGCCAAACCTCACATGCACAGAGACACTTCTGTGGTGCACCAAGTTGTGCTCCGAACTCTATAGCCCCTTAATACTAGAATTAAAGTCACACTTCTGACATTCAGAAGATACATTCAAAATAAATACAGAAACAAAGAAACAAAGAAGGAAAGAAAGAAAGAAGTAACATTCAGAACTATTTGCATTTTCTGACATTAGCCAAATACCCCAGACACTATAACAAATTGGCACTTCTGGTCTGTCAGTACAACCTGTCCCACAGCGATCCACATTACCACCCCGTGCATAATTAGAATATGTGGCTTTAAACATATGACCACACCATCTCCTTCCTAATTTTGCAACCTCCGACCTGAGTAGGCGAGTCTCCTGCAACAGAACTATTTGCACTTAATAACAACAAAGGTGGAAGTGAATTCTATATTTCTCGGGTCAGCTATTGAGCCCCCGTACGTTCCATGTTATTAACGTCCTATTCACCATCTAGAGGTGCAGGTGGCCTAGGCCGCTCCAGACACGGCCGCCCTCACAACTTTAAGAGATCTCTGTACACTGTTGTACCTATGTCACAGTCTCATTCTCTCTCCAGCCAGCCTCACAAGTACCATCCAACACTCAGAAACTTAAATCAAAAGCCTAACTCTCCCCTGCTTCTCTGGGCTCAATGGCCCCTTTAAAATGGGTTGTATTTCTGAATACTGTATAGATAAATATTATGTCCTACATTTATTCACAAATATCGTGTATACATATGTCCTACATTTATTCACAAATATCATGTATACATAAATATAATTTCCTACATAACATTTTCAAAAATATCGTCCCACTGGTATAGATTTTCTATTTTTAATTCCAGTGGGGCAATACTTCTGTAAGTGGTATTTATGGCACAATATTATATCAGATAATATACTAGTGCCATGCCCTTTAGAAGAGGTCACAAAAGGTGAATAGACATAATATCGAATATCAAATATCGAATTGCAGTAATATCGAAGTTGTAATATCGAATGTCACATAATATCGAATACATGAATATCGTAGTCAAAAATATCGTTTCTTTTTTCATTTAAAAAATATCGAAGTATAAAATATCGAATAAGTAATATCGTCAGTAGATAATATCGAATTGTTAGTGTTGTAAAAAATATCGACAAAAATTTATAGAACATGTAAAATATCATTTTTTAGTTAATATTTAAATATTTTGTATTGCTATTAATTTTGTATTATTTTAATTGTTTGAATATTATTTTTAAATTGTATAAAAAATTTTTTTGTAACATATGTTTTAGGAGCGGGATGTTTGGTTATTAGGGGATAAGGGTGGGGAGTATTTTAAAAATATTAGTGTAAATTTAGATATTAATTTAAAAAAATTTAAATTAGAAATTATTTAAAAAACGAAATTTATATTAAAAATATAAAATATATGTTTTGTTTTAGGAGCGGGATGTTGGGTTATTAGGGGATAAGGGTGGAGAGTATTTTAAAAATATTAGTGTAAATTTAGATATTAATTTTAAAAAATGTTAAATTAGAAATTATTTTAAAAAATGAAATTTATATTAAAAATATAAAATATATGTTTTGTTTTAGGAGCGGGATGTTGGGTTATTAGGGGATAAGGGTGGGGAGTATTTTAAAAATATTAGTGTAAATTTAGATATTAATTTAAAAAAATTAAATTAGAAATTATTTTAAAAAACGAAATTTATATTAAAAATATAAAATATATGTTTTGTTTTAGGAGAGGGATGTGGGGTTATTAGGGGATAAGGTTGGGGAGTATTTTAAAAATATTAGTTTAAATTTAGCTAATAATTTAATATTTTGTAAATTAGAAATTAATTTGAAAAAGGAAATTATATAAAAAATATAAAGTAATTTTTTTTTTTAGGAGCGGGATGTTGGGTTATTAGGGGATAAGGGTGGGTAGTGTATTAAAAATACTAGGATAAAATTTACATATTAATTAAATTTCTTTAAAATTAGAAATTATTTACAAAATCGAAATTTAGAATAAAAATATAAAAAGTATGGTTTTTTTAGGAGTGGGATGTTGCGTTAATAGGGGATAAGGGTGGGTAGTATTTTAAAAATATTAGTATAAAATTGATATATGAAATGAAAATTTCGAATTTTGGAAATAATTTAAAATATGAAATTTAAATTTAAAATTTAAAATATTTTTTGTTTTTAGAGTGGGATATTGTGTTATTAGGGGAGAAAGTTGGGCAGTGTTTTAAAATTAGTTATATGAATTGATATATTTAAATACAAAACTTTAAATAGAAAATTAAAAAAATTAGAAAGTGAAATTATAAAAATGAATTTTTTTTTTTTAGAAGTATGATGTTGTGTTATTAGGGGATAAGGGTAGAGAGTGTTATTTAAATATTATTTTAAAATTAATTATTAAATTGAAATTAAAAAAATTGAAATTTATTTGAAGAAATAAAGTTAATTAAAAATAGAAATTATAGGTTGTTTTTAGTACTGGGATGTTGGGTTATTAGGGGAAAATGGTGAGGTTGTTAAAATTGTAAAAAATATATATTAAGGGGACGATTCCGATTCGGGCCGGAAAAAATACCGACCGACTCGGAGCCGGAATAAATACCGACCGACACGTACCGGTGCAGCCAGACCCGCAAAGTACGATGAAAAGAGTGCTAAATCCGACCGACTTGTACGGAACACAAGCCGAACGACCGAGCCGCGCGGAAAACAGCCATCCGGCCGGAAAACCACGTGAATCGAACCGACCGACACGCACCAGGAAGAATCCCGAACGAAACGTACCCGCGAACTCTGACCCGCCAAGTACGATGCAACGCGTGGAAAACACAACCGAGTCGCACGGATCCCAAGCCGCACGACCGACACGCATTCAAAACTGCGAGCCGAAGCAACCCAAAACCCCGCGACCGACGCGTATGCAGCACAGAAAACAGCACAAACACAGCGTGAACGAATCGGAGAGGCTCGCACGAGACAACTGGAGGGTTCGACTCGGTCAGAAGAACGTCTTCTACATGCACCAAAAGAACCAAGGAAAAAAAACACAAAAAAAGGCCAAACAAGCAATTACAAAGCCAATAAATAATGGGGGGGGACAGGGTACAAAGACACAGCCACAACTCCACCCATATAAAGGACACAAATCCCTACCATGATCCTTTGCAAATTCAAATTACCTGCCAGCACTCAACCGACAGCAACCACACACCCACAGCTCATCCATCACACAAGCCACACACCATCAGCACCTCAACAAATAGCACCCTCACATACACCCAGCAAAACACACACTCACACACCCTCACTTGCACACCAACACACACATCACTCACCACCACCACCCATCACCATGCCCCCCAAGAAGAATCCAAAGTTCCTAGATAGTGAATTGGAAGTCCTGGTAGATGAGATCCTCAGGGTAGAGCCACAGCTGTTTGGTACATTGGTCCAACAGACCCCCATGTCGCAGAAAACCAAGATGTGGGCGAGGATCGTTGACAGGGTGAACGCACAATCACCATGTTTGCGCACAAAGGAAGACATCCAGAACAGGTGGTATGACGTGCGCAGGAGGGTCAAGGAGCTGTTGAAGAAGGACTACCTCTTGAGCCAACACACCGGCAGTGGCCCTCCTGCCAAACCACTATACCTCAGGCCCTGGGAGGAGAAGGTGCGGGCCATCCTACCACCAGTGAGCGTCTATGGACTAGAAAACATCCCAGAGCCTGGTGAGTACACAACAAATGTACACAATATTGTGCCACAATACACACACATCACTGTCAAGGGAGAGTCAAACCATGCACCCTAAGCAAATACACACCAACCAGAACAGAATTATCCCAAAATGTGTATGTCAGTCAGAGAAATACAACACATGCCATCTCATAGTGATATGTAACTGTGTCATCACATGTACAAACACAACTACAACTACAGCTAGGCAGTGGCACAAATATAACTAACAAACACATCCAGACATGTAGCCACCACTACAACACCACCTCACAGTGAAGCCCACTCAAAGGAAGGAATCTTGTGTATGCTGGGCAAGTCAGTGTAGCCAATAGCATCATGGGAGTCGTAGTCACAGATATTGCCCACCCTCACAATGCGCACATCAACACCACCATGAACCATGCTCACATCACAGGGAGTGGAAAACAACTGACAAGATGGCTGACACTGGCTACTGCTGTGGGGAGCACAAGGCCCTGCAGGCAACTGTGCACCAACCAACAGCAGGACACCACTGACTGACATCCTGAAAGACAACTTGCACTCCCTGGAACGGAAGCACGTTCCATGGTGGAGAATCTGGCTGGGTGGGAAGGAGGACTCACAGCACTGACCATAGTTACCAGCAGCTCCACTCACACACACCCCTAACACAAACTCCACACAACTCACCTGGGAGAAAGCATTGCCTCACACACCAATCAAATATCCCACAAAGAACCACAACCCTGGGTCATGCAGTGTGAAGCACAGGGACACACATGGGACTTGTAGCAAAACAAACCCCAGGATAACACTGTCAGCCATCTTGTCAGCACAGGCACACAACCCCACAGGGAAGCAGAGTCAAAAGGAAGGAAGCATGGCCATGCTGGGAAGGGGGTGGAGGCAAAAGCATGATGGGAGTGGTAGTCACAGCCCAACATCCCCCACCACATGGCCCAGCAAGAACACACCCAAGCATGCACACCTCACAGGGAGTCAAAAGCCACTTCAAAGATGTCTGACACTGGTGCTCTTTTGTGGGGAGCACAAGGCCATGCTGGGAACTGGGCACCAACCAACAGCAGGACACCACTGTCAGCCATCTTGCCATTGCTGTCACACCCACACACAGTGAAGTACACTCAAAAGGAAGGAAGTATGGGCATGCTGGGAAGGGGGTGGAGGCAATAGCATGATGGGAGTGGTAGTCACAGATATTGGTCACCCCCACAACTGTCCCATCAACACCACCCTGAACCAATGCGCACATCACAGGAGTGGAAAACAACTGACAAGATGGCTGACACTGGCTACTGCTGTGGGGAGCACATGGCCCTGCTGGGAACTGGGCACCAAGCAACAGCAGGACACCACTGTCAGCCATCTTGCCATTGCTCTCACACTCACACACAGTGAAGTCCACCCAAAAGCAAGTAAGTATGGGCATGCTGGCAAGGGGGTGGAGGCAATAGCATGATGGGAGTGGTAGTCACAGATATTGGTCACCCCCACAACATGTCCCATCAACACCACCCTGAACCATGCGCACATCACAGGGAGTGGAAAACAACTGACAAGATGGCTGACACTGGCTACTGCTGTGGGGAGCACATGGCCCTGCTGGGAACTGGGCACCAAGCAACAGCAGGACACCACTGTCAGCCATCTTGCCATTGCTCTCACACTCAAACACAGTGAAGTCCACCCAAAAGCAAGTAAGTATGGGCATGCTGGGAAGGGGGTGGAGGCAATAGCATGATGGGAGTGGTAGTCACAGATATTGGTCAGCCTCACAATTGGCCCATCAACACCACCCTGACCCATGCCCACATCACAGGGAGTGGAAAACAACTGACAAGATGGCTGACACTGGCTACTGCTGTGGGGAGCACAAGGCCCTGCTGGCAACTGTGCACCAACCAACAGCAGGACACCACTGACTGACATCCTGAAAGACAACTTGCACTCCCTGCAATGGAAGCACGTTCCATGGTGGGATATCTGGCTGGGTGGGAAGGAGGGCCGGATGTCAACCAAATACAACCAATGCAGACCATGTACACACCCCAACATTCACATAGAAATGCCCAAATAATGCAGGACAATGTGCTACACCAATATCAACCCCTGACTGTGACAACTTAGGACAATGCAATGTACAGGCCCGCATCCAGAGGCACAGTCACAACTGTCACAACAGTCAAACATTGATGCCTGCAGAAACATAACATACATTGTGTGTGTCTCCCAAAAACAGGTGATGATGGGGACACAGCAGCAGACGCTGAGGAGTCCCCGACCCAGGCTCAAGAGGACACGGAGCTCACTGGTTTGGAACAGCCTCTGCCCTCCTCGGATGAAGAAGACCAACATGGCACCTCCGGAGCAAGTCATCATGCAGCACCAGCAGGACCACCAGCTGCACCCCCTGCACCCACCCCTCCAACGACTGTCAACACACATACCACCCCTGCCGACATGGAAAGACCAAGGAGCACCACCAGCACAGGGACCCTGGACCAACGTGGGGCCATGGACACCAACACCACCAACAACCCCCAAGGGGGCCCAGGGTCACCTGTGCGTGCCACCTCAGGTACTGCACATGTCGCCAGGGGTGGTGGGAGGGGTGGGAGACAAAGGTCGCTGCTTGCAGAGGGGTCTGGACTGCATGATGACCCACAACTGGCACGCATAGCCGATGCGTACCAGTCCAGCACCGGAGAGCTCAGCCAGGTAGTGGGGCTCCTCAGGGACATGAAACAGCAGCAGGCTGCCCATCATGCCCGCTTGGACTCACACATGTCCCGCGTGGAGTCCAAGTGGGATGCACTGCATGAGATGACGGCGGTGCATAGGGACATATTACAATGCCTCCGCCAGATGAGCAGCAACCAGTCAACACCTCCCTGTGTGCCCACAACATCTGCCGCTGAACATAACTGCAACTGCCACAGGGAGGGAGGATGACTCTGGCGGAGAGTCCCCTGCACCGCAGCAGCCTGCACTTGAGGGTCCCCCCCACAGGAAGAGGGGTCGTCCGAGGAGGGGCAAGTGAGAGGCCGATGGCCATGTGCAACCCCCAGGAAGCCAGAACCTGTTCTGGATAATCACCTTTGTGCGCAGACTGTTCACCCTGTTGACTGCAACACAACTCTCCACACATTGACATGGGGAGCTACAAGTTGGACCAATGTCTCAGATGACTGTGGACTCTACTACTGGACATTTCTGTCTACCAGGACTTCCAAATCACCTAGGAACTTTGGATTACAATCATCAATGTACAGCACTACCCATCCTATGCACTATTACACACACATGTATCGTCAATAAACTCACTAATACACCATACTTGCCTCTGTTGTGATTCCAACGTTGGTCGCTGTTAGTGGCGATGATGAACTGGGAAATGACACTGTGCATGCGAACTGCAACAGCAAGTACAACACCGGCATGTGAGTACATGGCGACGTGACACACATGAGGGAGGCACACCACCAGGGCTACACAACACATACACACCATGGCCATCTGACTCATCGCCTACACTGATGTTGCCAGGAAATACGGTGCATTGCACAGACACCAACACCTATTCACAGTCTGTAGTCAACTAGCCCACTGGTGCAGTAAGCAAATGGCAGTCAGATGTGTGACCACAGACAACGCACATCCCAAAGTGAAGCACAGGTTTATTACACATTTGCAACATGTTGTAACCACCACAGATGCAAGGTAATCCCACCTGGCAGCGGGCACACAGTCAACAACTGTAGACGGAAGGAAGTCCATGGGTGTGGTGCACATCACCTGTAGGGACACGACAGCTACCACCCTGGAAGTCGCAATCACGGTGTTGGTGGATCACAGTTGACCAAACGACTCTGAAAGTACCCTGTGAAGGACAGAAATGACACACAGTCAAAAGCACTGAAGAACAGGACAGAACTGCAAAACTCATGCACAATACATGTCACAAGATACCCACCCAGAACCAAGTTAGCATGTCAACACTGTTGGGGAGTACAGCCTACCTGTTAGGACACATCGCTACACGCATCCAGTCATGTAGCCCATGGACACACTCAAACAGCACCAGAGCACCAACCACACATCATGCCAACTCACATCAGTTGACATGACATCTCTGGATACTTACATTCAGCTGAAGAAGTTGGTGATGAGCTGTGTGCGGACATCACCATCATCATCATCATCATCACTGGCATCGTGGTCCAGGCCAGGATCCTCCACAGGTGGCGGACGTTGGACATCGTCATCCATGGATGAGAGGCAACTCCTTCCGCACTGCCAGGTTGTGGAGCATGCAGCAGACGATGACAATCTTGCACACCTTTGCCGGGGCATATGGGAGGGACCCTCCTGTCTTGTCCAGGCAGCGGAAGCGGCTCTTCAGGAGACCAAATGTCCGCTCAATCACTCTCCTGGTCCGACCATGTGCCTCATTGTAGCGCATCTGGGCTGGTGTCACAGGGTTCCTGAGGGGCGTCAGCAACCACGGCATGTTGGGATATCCAGAGTCACCTACAGACAGACAAGTGCACATTAGCTGAGTTGGAAAAGAGGGTGGAACACTACATATGCAGAACACACACAATGGCACAAAGTCAGTACACACCAACAAGCCAGGCACGCTGGTTCTGCATCTGTGCCATCATCCTCGGGATGCGACTACTCCTCATCACGTAGGCATCGTGTGCAGAACCGGGGAAACGGGCACACACGTGTGTGATGGTCATATCTGCAAGACAGACCACCAGTGCATTGACCGAGTGGTAGTGCTTGCGGTTCCTGGGCCTGGGCCTGTGGTGGTACCAAAGCCACATGTGTCCCATCAATGGAGCCAATGACATGCAGCATCCTCCCCAGGGCATAGAAGTCACTCTTCACGTCAGTGAGTCGTCTGCAGTCTTGGGAAATAGATGTACTGGTTCAGGATATATCAACATTGCCGCCAATACATCGCGGAGCACACGGCTGAACATGGTCTGTGACATCCCACCAGCAGTCGCCAGAGTGTGTTGGAAGGTACCGGTGGCAAAGAAGTGTAGGGCTGCCATCACCTTCACCTTGGGGGTCAGCGCTGTAGGATATGGCCGGCCAGGCTGCAAGTGTGGGGCCAAGCTGCACTGCCAAATCCTCAATCAGCTGCCTGGTGAAGCGGTACCGTCGGATGCTGTCCCGTTCCACCATCGTTGCCAGGTCTGGGAATGGTCGATGGACAGCTGGAGCCCTGCAGTGCAGAGGTGAAGTAAGCAAGATTGTCAGTCACCCCACATATGCGGCATTGAACACACTCAAGATCCCAACGATACATCATTATGAGGCACAACTACATGAAGTGTGCAGTTCCGGAAGGACATGTATGGTACATACATGGCCAACATCTGTCAACACGGTCCAACAGGTGGCATCAATTAGTCCCAGGTTGTGCCCATTGGATATCATGAGGCCGTGTCACAGTTCCCATCTCCTGCTGCCGTGTCACAATACACACCCCACAGTGACATGTGAGGACAGATGTGCCCCAGGCACCACAGCTCAACAACAGGTACATTCCCAGGGACCCTGTATTGCCACATGGACACTGGCATTACATGGAGTATCATGTATACACCACAGCAAAACAACCATGACCCCCACAGGTAGTGGTCCCACTTGCCACGGCAGGACAGACATGGACGTCTGTGACACACACACGCACAACATCAAAGTCCATGCACACACAACGTGGATGTGGAGACTGTCTCCCATTGTGCACATGAAATCAGAGACATTGTAAACACTACATGCACAAAGACTGTGGAGGACCATCACTATTGTGCCACTGGGACACCCTGGCTCAAACATACCGTCCCACATGGGACTCACGGGGCATGTGACATGACATACACATACACCACCGTGAAATGTGACCATGGCACATGCACAGATATGAACAGTTGCACATCACAGTGGTCATGTACACGTAACACCCAGGATCCTGTCCCCATGAACACGTGCACAGCCTGGGGGTGGCTGCCCACAGGTGACACCCACAGGACAACATGTACACCAACATACACACGGAATAGGAAATGCAGCCTTACATGCCTTATGATAAAGTTTGGACAGGCTGTCGTGATGTAGGTGTGCCCCTCACTCCCTGGGAGCTATCTGTGGCTGGCATATGTCCATCTGAGACAGGCATGCTGACATATGCCAGTCACATGTACAGTGATGCGTTGTACTGCAATGGACCGATCGGTGCCTCCGGCCGGCCCATTGCATTCAATGTGCGTGGTACGCGTTGTACCCCTGTACGCGTTGAACTGCAATGGACCGATCGGTGCCTCCGGCCGGCCCATTGCATTCAATGTGTGCGGGTACGCGTTGTACCCCTGGTACGCGTTGGACTGCAATGGACCGATCGGTGCGCTCCGGCCGGCCCATTGCATTCAATGTGTGCGGGTACGCGTTGTACCCTGTACGCGTTGAACTGCAATGGACCGATCGGTGCCTCCGGCCGGCCCATTGCATTCAATGTGTGCGGGTACGCGTTGTACCCCTGTACGCGTTGTACTGCAATGGACCGATCGGTGCCTCCGGCCGGCCCATTGCATTCAATGTGTGCGGGTACGCGTTGTATCCCTGTACGCGTTGTACTGCAATGGACCGATCGGTGCCTCCGGCCGGCCCATTGCATTCAATGTGTGCGGGTACGCGTTGTACCCTGTACGCGTTGTACTGCAATGGACCGATCGGTGCCTCCGGCCGGCCCATTGCATTCAATGTGTGCGGGCACGCGTTGTATCCCGTGTACGCGTTGAACTGCAATGGACCGATCGGTGCTCTCCGGCCGGCCCATTGCATTCAATGTGTGCGGGTACGCGTTGTAACCCTGTACGCGTTGAACTGCAATGGACCGATCGGTGCCTCCGGCCGGCCCATTGCATTCAATGTGTGCGGGTACGCGTTGTACCCCTGTACGCGTTGTACTGCAATGGACCGATCGGTGCCTCCGGCCGGCCCATTGCATTCAATGTGTGCGGGCACGCGTTGTACCCCTGTACGCGTTGAACCGCAATGGACCGATCGGTGCGCACCCATTGACAATGGGCTTGCCTGGCAACGGACGCGTTTTCAAATTTCGAACGAGTCGGTTGCTGGAAAATCAGTTGGTCACCCACAACAATGTTGCAAAATCATGTATGTCATGAAGTTGAAGATTTGAAGGATGCTGTGGGCGTGTTTTGGTGCTGCTATTCCATGGATTGGCCAGATTCAGAAGATGCAAACGACTTGGACCTATCACTTTGGACACAAGGGACAGTATCTGCCTCTCCAGCACATATATATTGCTGGCTGTTCCCCTGAGAGCTCACTTGCCTGCACTACATGCTCCAGGACGACATCTGCCACTGCACTGCTGCTGTCTCTGCCCCTCTGGACCCTGCAATGGCACGTACTGTGGAGAGAGCCCCAGCCTTCAGCCTTGAAGAGAACCAGGCCCTGCTGGACAGCCTCACTTCCACAGTACAGCAAGCTGTATGGGACACCAGGGGAGCAGGTGAGTGTTCTGTGCACTGCCTTTCTGAATGTGCATTTTGTGTGACTAGCAAGGCTGAAAGTCTGCACGCCACTGGCTAGCAGGCTCACTGAGTAGTTGTCACCCCCATAGTGTGTAGTGACTTGCACTGGACAGGTATGGTGCAGTGACAGTGCATTTGAACATGGTTTTACTTCCCATGCAATGATACCATGTAGTGACGTCTGGCATACTGTCCATGGGCAGCTTTGCACTGCCTGTGTACATCATGTGCCCCTGTGATTGAGACATGTATATACAACTGTGTCATGCACGGATATGTTGCATGTGTGGTAATGGCCTTTTCACTTTGTCATCCTGACAGGTTAATGCCCATCGGAAGCAGGAGATCTGGAAGGACATCGTCCGGGCCGTCCGGTCCGTGGGGGTCTACAAGCGCCGGATCCGCAACTGCCAGAAGAGGTGGCAGGACCTTCGGGGCTGGACCCGGAGGATTGCACGGGTCCAGCTGAAGCTGTCGCCTCCTCGCAGGAGGGGCGGAACACGGACCCTGACCCCCACATGCTCCAGATCCTGGCGGTGGTGTTTCCAGACCTGGATGGGCAGCTGAAGGCCAGACAGCAGCAAGGAGGGGGTGAGTCAAAGACTGCACTGTGAACTCTGTATTACATGCTTTGTGCCCTCCTCTGGCCTGGTTCAACTGCCACAGTGCAGCAGTCATGTTGTCCAGGAGCCATGTCCCTCTATTGTGCACTGCCCACTGCTCATCTGATACCCAGGTGTGGCCCTTACATTCAGGGAATTGTGTCACTTGGGACTGTGTCCTTGCAGTTTGCTTCACTAAAGGTGGGGGACAGCATCTGTTTCCCTAACTCTGTTGTGGGCATCATGGGTGGGTCCATTGTTCACACAACGCCTGTGTTTGGACATGTGATCTGCGTGTTGCTTTGATATGCGGTCCACTTGCTGAGCTGAGCCACCACATGTGCCTGGGGTATGTGGCACACGCCCATGCAGCGGGTGGGAACAATGTTTGGGCCCCAGGAGTGTGCAGATTACGTGTGTCACACATACATAGCCAGCTATCCACTGTCCAGGGCACATCCTCATTCATGTGGAGCAGGACAGTCATGCCTACTCCAGGCCATGCAATGCACTCTGTACTCCCACTCCCGTGTATCAGCTGACACATTGTGCACAGTGATTTGACCCCTCAGGTGTCTGCCTCTGTGTCAGTGTGCTGTGGATTAGTTGCCAGGACTGCTGGGGTGTTTCTTGGTAGGGGCTCAGCATGCCCCTGGAGATGTGACCATAGGAGACGATACTTGTGTGTCACATAGGTGTTTGATCAGCTGCGCGTGCAGACTGGGGTATGCGAATGTGAAGTTCAGGCAGCTGTTCCCCATTCACAGCAAATTGTGAGGGGCTCAGGTTCAGAGGGTAGTGTCACAGGTCTCCCATATGTCCAATAGGTATGACCTGGACAGATGAGGGTTAAGATGATGTGTTGTGTGGGGGATGTACATGTGCACTTGTGCAGCTCCAGGACTTGCATTCCCCATGACCTACTATTGTGACACAGTGCATAGTGTTGTTGTCTGGCTGCCAAGTCATACATCACTGAGACAGTGATGTATGACTTAGCAGTCATGCCTCTGCCATGGCATGTGTCAACTTATTGGTGGTCCTGCAGGGAGTGACATGTGCTACATGCACACCATTGTGGCGATGGCTATCAGGACATGGGTGCATCATGGTGTCTGTCGCTGGTATGCATCACATGCATTTCCTATTTGACTCTGGGCATCCCTTTCATCCGGAAACCTGTACTGACTCAGTGGCAAGAGCTGTGATGTGTGCATGTCCACATGCCACACCGTGTCCTCTGCACTGTCCAACTACTGTGTACTTGGTGCATGTGTCCACACTGGGGTGTTGCAATCCAACAGACACCAGACAGATGGGTGCAAGGCCATGTGGGATGTGAGTGCCATGCTTGGCATCAGACTGACAATTGGCTTCTCCTGTTCAGTTAGGCACTTTTAGCAATGTACAACTAATGATGCCAGGGCTTGCTCTGTAATGTGCTGTGCTCACAGTGGTGTGTGCGTTTGGTGCAGGTGACTGATGTCTGTCTGTTTCCCCATTGTTTGCAGATACATCCACGGCCACGGAAGGGGACAGCTCCACGGACCAGGAGGAGCCAGAGAGCCAGACTGGGTCAGCAGCCGAGGAGTGGTCGGAGGGACCCAGTGGCACGGAGGGCGAGGGGAGCCACACCGAGGAGTCCTCAGCACCATCCACCTCAGCTGAGGACCAGAGCAACTCGGAGGATGACTCCCTTGTGGAGGCGGGTGTCAGCAGCCACCACACCCCAGCTAGTGTTGCTGTCCCCGCCACCACCAGCACCACCACCGCCCTCCCATCGGCTCCCATTCCCCAGGTCCGTGGAGGCTCCCATGTTCGGGAGCGTGTCTCCTTTGGGCCAGGCACCGCACCCCCTGCCCCTGTGTCCCCTGCTGCCCTGAGTGAGGAGTCTGTGTACCTCCTTCGCCAGCTCCATGTAGGGCAGACAGCCATGCTGAGTGTCCTCCATGCGCACACCGCACTGTTGACTCAGCTGGTGTCGTTCATGGAGGGCATCTCATCGGGCATGTCTGACCTACAGAGGGGCAATAGGTCCATGGACTCCTCCCTGACGGCAGCAGTGTCCCTCCTCAGACAGTCCCTCACCCCTCCTGCCTCTGCTCCATCCACACTCCCCAGCACCTTACCCGTCCCAAGCACACACACACCGGCACAGGCACACACCAGCACACACACGTCCAGCACACAGACACACACGCCACAAACAAAACGCACACGCACGCACAGTCAGGGGACTGAAACCAGACTCACAGGGGATGGGGCCCTGGTACACACACACGCATCCACGGGCACTGCGCAGTCCTCAGTTGCCTCTCCCTCCAAAGCACCCTCCCTTGCCTCACCTGCAACCCCAAAGACCCAGCGCCTCTTCCTCAGTGACCTCGGCCTCTTCCCCTCCGATCCAGCTGCCCCAGCATCCAGGGGGAAGAGGAAGCCCCCCACACGGAGCAGAGTGCCCCTCGCCCCCGGACACCCTCCCCCAGGCGCAGACAGACTGAGGCCCCCACCCGCAAGTCCCCCGGGAGTGCTAAGAGCAAGACCCCGCCGCCGCCCTGCAGCTCAAGCACCAGGTCTCCTTCCTCCATCCCTCAGGCCCCCACTCCACAGGTGCCCCCACCACACCCCTGCCCCAGGTTCCCCCACCCACAGATATACCATCCCCAAGAGGCTCTGGCCTTCTCCCCCTGCCACTTGCTCTCCCGGCACCACACCCCCGCTGCGCTTGTCTGTGCCACTGATGTGGTGAGGGTGTCCTCCCCTCTGTCCAGCCCACCTTGCCTGTTCCCCATTCTCCTCCCCTGGTGGTAGGCACTGCAGTGGAGTCCACTACCACCCTGTCTGACTTTGGCACTGCAGTGGCGGACCTGTCCACTCCATCTGCAGGGTCCACTGCAGTCGTGCCGGCACCCACAACATCTGAGCCATGCCCCCAGTTGTGCCGGCACACACCATGTCAGACACCTCCACTGCAGTTGTCAGTGGCTCTCCAGCACCCACCACCCCTTCCCTGCTTCCTCCTGGTGAGCCCTGATCCTGTCCCTGCGGTGCCTGGCCTACCCCCCGGTTGCCCCTCCTAGTGGATTGTCCCTGGTTTTGTGCAGGCATGTGTAGGGTGGCATCTGCCACTGTCACCCACTTGTGACTTTGTTGATGGACTGGCCATTGGCCTTTGTTTATGTTCTACCGGACTTCTACTTTTAATGCCACATATGCTGAATAAAGCAACTTTCTGTTCTCTAGTGCTTTTGCTTCTGATGTACATGATGTTGATGATGCTAACCATGCCCTTGCTGCAGTGATGGTGATATTTGGTCTCATGATAATGAAGTGTTACTGTGCAGGAACCCATGTGGTCCAGGGGGAATGTGTCCTATCCTGTGGTGTATCCATGTCATCCATAGCAGCATCTGAGGGTGTCATGTGTTCAGTATTTGGCAATGGGATTTCCTACTTAGATTGGCTATTTCACATCTGTGGCTTCCACCCCTGCACATCTGTTGTGCCTGCCATTGTTCAATTCGCCTACTTCCTGACCGTGTGGCCATCTCCAGTGGACATGCAGGTTTGGGCATCAATGGGGAAGGACTCATCTGTGTTGTCAGTGCAACATTGCTATGCAAGTGTGTTGGATCTGTGCTGATGATTCCGTTGGCACTTCCATGACCAGGCTGATGTGACGGGAGCCCTCATTTGGTGCTAATTGTTGATTGTGTGACCAAGTGCTCAGCTGACATGGTGGGGCCCTACTGAGGCAACATATGGCACAGCTTTCCTCACACAGGAGTGGAGTCCCCTCATGGCAGTGTGTACTCCTGTGACATTGCCTGCGCCTAAGGTGTGTGTTGTATGTGCATGTCTGTGTGTTCACTTCCGCTTAGCTGTGCATGCTGTGATCCCTAGTGTTGTACCTGTTTGTGATGCTAGCTGAGTTGAGCTATGTTCCCCCAAAGTCTTCTCCCTGGGTTCTCTGTGATGTGGGTGCATGGCACATTACTGGTCATCAGGGTGTCACCCATAGGTGTGCTTGCTGTCAGGGCTGAGTTTGTGTGCAGACGCAGATGGGTCACAGTCAGGTTTCCCTTGGCACTTGTTGTTTGCCCCTGTCATGTGATTTCCAGTTTGTGTTATCTTTCAGTGATTGTGACACGTTGTGTGTGTGACTGCTGGCACTCCTCAGGGTCCGGGCTGCAATGTTGGTTGTTGTCTATGTGTGTTCTTTGTGGGTGACCTTGGCTTCTTCATTGGTGTGTGACTGTGGCTGTGATCCCATTGGTTGGTGTGGTATTGCCGTCATGTCCATGTACAGCGTAGTGTGCAGTGTGTCAGACATTCAGGAGTCTTGTTGAGTGTCCATGTGTGATGTGTTTCTGCACCTTGGTTCCCACCCACCACCCTGGAATAGTCATGGGTGCATGTGCAATGTCACCAGTGCATGTGTGCTTCACTGCTGCACATTGTTGGAGGTCGAGGGGTGTGGTGTTGAGTGTGTGCAGATGAGAGTTGTTGCCCGGCTAGGCCCCTGCCTCCATGTTGGCCTTGGCTTACTGGCCATGCTGTTTGATTTGTGCTTGTGTAGGTGTGATGGTAGTTAGTTGCTCAGTACACATGACTGTGGTTCACAGTGTGAACCACATTTAGCTTTGTCATCACAGTGGGATTGTAATGCAGCCCAGGGTCACCACATTGTGGGGGCCCTGGGGGTGGTGCTGTGGTGTGTCTGTGTCTTGCTGTGTCAGTTGCTGTCCCTACGTGCCTGTGTGACATGTGTGATTTGTGCTCCCTCTCATCTGACAATGCCTGCTTGCCCACATAGGGGATTTGGATCCATGAGTTACCTTTGTGTGGCACTGTATGCACATCTGTATGATTGGTATTCAGGTCTCCTCATGTGTTGTGTGGTTGCCTGGGGACACTGGCACCCCCTCACCTGTTGTGTATGATGTGCAGTGTGGGTCTGCCTGTTTGTGTTTGTGCATCTGCACCACTGCATTGGCATATCTTGGGTGTGCCATTGGCTGTATGTAGTTTGGTGGGTTTCCCCTGCTGTCCCTGGGACTCCTAGGTCATCGGTCAGCACAATGATCATGGTTTGTGTGTCCCATTGCTGCCATGGTATGGTATCTGTTCACCTCACATCTGCAGTCTCCACAGGGTATCTGCATGTGTGTGCCCATTGGTGCAAATATGTGGGTCTGCATTCTGATGGTCACTTCTGTCATTGTGTCATTGATGATTGTTGACGGTGTCAGCCCCCATGGGTGTTGTTTGTCTGCACATGGCCAAAGGTATGTCTTATTTGCACTGCAGGATTTGGCTCCCCAATTTATGTTGCAATGGGACACATACACTACTTTGCCACTGATGTGTTTGTTGTTCTGTGACCAGGAATCATCCATGCAGTTTGGCAGTTGCACCTCTTTCTTTGTCAACACTTACCTTTTGGTCACTGTGATGATGGGGGTTTGGACCCCATTGCCACAATGTTCGAAATGTGCTTCAGCTATGGACCCCACACTTACATTTTGGTCACTGTGATGATGGGGGTTTGGACCCCATTGCCACAATGTTCGAAATGTGCTTCAGCTATGGACCCCACACTTCCATTTTGGTCACTGTGATGATGGGGGTTTGGACCCCATTGCCACAATGTTCAAAATGTGCTTCAGCTATGGACCCCACACTTACCTTTTGGTCACTGTGATGATGGGGGTTTGGACCCCATTGCCACATTGTTCAAAGTGTGCTTCAGCTATGGACCCCACACTTACATTTTGGTCACTGTGATGATGGGGGTTTGGACCCCATTGCCACATTGTTCAAAGTGTGCTTCAGCTATGGACCCCACACTTACATTTTGGTCACTGTGATGATGGGGGTTTTGACCCCATTGCCACATTGTTCAAAGTGTGCTTCAGCTATGGACCCCACACTTACATTTTGGTCACTGTGATGATGGGGGTTTGGACCCCATTGCCACAATGGTCATGGCCTGCTTGCATTGTGGGTGCCACACACATATATGTGTGGCACATGTACTAGGGGGTCACATTGTATGTTCAAAGTCATGTTCGGTGTTGTAGGCATTTGACACAGTCTACACACGCTTGTCATGGTGTTGGGGGGATGTCTTCTTCTTGCATTCCCTAGGTTGTGGTGTGCTGGTTATGTCATGCATTGTCCATCCTATGAGTGGGGGTGGTAGTAGTGGTAGGCATCCAGCCCCCCCTGGGTGAGGGTGGTAGTAGTGGTAGGCATCCAGCCCCCCCTGGCTAAGGGTGGTAGTAGTGGTAGGCATCCAGCCCACCATGACTAAGGGTGGTAGTAGTGGTAGGCATCCTGCCCCCCCTGGCTAAGGGTGGTAGTAGTGGTAGGCATCCTGCCCCCCCTGGGTGAGCGTGGTAGTAGTGGTAGGCATCCTGCCCCCCTGGGTGAGGGTGGTAGTGGTGGTAGGCATCCTGCCCCCTGGCTAAGGGTGGTGGTAGGCATCCAGCCCCCCTGGGTGAGGGTGGTAGTAGTGGTAGGCATCCTGCCCCCCTGGCTAAGGGTGGTGGTAGGAATCCAGCCCCCCTGGGTGAGGGTGGAAGTAGTGGTAGGCATCCTGCCCCCTGGCTAAGGGTGGTAGTAGTGGTAGGCATCCTGCCCCCCTGGGTGAGGGTGGTAGTAGTGGTAGGCATCCTGCCCCCCTGGCTAAGGGTGGTAGTAGTGGTAGGCATCCTGCCCCCCTGGGTAAGGGTGGTAGTATTGGTAGGCATCCTGCCCCCCTGGGTGAGGGTGGTAGTGGTGGTAGGCATCCTGCCCCCCTGGCTAAGGGGTGGTGGTAGGCATCCAGCCCCCTGGGTGAGGGTGGTAGTAGTGGTAGGCATCCTGCCCCCTGGCTAAGGGTGGTAGTAGTGGTAGGCATCCTGCCCCCTGGCTAAGGGTGGTAGTAGTGGTAGGCATCCTGCCCCCCTGGCTAAGGGTGGTGGTAGGCATCCAGCCCCCTGGGTGAGGGTGGTAGTAGTGGTAGGCATCCTGCCCCCCTGGCTAAGGGTGGTAGTAGTGGTAGGCATCCTGCCCCCCTGGGTAAGGGTGGTAGTAGTGGTAGGCATCCTGCCCCCCTGGGTGAGGGTGGTAGTAGTGGTAGGCATCCTGCCCCCTGGCTAAGGGTGGTAGTAGTGGTAGGCATCCAGCCCCCCTGGCTAAGGGTGGTAGTAGTGGTAGGCATCCAGCCCCCCTGGGTGAGGGTGGTAGTAGTGGTAGGCATCCAGCCCCCTGGGTGAGGGTGGTAGTAGTGGTAGGCATCCAGCCCCCCTGGCTAAGGGTGGTAGTAGTGGTAGGCATCCAGCCCCCCTGGGTGAGGGTGGTAGTAGTGGTAGGCATCCAGCCCCCTGGGTTAGGGTGGTAGTAGTGGTAGGCATCCAGCCTCCCTGGCTAAGGGTGGTAGTAGTGGTAGGCATCCAGCCCCCCTGGGTGAGGGTGGTAGTAGTGGTAGGCATCCAGCCCCCCTGGGTGAGGGTGGTAGTAGTGGTAGGCATCCAGCCCCCCTGGCTAAGGGTGGTAGTAGTGGTAGGCATCCAGCCCCCCTGGGTGAGGGTGGTAGTAGTGGTAGGCATCCTGCCCCCCTGGCTAAGGGTGGTAGTGGTGGTAGGCATCCAGCCCACCCTGGCTAAGGGTGGTAGTAGTGGTAGGCATCCAGCCCCCTGGCTAAGGGTGGTAGTAGTGGTAGGCATCCTGCCCCCCTGGGTGAGGGTGGTAGTGGTGGTAGGCATCCAGCCCCCCCTGGCTAAGGGTGGTAGTAGTGGTAGGCATCCTGCCCCCCCTGGGTAAGGGTGGTAGTAGTGGTAGGCATCCTGCCTACCCTGGGTGAGGGTGGTAGTAGTGGTAGGCATCCAGCCCCCCCTGGCTCAGGGTGGTAGTAGTGGTAGGCATCCAGCCCCCCCTGGCTAAGGGTGGTAGTAGTGGTAGGCATCCTGCCCCCCCTGGGTGAGGGTGGTAGTGGTGGTAGGCATCCAGCCCCCCCTGGCTAAGGGTGGTGGTAGGCATCCAGCCCCCCCTGGGTGAGGGTGGTAGTAGTGGTAGGCATCCAGCCCCCCCTGGGTAGGGGTGGTGGTGCGCATTCAGGCCCCTGTGTGCATATGTGGCATTGGTGATGGGCATCCCGCCCCTATGGTGCTGCTGTTGCTGGTGTAAGTATATTCTGCATCCCTCTGTGTGTGTGTGATGTGTCGTGTACGTGTTGTATGTGTTTTGTGGTTGGTGTCTGGCTTACCTTCTGCGCCGTACGCGTCCGTGCCTGTTCCGGTAGTAAATGTAGAATATTGGTATGATCGGGACGAAGGGATTCATGGTTGGTTCGTGTCGTTCGTCCTTCTCGTTGCTTCGCGTCGTCCTCGTCGCTTCGCCTCGTCCTCGTCGCTTCGCGTCGTCCTCGTCGCTGCCGTGTTCGTCTCGGAGCCGTGGATCGTGTTGTGGCGCGAATCGGAGCTTATGTGCGCCTCTCCCGGATGCTTTGACGTGCCGTGCGTAGCGACGGGTTCGGCGCGTACCTAAAGCGCATCGTACTCGTTCGGCCGGACGGAGCAGCATTTTCCCTTCCGTGCGACTCGATTCAGCGTTTCCGGATTCGCCTCGGTCGGGGAACAGGACCTGGTTTGGGTGAGTACGGCTCGGACGGATTCTTTGCTGTTGTGCGCATCGTACTTACTCGTTCGGTGTGCTGTACGGATCAGTCGGGAAACAGGCTTTCGCATGGCTTTTTTCCCGACCGAATGGTGTTGGGTACGCCTCCGACCGAGATCGGAATCGGCCCCTAAATATATTAACATGTAACAGTAATATAATGTAAAGTAAATATATTTAAATATTATAAAAAATATATAAATACATATATATGTATATGCGTATGTTTATTTGCACATATATCATTTGAAACTATTATTCAAATAATAATTTTAATTTATATTATAATGTACTTTTTGTTAAATTTAATAATATAACAAGTAGATGTATATATCTATATGTGTGTGTGTGTGTGTATATATATATATAGTTGTTATGTTATTTAAAAAAATTGTATATATGTATATATATATGTATATTTTTGCACGGAGGTTTGAGCACGACACCTCACTGTAGGAAAACTGGTACTACAAGATCCATAAAGCCACGGGAGTGGCCAAGCCCACTGGGGCGGGGTTTTGATTTTAAATGCCGTGCTGATGCCTCACAAGTCCGGCACCTCTGAAGAAATGCCTTCGGCATGAAACGCGTCAGGTTGGACTTCACCCCTGTGTTGCAGCGCCTCCTCCTCGCTGTGTGTTCCTCCATTAAAGAAAGTTGGCTATTGACTCACCTGTTGTTGGGCTCCTTCTTAGCAGGCATCATGGTTGTGGATATATATGTATATATATATATTTATTTCTTTTTATTTTTTTGCACAAAGAAAGAAATAACGTTGCACTCTCGTGGGCTCTGAGTTCCAAATGCATTTAATTGGCATCTCTGTTCCACCAACGCGTTTCTGTCATTATGGCCTTGATCCCAATGGAAAGCTGTTAACAGGTGTGTTAATTGCATTTCCCTTTTATCCCTTAGTGGGAATCCTGGTACTTGTAGTGCCCTTGATTTTTAACCATGAAGCAATGAATCGAATTTTGTTGTTGTTGAATACAAAACAATTTGTTTAATTCTAATTCCTATACGAACATTACTTCAGTACATAAGACCATTTTTTTCAAGTTACCAGTGTCTCTGATTAGACATCGGATACACTGGTGAGCGTTCTGCATTGGTTATACAAAATGTAAGTCCAGATGGAGGGGGACATACAAAGAGCCATCAAAGTTCTCTTTTGGGAGAACCTGTCATTTGTCTATGACATTCTCTTGGCTGAAAACGATTGGCCAACAGAGTTTGTCATGGACTGCCCAAATGGAGAAATGGTAATTTAGCCTGGATTCTCTGACCTCGTTCCAGAGGGTGGGCAGTCAAAATATCGAAAATAAAATTTCGATATACCATAATATCGAAGTTTAAATATCGAAGGGACAGAATATCAATGGGACAGAATATCGATGGACAGAATATCGACCCTAAGGTAAGTAATATCGAATTACTTAATATCGATGTCAATAATATCGAAGTTAGTAATATCGAAATCAAATATATCGATGTTACTAATATCGATGTTACTAATATCGATATTTGTATTATTGTTATGTATTTTGTTATGTTTTTAATATGTATGTGTTATATGTGTTTTTGTTACGTGTTTTAATTGTTTAAAAATATATGTATACAATTTTTATATGTTAATAAATTTATTTTTTAAGTTATTTTTTTTTTTGTACTGTAGCGGGTTGTGGGTTTATAGGGGAATAGGGTGGGAAGTAATTTAATTATACTAAATTAATTATTAATTTTTAGGAATTATAAATTAATTTTAATTATTTTTTGCGTTTAAGTTCTGTAGCGGGTTGTGGGTTTATAGGGGAATAGGGTGGGAAGTAATTTAATTGTAATTAAGTTATAATTTATTTTAATTAATTGGTATTGATAATTATATTATTGTTAATTAATTAATAATTGGTAATTCATGTTTATTAATTGGTTATTAATTTTTATTAATTGATTAATTGATTATCATGTAATTTAAATGTAATTAAGTTATATTTATTTTAATTAATTGTTATTGATAATTATATAATTGTTAATTAATCAATAATTGGTAATTAATTTTAATTAATTGGTGATTAATTTTTATTAATTGATTAATTAATCATGTAATTTAAATGCAATTAATTTATAATTTATTTTAATTAATTGGTATTGATAATTATATTATTGTTAATTAATTGATAATTGGTAATCAATTATTAATTGGTAATTAATTTTTATTAATTAGTTATTAATTTTTATTAATTGATTAAGTGTGTTGTGCGTTTATAGGGGAATACTTTTGGAAGTAATTGAAATCTAATTAAGTAATTATTAAATTTATTTTTGGGTATTGATAATTAATTTATTGGATATTAATTATTAATAGGTAATTTTTTTAAATTACAAATTTTTGGTTCTAAAAATTAATTTATTGTTGTTTTATCATTAATTGGTAATTAAATATTATTAAATATTATTTATTGATAAATGTAATTAATATATTAAGAATTATTTATTAGTTGATAATTAATGTTTAATTACTATTATTATTGGTATAAAAAAGCATTTAATTGTTCAATATTAGTTAATTGGTAATTAAGGGGCTCATTACGATGGCGGGCGGAAGCACAACCGCCGTGCTGGCGGATGCAAAAACCACCAGTTACCGCCGGCACGCAGCAGTCCACACGCCCGCCCAATTACGATGCGAAAAGTAGGCCAAACACCGCCGGCAAGCCAGCAACACCGTCCGCCATCAAAGTGCGCCCGTACACGTAGCGGCGCAGCCCAACTGACACACACCGTCCGACGAAACACGTCCCGCCCGGCGTATAAATTACGATGCCGCAAACAAACGGCTCCCACGGCCAAGAGATACCGTACGACAAACCGAAGCGGTAACACGGACGCCGAGCACGGACAACGAAGAAGCGGCTCCCCGAGCATGAATTCAGCACTGCAGGCCCTCCCCATGCTCCTGCTGATGCACCACCAAGGACGCAACGTACCGCGGAGACGCAGGTAGGCACACACACAACAAGTGCACGCAAACAGCGCACACAGTGCAAGGGCGGAAAAAGCGGACAACCCCCCACCAGCGCGTGTACACTACACATCCACCATTGCATCCACATATGACACACAGGCCAAATCGTAACATCGCGTAACACATGTGTACACACCACCTGGGACTAGGAACCAACCACCCCGTCACGGCCCCAAAGCGGCGATGACGCCGCCACACATGCGCACAACGCAGAGGCCAACCGCAGCGCCATGCATGCGTCGCACACAGACACAGGGACACAACCAAGCAGCACACACATCAGCCCCACCCCGAACGCACATGACACGTGACAGGCCTGCCACAGACATGTCCCCAACGCCCAATTCACGGACAACACCCAACGCCACACAACCGACGCACACATGTCAGTGAAGACACGCAACAGCAGGACACACCCCAGTGTAACAAACATGGCGTAGCACACAGCGGCGGCAACACCAACTAGGAGAAGCAGGGCCCCTTCGGGAAGAGGAACGCCAGTACCACACTGAAACACCCATACCACCCTGCACATATGAACAAGACATATAAAACGGAACACCAAAGAGCCCGGGGACCGACAACAGGTGGCCCAAGAATAACATTCACACACAAGGCCCAACGCAGAGCGGAAAGGCAGCCTGCCGCCCACAGAAGGGAGAGCAGACAGCACTGAATGACCTTCCATTCCAACTCCGAAACCACAGCCCTACGACAGAAGCCGGTGAATACAGCCATTGTCCAAGAATAGACCAACACAGGCATGCCGAGGAGACCGACCACAGGGCAGATAGCGCATATCACAGAAGCACACAACGGACGGGGAAGAAAGAAGAAAACACTCCCCCATGTCGGCCACATGCAAGTTAATTGGAAGGAGTCACACATCACTGACCTTGAACTGTCTGAGAAGCATGTGGGATGAGGGCCCGTGTCCTCCAAACAAGCCAACAGAACACAAGTCCTGTCTCCCTACGACTACACAGAGCTCACAGCAACCTCGGAGCGTGCACATTGCAGACTGCACACACAGCCGGAGCACGCCACCACAACGCACCGCTACGAAATGGCAACCGCAACACACCTACCCAACTACGCCGAACAGCTCAAGCTGTACAAAACCAACCTGTTTCATATATTGGGATGCGATCTCCTGTCCCTGCTGAACGTAAGTTACCGACTGACTTACCGCATCACATTGTTCAGCTGCGTCATGCCCGTCTTCTACTGTCGGAGGTGTCCCTACCAGCATCCCGTGGAGATATGCCTCTCCAACCCGGCATGTCTGAAGGCGGACCTGCTACCACTACTCCTCCCTCTGGACGCACACGACAGGGCCTGCTCTGCCTATGGGGGCATGGCGTATGTGGCCAACATCGCACCCGCACTGAAATGGGACCACTGTGCCTCCACACGACGGATCATCGAGAACAGCTACATCGAATGTCACCCAGCATGCCCCATCATGGTCCTCCAAGGGACAACTTACGAACAACACCTTGACAGCCACCATCCGCTACATTGGCTGGCAAACATGTACACCACCAATGACATGGAAGCCCTGCTGGACGGCATCGCATACCTGACAACCTGTAAATTCGTCGGACCACAACGCAGGTTCCCAGATTGACCTATGATGTCCAACCCCGCACCCATGCTTAGCTTCCGCACGGACTGGCCAGTCACCACCACAACAGCCATACCAAACGACCGGCAACTGTAACCACACCATCAACGACATCGCCATGACATCGGATATGACCGGGACATGCACACTGTTCCCCATCACATCCAGGAACACCGCATGCATCGTGGGAGGCAGTGGCATGGGCTCTGTGTATCGCACCCACATGGACGGACCTGCACGAACAACCAGGACACGACATGGATCCAGCACACATGGACACACACACCGCTCAGTGGACATGAATAGGTCGCCTGGAGTCTGTGGGTGCTGCACCCCTCCCACCCCCGCCCCGGGAATCCCATACCAGGACCTTTGCATGGACGACAAGTGCATACAACAACAACACGACCCCAGTGACTGTGACATGTCTAGTAACCACCACAGTGCAACAACAAGTGGCACGCCGCTGCATGCATGCAAGCACATGCCCTGATGTCATCTCACATGCACGCGTGCATGAGGAACAACCGCAGCAAACCTGTCACATGGAACTGAGATGGACTGTGCCCATGATGCCAAGCGGTCTGGTAGGCTACATGTATACCGTCTGTGTCAAAGTCCGCAGCTCCGCAGCTATACGTAAATGTACATTAGCACAGCCTTGGCCAAGCAGATGTCACTCTGAAGCCCACATCCCACATGCAACAGCCAATCACATGTAACCCCACACCCTATCCCATTTGCAATCATGCTCAGTATATCCTCAACATGTATTCCGCTGCCAGTAGTGTCCACTATACTGCATCACAGAGGACAGAAGACTCAATATAATGTTTGAAACCAAAACTGTCTCCGCTGACTCATTTCACAAGTATGAATGAGAGAGGATGAGAGTATGTGAAGTACACGGCAGTCGTGACATGACCATGTAGTCCACTGGTATTGGATGTCAACGCAAATGAGTAGCACAACTGTGGAAGACACACATGTGTCGTGTGAAGTCGTATGGACGCAGTGCTCAGGTGGGTGGGTGTGACGGGTAGATGCGCACATGCCAAGTTGGAGCACGCCGTGTTGGGAGGGGTCATGAACAGTACACCACCGCTTCCCTGGGCATTGTGAGAGGACACCTGTCGGGGGAGTGAACACGTGTGTGCACAGCAGCCGGGCACACGTACAAAGCGGTACCAGGCGCACCTCAGCCCACCCTCTGTGGACAAGCTGGATCCTGTTGTGCGCCCGCCATGCCCCTTGACAAGGCACACACAGCCCCAGTCGACCAGGTGTAACCCCAACATAGTCAATCCGCACAGGCGATACAGGGCATGGGATGGCAGTGGAGCATGGTGTGTGAGAGGTCTCCTCGCGCTCCTCCTGGTCATATCACGCAGGCAATAGAACCTCAACGTCTAGCATGGCACAAGTCAAATGGAAGTGTAGGGGGGACGCACCACAGCACGAGCAGCACTGACGTCACGGGAGGTGGCTCGCACCATCCCATCCATTGCCCATCATACCAACCACGCCACATGCCATTGCGACTAAGTGCAAGCGCGTGCGCCACCACCCCCGAGCCCTCCCCAGAGAGGCCAAAGAGTGAATGTGTGGGCCATCAGCCACAGACGGACGCGGCCTGGCCGCAAGGGCAGCCACAGCCACTGGGTGTCGCAGGTGGCGGATCCGGAAGGCGAAGACTGTGATGCATAGTCCATGCAGGCCGGGTCTCCATTTGGGGCACCACGCAGGTGGACGGCGTCCCGCCACACATCATACCCTGAGACAGCCCACTCGTGCAACTGGACCCACACATACACTCCTTGCCCTCTCTGGTGCGAGCTTGGGGCTGCCTGTGCAAGCGCTAGCCTCGCAGGTGAGCATGCATATTGGGGGAGCGAGGGGAGGACATGAGGGCTGGGGCGAAGATGACTGTATCACTGTCAGTTAGTACAAGGGATGACCCAGATGTGGAAAGGAAGAGACGTGTCCCGTGTGTACTGCAACTAGTCGCCAATCCAACTACCCCCCATGTCCGGAATGTAAGCCCGCACCTAGGCCCGCCCATCCGCCACATCGAACATACCACCAGCACGACAACCTTCCCATTCGAAACACTGACTGGGGGTGGCGACCAGTGAACAATCATGTGTAGCCTACCCACGTGTACATGTGGGCCCTCCATGATCCATGTCACCTGCGGCAAAGTCATGACATGCGCAATGAGGGAAGTGAGGAGAGCTGTCCGCCCCACGCGCAGAAGGTGCATCAGCTCCACAGACCCAGCAGCGAGTCCAGCAGGGGTCACATGTGCAGGGGCAGCTGTGCCTGGTGTGAAGGCACATGCATATAGACAGCACATCGACCAATGTGTAGTCTGCCCACATCTACAGTCCATCATCATGCGGACATAGGAATTTAACACAGGGCAACACATCTTAGTTGGTGCACCCACCGTGACCAACAATGCGCAATCATCGACGTACCCGCCCTGTGCATGGCCCCCCACCCAACGGAGGCACATCCAGTGCCACCATCCCACACACACAAGCCTTCCACGGAACATGCTGTGTCCAATGGTCAGTACAGAGTCAGCGCCCATCTGGTGGATCCTGAACAGGAGACACATGCACACACATGCCAGCTCCCACTATGTACGTCTGCCACCTGGCACGTGCAATGTAACCTCTCACCTGTGACGTGTGACTGCAAGCACACAGCCGTCTTGGCATGGGGCTGTCAATGTGGACACCTGTCAATGTTTCGGGAGGTGTGATCCGTACAGTGCTGTACATAGGGTGCAGTGCTGACACCTACTACTGTCTCATATCCCCTCGTGCCACAGGTCCCACTTGTTTTGGCCGCTCAGCCTGTGCCCACATCGTCGTCGTCGTGTGCCATACTCATCCAGCCGCGGAAGCAGTTCCATGCTCAGCAGACATTCATGTTGCCGTGGCGTTGCCGCTTGACGGATATGCAGTCAGTCCCCATCAGCACGCCCCGCAAGTCATTGGGGCCTAGATCCCCATGTGCATGCACATGGCAGTGGTTTGTATCACTAGCCATTGCCATTGTTGGGAGACCTGTGTAAGTGTATTGTGGCCGTGCCGTCCCAGCTTGACAGCTGGGCTGTGGCTCATGTGCTTGCTCAGTCATGTCAGTGATGTGTATGCGAAATTGCTATGTGTTGTGTTGCTTTGACATGTGTCCTCTGCCATTGTCCCTAGGCGGAGACCGAACATTGACCGCCCATACCAATTGCTGGCGGACATGGACGATACAGAGGTTATTAGGAAGTTTCGGCTGGACAGGCCAACCCTGCATCGACTGTGTGCCATGTTAGAACCCCATCTCCGTCCCCGCAGGGTGTATCCGACTGCTGTCACCCCCACGGCTAAGGTGATGGCCGCCATGCATTTCTTCGCCACTGGGTCATTCCAGCACACAGTGGGCATTGGAGGAGGGATGTCCCAGCCCATGTTCAGCAAGGTGCTGAGGGATGTACTGGCAGCCATGATACTGTGCCGAAACAGGTACATCCGCTTCCCCAGGGCTCGTGAATTGGCGGCAGTGAAGGGTGCATTCTATGCCCTTGGCAGAATCCCACACGTCGTTGGAGCCATTGACTGCACACATGTCGGCCTTGTTCCACCACAGGCCACTGAGCACCTGTACCGCAACAGGAAGCACACGCACTCCCTGAATGTGCAAGTGGTGTGCCTTGCAGACATGGTGATCACCCACGTGTGTGCAAAGTTCCCAGGCTCGGCCCATGACGCACACATAATGCGCAACAGCATCTTGCCACGACTGATGTCCAATATGCAACAGGATCGTGGCTGTATTGTCGGTGAGTATGTGGAGTGGTGTAGCGTGCTGGTTGTGCGATGCTGTCCCCTGTCCAGTTGGAATAGCAACGGTTCTCTGTGTCCCTCACACCCAGGTGACTCTGTGTACCCGAATGGGGCATGGCTGCTCAGTCCATTGAGGAATCCTCGCACCCCAGCAGACGATCGCTACAATGAGGCACATGGGAGGACCAGACGTGTGGTCGAGCGTACCTTTGGCCTCCTCAAGTCCAGGTTCAGGTGCCTGGACCGCACCGGGGGTGCGCTGGCGTACTCCCCACAGAAGGTGTGCCGGATAGTGGTGGCGTGCTGCATGCTGCACAATCTGGCCATTCGGAAGCAGATCCCCCTCATCGTGGATGACGGAGATCAACCAGGGCCCCAGCCCGCAGACCAGGACAGCTCGAGTGAGGAGGACAGCGGAGAGGAGGAAGCTGGTAATGTGCGGCAGCAGCTCATCGCCCGCTACTTCACTTGATGGTGAGTGTCCATGTACGACGGCTGATGTGGCTGTATCTGTGCAGGTGTGTGTGTGCTGTGTCAGGGTGGCCGTTTGTTCACTGCGTGCTGTGTGTCAACGCTCCATGGCCAGGGTAGTATGCCACTGTTGGTGGCTGTGGCATTGTGCCCTATTGCTCTGTGCGATGTGTGTACATTGCTTGTAGTTGTTGATATGTACTGTGTGATGGGTGTGTGACACACTCATTGAATGTGCTCCTGTTCTGTCTCCCACCCCTAGGTCCCTACAGGCCCTCCGGATTCCATTGCCATGCCACGCATCAGGTGCCTTTCCGCCCAAGGTGGCCGTTGTATTCCGTACAAATAAAACACAGGGCACAAACAGCAGTTAGTGTAAGAGGTGCATTTATTTCAAACTGTGACATGTGATTGTGTGTAAGGTGATGACAAAAGTGGTGCGTGCAGTGACAATGAGCTGTCGGTCATGGCTGCGTGATGCTCAGGGTGTACCCACTGGTTCTATGTCCATAGTCCAACACACACATGCCATCCAGATGGCTGTGTGGAGTGGGATCGTAGTCCAAGTCAATGCAGTGGCTGGTCAAGGAAGGCTGGCTGGCTGCCTCACTTGCGTTTGGAGCGTGCGAAGTCCTCCCGGGAGATCGGTTTCCACTTCGGACGGCCCCTTCCATGTTTGCGAGGGGGTGCCTGCTTGCGACATGCTGGTGGTTGAGGTGTGCTCACTGGCTGTGGACGCAGGGGAACTGGACACTGCTGCTCGACCCTGCGCCCCGGCAGGTGGTGGCGGAGGGGAGCTGCTGTCCCTGGCTGTGACCTCACCGCCACCACCAGCTGGCCCATGAGGTCCACGAGTTGGCCCATACGGGCGTCCATGGACCTCAGCACCCCCAGCACCTCACGCGTGTCTGTAGCTGACCTGGCCCATTGTCCTTGGGCCTCTTCATAGGCCCCAAGGACTCTGGCCATTTGAGGCAGGGCATGGCTCCCAGGGGAGGCTGGCGTTTCCCTGACCCTGCTCCTCCTACCAGTCCTGCTGCCACCGGCCCTGCCCACTAGCCACATTGCTCACCACGGTCCTCGCTGTGGCTCCCAGGGTGGATCCAGTCGGCCGGGCCACCACCTGCGCTGGGGCTGGTGCCAGCGAAGACGTGGTGGTGGTGGCGGCGGTGGTGGTCGGTGCGGCGATGGTGGCGGTTGCGGCAGTGGTAGTGGCCGCAATGACCGTGGGTGTGGCCGCAACGACAGTGGCAGCAGGGGGCTGGGAATGTTCAGCAGCCCTGGATGATGGGTTGGTGGGTAGGAGGGGTCCTGGGGAGCGGCTGGGCCCTGCCACACCAGATGGGCCTGCTTGGTGGTCCGTGTCCGAAGAGGAGGACAGATCCGCCACATCCGTGTGTCCTCGTTGGGGGCTTGTAGGCTGGCTGTGCTGGCTGCTGGCTCCATCCCCAGCATCCAGCAGTTCGTCACCTGTGGAGAGAATGAGATTTGTTATTGTGTTGCACCTGGCGAAGTATGTATTTGTCGTCTGACATTAACAGTTCGTGCAATCTCGTACATGGGTTTCCCGGAGGCGTGTGTGTGGCTGTAGCATTTGTAGTTGTGTGTGCTTGGCAATGGGACTGTGTGCTGTGCACATGTGGCATGGGACGGATTGGCCATGCCGATGGGTGTGTTGCTGTGCCCCTACTTATTGTGACTCTGGTGTATGCGGGCTCCTGGCCCATCCTGGGTCTGGTTTGTACTTTGCTTTTGGTGTTCAGATGGGACGCTTAGGAACGCATATGGCAACATGGGGGCCATGCCCCAGATTCGCATTTGGGTGGGAATATGCTTTTGGGGTTCAAATGGAACGCTTAGGAACGCATATGGCAACATGGGGGCCATGCCCCAGATTCGCATTTGGGTGGGAATATGCTTTTGGGGTTCAAATGGAACGCTTAGGAACGCATATGGCAACATGGGGGCCATGCCCCAGATTCGCATTTGGGAGGGAATATGCTTTTGGGGTTCAAATGGAACGCTTAGGAACGCATATGGCAACATGGGGGCCATGCCCCAGATTCGCATTTGGGAGGGAATATGCTTTTGGGGTTCAAATGGAACGCTTAGGAACGCATATGGCAACATGGGGGCCATGCCCCAGATTCGCATTTGGGAGGGAATATGCTTTTGGGGTTCAAATGGAACGCTTAGGAACGCATATGGCAACATGGGGGCCATGCCCCAGATTCGCATTTGGGAGGGGATATGCTTTTGGGGTACATGCTGTGAGCCATGGGTGCCGAACGTGACATGTGTTGTGGCAGCATGACAGTGCATGGTTTGAGGTGTGTGCATGCTTGACATGGCCTGCATATTTGCTGTCTGTTGTGATTACTGGACATGGCATTGGACGCATCGTTATGAGTGAGTGATGGTTGTGTGCCAGCCAACGTATTGCAGTTGTCCCATCTCCTTGGTGTGCGTGCTGCCCTGTGCCATGTGCATCACTGCAGTGCTCGGGGGGGTGTGGCCCATGTTGTGTGTTGTTGCTCACAGTGTGTCGTGCGCTTCATTGACTTCTGGCACATGGTTGGTCATGGGCATGTATCTTAGCGTGACTGCTGTATGTGTGGCAGCTGTGCGGATGACATGCCTTTCATGAGACTGGGGCTGACGGATGGGATGGATGGTATGTTGTATGTGCATGGTGTGTCTGTGTGTTTGATGGGTTCAGTGGTGTTCGTGTGCATTTATGTTGTTCCGCTCTGTTGCGTCTAGTGTTGTTTGTCTTACATAGGCGTAGTTGTGGGGTGTGTGGTTGACAGGCAGTAGGGGCTACATGGACAGGACTTCAATGGTGTTTCGGTTGTGTGTGATGAGTTGCACAGTGGCTGCCGTGTGGTACTATATTCAGTGTGGCTTGTGCATGCAGACGTGGCTCCTTGGGTGTTGCTATGTCTGTGATGGGTCATGTGGGGTGTGAGTCTGTTGTTCATGTCCGTGTGCACATTGTTCACTTGTTCGTGACGGTGGGCGGTGCTGCGTGTTCGTCTGCTACGTGACATGTCCCATGTGTTGGTCGTGTTCCGGTCCTCATGCCTCCAGTAATCCAGCCCTGTCCAGTTTCCCACCTGCAAGTTGTTCGTGCGTGCACTGTACTGGATGCCACATGGCTCTAAGCGGGGGGTGCTCCATGTTGCAGGTCTGTGGGGGTGGGGGGGTGTTGTGGGTCGTGGGGGTGGCTGGACACCCACTGACACCGATTGCTGTGGACCGTGATGTCTGCCTTTCGGCTGTCGTTGTGCACTGCGGTGGCTGACACGTGGCTGTGGGGTGTGGGGGATGCTCCTCCTTGCTGTGCTGTGGGACTAGGGGCCTGGTGTGTGTTGTACTTGGGCTGTCCACCGTCCCACCCACTGCACTTTGTGTTCCTGCCACTTACCTGTTACTTGTCGGTTAGTGCAGCTGTGGCGGACACATGGGTGTGGTGGGTGCTCGTTGTGGCGCTTCTGGCATATTTGGGGACCTGTTGGTGGTTACGTGGCTGGCTGAGTGTACACATGTCCCCACGTATCTTACAGTTGTTCGGTTTGGGCTGTGTGTGGTGGTGTCTGTTGCATGTGTGTGTGATGTGTTGTGTATTGTGTGCTGGACATGGGGGTGTTTGTCCCTGGGAGCTGTGGTATGGTGGTAGTGCATGTGAGTACATAGCGGTGTGCTGGTATACATTAGTTTGTACTTACCAGCCTCCACTCCCCCTGCTAATCCAGCGAGGATCTCCGGATGTATTATGACTCGCACCTTCTCCTCCCACGCTTTGAAGGTCTTGAAGAGCGCGGGATTCCCTCCGCCAGTGACGGCAGCCAGCTCTCTGTTTTTGCCCTCCTTCTTCTTGACCAGGCTCTTGACGTCATTCCAACGTTTGTTTATTTCTCCTCTGTTCCTGGGCAGGGTCCCGACTGCATTGACCTGGTCTACGATCCGGTTCCACATTCTGTTTCTGGTGGCTAGTGGTGTGTGCTGGACCATGTTCCCATAGATTTGTGGGTGCACCTTGATGATCTCGTCGACCATGACCGTCAGCTCAATGGGCGTGAACTTGGGCATTCTTTGTGGTGCCATGGTGTTTGTGGTGCTGGTGCGGTGTGTGTTGTGTAATGTGCAGGGGGTTTGTGGTGCAGGTGTTTGGTGGTGGTGGTGGTGGTGGTTGTGATGTGTGCGTTTCTGTGGTGTGCTGCTGTCCTTGCTGTGTCACTGTGTCCTCTCCTCTCCTCTCTGGTTTGCAATGTTGCAAGGGGTTGTGGTCTGTGGGAGTGCTGCTTTTGTACTTACCTATGTGGGTGTGTCCTCATGGTCTGTTGTTTTCAGGTGTGTTGTGTCTGGGGTTCTGGCCTTTGTAGTTTTTGTTTGTCCGGGGGGTGTTTTCGGGATGTGTACTGTGCTTGTGTATTTGTGCGTGCCTTGCTGTGTGGACTTGTTGGCCATGTTGTGTGCGATTGGTTTTGTGAGCGGATGGTTTCTGTGCAGGGACGTGGGCGCCATGGCTTCTGCCGTGTCGATTCTCATCGGCGTTGTTTGCGCTGGCGGGCGGTATATTTGTAGTTTACCCGCGCTCATGGCGGTGCGATCGTAATTTCACGTGCGGTGTGTCGGCCGTGAGGGCGGGCGGTTTTGTGTTGTCGTGCGTGTTTCCGTCCGTGGCGGGCGGTTTGACTCCGACTCGGACGATGGCGGGCGGTATCTTGTGTGATTTTTCCGCCGATGGCGGTTTTCGGTTTGTGTAATCGTAATGGCGTGGTCGGTGTTCAGACGGTGTGTGCGGGCGGATTTTTGCCGCTTCCATGCCTGGCGGATTTTTTTACGCCGGGTATCGTAATGGGCCCCTAAGTTTTAATAATTTATATGTTTTTTGTTATTAAAAATATTTTATTGTTCAATATTTCATATTTAGTAATTAATATTGATTAATTATTATTTATTGGTATTTATTATTAATTTATTGTTAATAAATTTTCTATTGGTAATTATGTTTTTAATAAATATTTATTGGTATTGGTAAATAGTTTAGAGTTATTTAATAATTCATTAATTATTTTAAAAAATTAATTTATTTATAAGTATGTTATTTGTCACTTCTACGCTATCCAACACTTTCCCTACTGTTGCACTCTCTGGAGTGGGAATAGTAATTTTTACCCCTACGCTATCCAACACTTTCCCTACTGTTGCACTCCCTGGAGTGGGAATAGTAATTTCTACCCCTACGCTATCCAACACTTTCCCTACTGTTGCACTCTCTGGAGTTGGAATAGTAATTTTTACCCCTATGCTATCCAACACTTTCCCTACTGTTGCACTCCCTGGAGTGGGAATAGTAATTTTTACCCCTACGCTATCCAACACTTTCCCTACTGTTGCACTGCCTGGAGTGGGAATAGTAATTTCTACCCCTACGCTATCCAACACTTTCCCTGCTGTTGCACTCTCTGGAGTGGGAATAGTAATTTTTACCCCTACGCTATCCAACACTTTCCCTACTGTTGCACTCCCTGGAGTGGGAATAGTAATTTCTACCCCTACGCTATCCAACACTTTCCCTACTGTTGCACTCTCTGGAGTGGGAATAGTAATTTTTACCCTTACGCTATCCAACACTTTCCCTACTGTTGCACTCACTGGAGTTAGAATAGTAATTTTTACCCCTACGCTATCCAACACTTTCCCTACTGTTGCACTCTCTGGAGTGGGAATAGTAATTTTTACCCTTACGCTATCCAACACTTTCCCTACTGTTGCACTCACTGGAGTTAGAATAGTAATTTTTACCCCTACGCTATCCAACACTTTCCCTACTGTTACACTCTCTGGAGTGGGAATAGTAATTTTTACCCCTACGCTATCCAACATTTTTCTTAGTGTTGTTTTTTTGGGAGTTGTAATAGTAGTTTTATTCCCTACGCTATTTAATATTTTTTTATTATTTTAGTTAATATAGTATATAATTAATTTTAAAAATATTAAAAGTACATTTAATTTTTTAATTTGTTATACATAATTATTTAATTTTTATTTATGTTATTGTTTTATGTGTATAGATGTATTTGTAATTTATAATATTTTTTAATAATTTAAAATTTATTACAATAATTTTTCAAAATTATTATTAAGTAAGTATATATATTATATCTTATATGTATATGTTTAATTAATGTTTTATTTAATTATATATGTTACTTATTAATTTTAAATATTATCAAATATTTTTAACTATGTTTATTTTAATTATAAGTATTATTTAGTTTATTTTACATATTATTTTTAACAAAAAAAAAACGATATTTTTGATAACGATATTTTTGACAATCGATATTGTTTTTTCGATATTTTTGTACTTACCATGTTGTAGATAGCATTTCGATATTCTTGACATCGATATTTTTGTTGCGATATTTTTGTAGGTCGATTTTTTGACCTTCGATATTTTGTCAATGATCCGCCACACACACCAGGGCATGTCCTACCTTTCACATACAATGCACCCTGACCACAGGGGTACCTTGGGCCTACCTTACGGGTGACTAACATGTAGAAAAGGGAAGGTTTAGGGACTTGCAAGTGTGTGCACTTGACAAGTCGACATGGCAGCCCCAGGCTGCGCACAGGCTCTGCAATGGCAGGCCAGAGTTACACTTTACGGGCTGTTTGCGTGGGTGGCACAATCCAGTGCTGCAGCCCACCAACAGCATTTGATCTATAGGCCCTGGCACTCTCAGTGCACTTTACAAGGGACTGACACATAAATCAAATAGGCCAATTATGGAAACACCAATCCATAACACATTTTATACAGGAGCACTTGCACTTTCCCACTGGACAGCAGTGAGGAAAGTGCGCAGAATCATTACACCAGCAAAAACAGAGTCAAAACCAGGAGGTCAGAAAGCAAAAAGTCGGGGGAAACACGCCAAAAGATGCCAAGTCTAACAGAGCCCCACAAATCTGAGGTTATTTTGAGACACACTGCCTTCTGCGTCCTCTACTCTAGCAGCCAGTTCCCTGGAGACTGCTGTGGGATGCAGGATAATCTTTATTATATATACCACCATATTCTCCACTCCTGACATCCTCATGTCTGCCTCAGAAATGCTGCCCACTGCTTGCCGAAGGTCCTGGCAACTCAATTACATCTGTACCCACTGCTCCAATTTTGGCCTACAGTGCAACTCTTGAGTAATCTATTGCCACCAGGATTCTAGAGGTGTCAGTATCTGTGTCGCTGGGGCCACCATCCTGAACAGCCCCCTGGCCTGCACTCACCGGCATAGACTCAGGGGTCGATTCCGATTCGGGCCGGAAATTTCTCCGACCGAGCCGGACCCGGAGAGATTTCCGACCGAATCGGACCCGTGCAGTCCGACCGAACGAGTACGATGCGCACGTATGCCATCGGACCCGAGTCGGTCGGACTCCCATTGAAGTCAATGGGAGCCGGTCGTACAACGCGTACGCGGGCTCCCATTGACTCAATGGGTGCGAGTCGGACAAGTGCACCCCCTACAGCGGGTACGCGGCGAAGCGATTCGCGCCGTACACGCACAGGTAGGGGGACCCATGGGTCCCCCTGTGTGCGACTCGCGCGGCTACGCGTACAGGGGGTCCGACACGGACCCCCAAAGTATGGCTCCGACAGCTCTTTCGAGCCGGAGTGCGCAGCTCGGTCGGACTGCTCGCGGCGCGCATCGTACTTACCCGGCCGGGGAACGTCTCCATTGCGCGGTGCAAGTCGAGTCCGAGCAAGTCGGTCGGTGCGGTTCGAGCCGGGAACGAGTCGGTCGGAGCGGTCGGGACGCCCGGACGAGTCGGTCGGCGAATTCGCATCGTACTCGCTCGGCCGGACCCGCGTACGGTTCGGTCGGGAAACAGGGCTCCGAATCGGATCCGGTAAAGCCGAATCCGATTCGGAGCCCTACCGGCCGAGATCGGAATCGGCCCCTCAGTCACCATACTCCCAGACAGAGCAAACTTGTTGAGAGGGGTCTGTTTAGCCTGGTGATGCTTGTCCCTGGCCATCCTGGTAGGTGGATTCCCATCTCGGGGCAGTGTACAGAACCCCCGCCACTCCGACCTGCCTGCCCTCTGCCCATGAGTAGGGTCTCAGAGGTGGCACAAGCAGCCCAGAGCTCCATGGGGGTCACCAAGCAAATCCTGTGAGGTGATCCAGTGGGCAATGGAAGCACGCTACTACCACTTACAGGTCTGCGATGCACCGTCTGTCTGCCAAATCAGGACCCCCCTTCACTGCCCAAATCACTCATGCGGCGCTCGAATAGGTCGCTCAACGTCCACTGTACAGGCAGGCACACAGCCCAGTTGAACGTAGCATCTCCTCCTCACTAGATCGGGATCAGGGCAGAGTCAGGATCCAGGTGCTAAGGCTAGGACCACAAGGAGAGGCTAGGGGGGGACATGTTGCCTTCGGGCCACCCCATCCACTCATTGTCGGCCCCTCCTACTGCAGTCCCTCAAACTCCACAGGGGCCAGTTCAGCATCTTCACTTCCACTCTCCCCTCCAACCCCCATCAGTCTCCTCACTCACCGGGCAGGTACACTCATGGGCTCTTCAAGAGCTGCTGCCACAGGGCAGCGCAGCCTCCTATGATCAGGCACCTTCATGGCCACACCTCACCTCCCGCTGATCCTGACTCAATCGCAATGGGAGCACTCACATGCCTCAAGCAGTGATAATGCCCTCTATATGGGCGAATGATCCCCCGTTGCAGCCAACAATGATTTATGTCCCCTCCTGTACCCTCTCTCTGGCTTCATCAGAGCTGCCACAAAACTAACCCGATTTCCGCTGATCTGCGGGTCCATGAGCCATCATCTTGGCTCCCCAATGCACCATCAGCCCGACACGACATCTGCCCTAGGGCAGAGACAGGTTGAAGGGCTCCCTAGGGGAAGGACTAAAGAGGATATTTGGCGAGTGGCATGGAGCTATTTCAACTCATGTCTGCCATCTTAGGCGGTGCAGGCACGCCCCCTGTTTCTCTCATCTTGGTGAGGAGTAGAGTGGGCCACATCAGTATGTCAGGTGTTTGATGTGATGGGAGGTGCAGTGCAGACATACAAGCGGTCGGTGTAGTGACTGATGTGGCTTGCTCACTCTGTGCTCTTCCTGTCTTTCACTTCCCTGTTCCTGTGGCCCTCCTTGCATTGGCCACTTGCCGGCTAGTCACCCTGCCCACCCACTGAGAGAGTCACCACTGTGCTTCCATGTGCAGTGACTGCCACCCTTTGAATCTTGAGTCTTCCCCCACGCAAGTTTACAGAACAGGCTTGGTTTCAAGCAATGCTGTGGTACACCCACCACAAACGCAAAAGGAATGAGGTGCCTGGTCCAGGGTGATTATCCCCTTATTTTGTGAAGTTTCAGTGAAGGTCTGGAGTGTGCATGTGCATGTGTTGTTGTGACTAAACATGACTAAACATGTAACATAGTGTATGTTTCTAGACTCTTATAGTCTACGTTTGCGCCTCCACATTTTCCATCCTACTCCAAGTACTCACAATCATGATCCCAACACGATACCGGTATTAAGTACACATCACACACTTTTTTCATATCTGTAAGACAAGGGGCAAACGGAGGCCTCAAGACAGCTATAATAGAATCTCTGTGACAGCCCCCCCCCTCTAGAGAGGGGAGAGAAAGTAAAGGGGTGAGGAGAGAGCAAGTGTAGAGAGTAAGGGATTTGGCTAAGGCTGAGGCAGAAATTGAGATCTCTGATCCTTGAAATTTTTTCACTCTTGCGGGTCCTTGTGCCTAGGGACTTGTTGTCTTGTTGTCCTTCCTTTCAAACCCCCCAGCCAACCCCTCTAGCCAGCCAAATCACCTTGTAGCCTGTAGCTCCTTGCACATTGACACTTAGGCTTGGCTTATGCATGGGTGCATCAATTGCTGGCACTTGATGCACACTCCTGCTTCTCTCCCACCAATCAGACCCTAGACCATGATATATAAGTACATATGCAAAACCATGTAGAAACTGGCTTGAGGCGGTGTGAGTCCAGAAGCTGAAGCTGGGTTTGTTATCCACAGCAGACAAATATATGCTGCACTTCTGATCCAGTTGGAAAGTGAAGATAGAGGGGCAGGGGCAGAGAGGAGCCACAGGCAATAGTAGCTTCTGTGCCCAACTACAGAATAGAGAAATGCAGAGAAGAGCGGCAAAAGAGAGATACCCCTGGACATGCCTCCCAAACTATTACAGCAAATCAATAACATCCACCTACTGCTATTAAGCCTCCATCAGAACCAGACTAGGTTACCCCAATACAGGCAAGAAAACAGCTACCTGAGACAGAGACTGAGATTGTATCAGCAAACGTGAATGAGTTAAAGAGCACAAGCCCATGCAGCCATCATGCTTTCCACATTCAAGAGGACTAGTTTTCCACGCCAAGGTCTATCATAACTTGTTGGCTGAGCAAGAAGGCCTTGATATTGAAACAAACATGGAGGGTGATAACATCACTATCAATTCAAGATGGGAAACACATATGAACTCCCTAAAGAGAAGGAAAAAAGCAATTAGAGTGAAATACACATAAAGTGGCACACATTCCTGGTATGAGAAAAAGAGGATCCACAGAAATGCTCCAAATGGTCCAAAAGAATAACCACATGCATCATCTTGCTTTTTCCATTGTATCATCGGCAGAACACTGTCCACATTCTCCACAGCTACCCAGGCTCATCTTTATTAATGAGGAGAGTTCCAACTCATTATGTTCAATGCTATCTAGTAAAGAATCAGGACCATAGGATAAAGCAAAGGTTCCAGCTGAGGATTTGAGCAATGACACTAACAAATCCATATTAGAAAAACCCTTTTTAGACTTACAAATAAATAGGTATCCTCCTCATGCACTGTCTGGTATGACAGTAATGGATCACTCCCTTATTCAAGAACTGGAACACCTGAACAGTTCTACAATAGGGAAGTTCAGTTTCATCAATACTGCTCAAGATAGAGACCTGACAATGGATTTCATGGAAGCAGCAGTAGAACTTAATTCTGTCAAAGGGGAAGTATTGATCTTCGGCAGACACTCCTCTCTCTGGAAAGACTCTTAGTGGCCATTGGAACTCGGACCCACCCCCACTCAGAAAGACTACACCCACAACCTTGGCATCATCTTGGACAGCGAACTTTCCATGAAACATCAGGTCAATGCTTTCTCCTCAGTCTGCTTCCACACTCTCTGCATGCTCCACAAATTCTTCAAGTAGCTCCCCATCTGCACCAGAAAAACTGTGACGCATGCCCTCATCACCAGCCGGCTGGACTATGGCAACACACTCTATGCAAGCAACACCACCAACCTCATGAGAAGACTCCAGACGATCCAAAACGCAGCAGCCAGACTGATCCTCATTCTGTCTATGAAGACCCATATCACCCAGCACCTGAAAGACCTCCACTGGCTCCCCATCCATGTAGGCAGGTCCTTGGTCGTGGAGGGCTTTGTAGACGTAGGTCAGAAGCTTGAATTTACATTCAAGCTTCTGACCTACGTCAACAAAGCCCTCCACGACCAAGGACCTGCCTACATGAACCACTGCCAGAATTTCCACCTTCCTCCCAGGAACCGCCACCCCGCTCACTCCGCCCTCGCATAGATACCACACATCCGCAGCTCCTGCACCGGGAGATGCTCCGTCTTTCACCTCACCTACAAATTGTATTTCATCCTCGCTGACGCACTTCAGGAAGGGACTCAAGATTTGTCTCTTCAACTGACACCAAAGTACAGCACATGGATACCCTCTCAGGTGATAAACAGCACTATACAAATACCGCCTTATTGATTGATTGTCAATTCAGCAAATAATCAATTAAAGGAAACGCCAAAGAAGAGTCTTATAGCAACCAAACTAGTTATGTTACTTACAATACTGAAACCTCTAAAGGGAATCCTCAATCCCTGCTTTTTTTCCCAGACACAAAAAGAGTAAACCTGCTAAAAATTACAAAGAACGCTGGAGAAGGTGCTACCTCAAAGTTTACACCAACAAATGGAGTGCAAACACATTACAGAGGAGCAACGTACTGAGAAGAGTCATGGCAGCAAGATTTGCAAGGAAAAAAGACTCAGTGAGGTCAATAAAAGCAACTCTCAAAACTACGGAAGGATAAATCAACAGCTACCACTAAACAATCAAGAGGGGATGCCCCAAGGAAGCCACCCAGGATCAGCGACTAAGTGCAGCTCATACCTAGAATGCATTAGAAACAACCTACACAGCTCTGGAAACAAGCCATCAAATGACCTCAGCAAGGAAAAAGTATCAGATCTAAGTAATAGAAATTGTCGTTTGTATCTGCTTCAGGACAAGCAATTGGAAAATTGCAAAATGCATAAGGACACAACTAAGCACCAAGACACGAATTCGAAAAATTGCATAACACACAAGGATGTAACCGTGGCAGAGTACAAAATGCAATCCACTTCTGACAGTTGCACACTGCAGGCCAACCCATCACCAGATTACAGCGAAGCAATAGAACTTAGTGCCTGTCCAGACTGTATACATGAGAGGGAAAGATCGTGTCTTGGCACAAATACCAACAACACACAGAAATGCAACTTTATAACTGATAATCATGCTAAGCATGAAATGGCAGAACCGAGGAAAGAAATCCATGAGCTCAGGCAAGCCAATAAAGCTGGAAGGCATTTTAATCAGGGCAACAAGATGATGCTAAATATATACGCGAATCCCTTGCTTACCGAAGAGGCACGTATAAAAACACCAACGAACCTAAGTAAGGTCGAAAACGAACCGGATCAAGGAAGTCTAACAAAGACTACACATGGCAGAAACATTGTCAAAGAAAAAATCAGGCTCTCGACTGGGAATATCATTGAAATATCAAACACAGCAACATATCTATTAAAAGACGAACTTGGCCAAACAGATTAGCCTGTTATTAAAAGCACTCCCGATCTAGAGAAGCTCATGTTAAGTCAAGGTAGGAGTGGTTACCCTCTAGACCCCGAAGTTAAAAGGTGGGTAAAACACAGAAGAAGTTTTGCAATTTGCAACTTAGTATTGACCACTGATACGAGGGGAGACTTTCCCTGAGAAACAAAGTCTATATTTAAATTTCTCACCGATTAACTAGAGGATACCACTGTAAAAATGAATAATCCCAGTTCGTAACACACATACCAGCAGTATGCAGAGCAAAAATTGCTGCATACTAGTTGGCATAGGAACCACAAGCAGGATAGAATACATGCGTAAAACTATGCCTCTGGCGAACCTGTTCTCATCAATTACAATTATTATAACTCCCACAGGGAAAACATCAACTAGATCTCTCAAGTGTCGAGATGTGGACCAACTTTGTCATGAGACCACTCTTACCCAGACCCGACCATGGAAAGGTTCAGGAAACAGCAGGAAATCCTGAAGACCGAGCTGTGCAATAGGTCAGACACAGGAAACAAAAGTAATCACAATAAGAGAATAAGCACATTCATAGCAGATATTAAGGACAGTCAAGAAGGAAAAGCTATTCTAGTCCAGGGTAATGCGCCCTCCCCTGGACAGACGAAGAAAACTTGGGTTTCAGCAATCATTGAAAAACAGACTGACATTCACCAAGGAACCCCCTAGAGGATGGAAAGAAAATACCTCAGTCTGGAACGTGGCAGTCATTCAAAAAAAGCAGGTGGTATCATTTTAAAAAAAACTTTCTAGCATCCCACAACATAATAATACTCCAAGAAGCATAGACTTCTACTCCTTGGATATTCCCCGGATATATTAATCATTCAAAATGCACATTAGAACTGGTAAAAACAAGAAACAGTGGTGGCTTGCAGATTTCATGCATGGCTGGCTAATATATTGCACCTAAAGCATGGGTCACCGTCCATGATAACCCGCAAAACTGCAACATCAAATATTTGGACTATACTACACTAAGAATAATAATCATCCATGCACAATAGTAAATGATGTATGGATTCATAAATCTTTTGTGCTGGACTGCCAGACTGAGCTATGTACTGATATGTGGCAATTTCATCTGTAACATGGGCGAATGGGGGATGAAAGAAGACCCATCGAATATGGAATTCTAACAGTAAGACATGCACTTACAAGAATAGATGAGAGTGGCAAACGTCTGGCCCACTTCAATTCAAACCTGGGCCTCATTTCAGCTTGTAATTCGTATGATAATGCCAACAACAATGTGTCCGGTAATTTGAATCGTTTTACCTGAAGTGAGTTGGCAGCCGCTAGCTGGAGCAATGAAAACTCCATGAAACAATATCGAAGGTCTGATGAAATAGATGCATCACTGCTTGTGGGCTTTTTAACAACTCAATCGGACTGCAGGCCATTTAGGGATGTAAGGAAGAGGTCAGCCTTGAAAGGTTCCACTGCTAGGCTGTGGGTTTGAAGTAAGAAGAACTAACTCTGGATTATGGTCATGTACGTATTTTTTGTTTGTGGAAATAAGAAACAGTTGATCATCGACTGGTGCTCAGGAAATTGAAAGGTCCCGTATAAGATTTTGGATAAGTGCTCCTGCGTTCTGAGTCCTGAGGGGAACCCTAGAATACTGAAGGGATTCGAAACGTGTTGACAGTTTTCGGAACCATCAAGTGCATATCAAATCAGAGACCGTGAGGCTCAGGTTTTTATTGGACAAAGAAGTGTATAACTTTTGGCCCTCTGAGCCTTTACTGTAGCACTGTTTGGTTTCACAGCCTGAAGAGAGGAGTATTAAATATATGAGACAATAAGGAGGATCAGAACGTAGGCTCAATATCTTTTGTATAAAAAAAGTTTGTTTTGTTATGATTTTGTATGGTGCACAAAATTGTTTTGACATTTATTATATTCCATGAGTTATGACAGGTGTTATCTGTACATGTTTATGTGCAGCAGCAGCCGGTGCAGGTAAGCGCAGTGGGGCGGGGGAGGGGGAGTGGGGGGGATGTCGACAGACGACGGAATAGGATTTTTCTTTATTTAATTTTCCCTATTCCATTGTCTGTTGACACCCCCCGCCCCGCCCTGCCCCGCCCCACCGCACTTACCTGCACCAGCCGCTGCTGTTTATGTGAAAGGTCTGTGCAGGTGGAGTTATGCATTTGCTGTGTATGGTTTTATGATTATGAAAATTTGATGAAATAGAATGAGAACTGTTGGAATTTGCAAAAACTTGGAGAAAAAAAATTCTGAAATTAAATGGTGATCAACTAGTATTGGTGACTAGAAGTCAGTATTGGCATTTGTCACGTTGTGTATATTGATTTGTGGCCCAGCCCTACTGACTAGGGCCCAACCGCTTGTAGGTTGTTACAATGTGCCGGCATATAATGACCGCAGAACCCAATCTGTAATTAACTTCATTCTGATGACGACAACTGATTGGCATAGATTTGAAAATCTGAGCATTCATGGGAATTGACCATAAGGCCCTGTTCCTGGATATAAAATACAATAGATCAACAGTGCCTAGAGAAGTCCAAGACTTGAACAACACGTGGGACATCACAGGGCAAGTGAGAATGAGACGGAATCCCAAACTCGAGGAATGGAAAATAGAATCTGCAAATGTTGTTCTTCAAAAATCCATTCTGAAAGGACCAGATAAGAAAAACAAATTACTCTTGTGCAATGCACTGCTGACAGAACTGACTCAAATATTGTCAAAAAATGGACCGTTCATAAGTAGTCAGCATCCAAAAATATCTCTTAAAACAGATGATTTGATGAGGAACTACAGACAATAATCCATAGTGACTCAACAAGAAATTACATCAGGGCTGCAAGATCCAGCTATAAATCCCTAATTAAGAAGAAGAAAAAATATTTTTGGAAAACAAAGTGGCAAGAACTTGAAAAAGCGGACATGGAAAAAGATTCACTGACTTTCTGGCTAAAAATTGAGAAGATTTGGGAAAGAAGAACTGGAAAGAACAAGTATAGGGAACAATGATCTATGGATTGATACACAGACAACCCAATCCTGATTTCCAAGAACCCTAAGGGCCTCCAGGCACAACATACAGGCATTAAAAATATTTCAGTGCTAATAGCCTAAAAATCCACATTGGAAAATCAAAGATTTTGTGAAGCGCTCTGACACCTTAGGGTAAAGTCTGCGCTATATAAAAACGCATAAATAAATAAATAAATAAAAATCATGACCTTCGAAACAAAGCACCCAAAAAATTACTCGTTTTTCATAAATGGCACAAGATTGGAAGAAGTCATCTCTTTCAAATACCTGGGGGTGGTTGTAATTAATAGAAATCTCAAATGGAATACTCACATCCAAAAACCAAGAGAAAAATCTGAAGCCGCAGCCAATGCCATCTTGAGGATAGTATGAGAACATGGACAGCGCTTTTCTAACCACATCCATAAAGTTTTCCAAACAAAAGTGGGAAGCCAAATTTTGAATGGAGCCTGGACAAGACAACAAGCCACATTGCTTGCTTTGAGAGGAAATTTTGGAAATCGATGATCAAACTACCATAGACCTTCCCCCATTGTAGCTTTGAAATCAGAAGTGGGTTACTTCTCAATTGAAACCAGATGGCCCCTATAAAATACAGGCTAAAATGACTGTGAGCGCCACGTGCAAATTGATTGACTGGGACTGGTAAGATCATTTTGCTATGAAGGTTAAGTCTTGTTTTGAAATGCAGAGGGCAAATGAAGTTAAGATACTCAACTTGGTACTTCCCCCTGTTTCTAGCAACCTGGAGTTTCTGTCAAAAGGAAAATAAATTTGGTTGTCAATAAACATTTTTCAAGTCTAGCAAGAGAACAAAAGCTTGGAGCCCTTGAAATACTCTTTCTTTGCAGCCATGCTGGCATGTACGACCCTCACATAGCTCCCAAAAAATACTGCATCTTGCTATGTAATCACAGGGAGAAACAGCTCTTTGACCTCGCAAGAGAGGGATGCCTACTGCTAAATTACACCATGAGCAGTAGAACCCAGCGACCTCAAATACATGTCTGTGTGGAGCTAGAGAGGGTATGAAACATTTCTTGCTGAACTGCAACAGCCATATTTCTATAAGATCAAAAACAATCAACAAGATATTGGGCACAGAATAGCCGACACAAATCTTTTTTCTCCTAAGCGACCTTTTGGGTCACTTGACAAAACAAACTGGATTCGATCTGTTGAAAGGTTTGGAGGTTTGGTCGAAACTCCAGCAAAATTAAAATACTGTAATATTTCCATCCCTCTGCAAGGAAAAATTCAAGGCAAAGCAGAACCTTAACATAAACACTTTGGCCCGTATTAAAGAGCACCTCGTGTCAAAGCAGATACCTTGCCAACTGTGTGAAAAGCCAGTTTTTAAAAAGGTAGCTTTACATTAACGTGTTGTTATGTTTGTAGAGCAGTGATTGTTTTTTTTTTCCATTTATAATTTTGTATGTACAATTATGTGAAAGGCAGCTATGATTTGCATTGTCGGTAAAAAAACCTTTATACATTTCGGTTTTACATTTTTTACCAGTAATTTATATGAAATCAAAATATTATCAAACAGTTGATAGAAAGATGCTATGAATTGTCTACAAGACTACAATTGTCCATTTATTCGTATCTTTAAACAGCCAGATCATTGTACCTCTTGCTGTTCTAATATGATTTCCTTTTCATTAGTCTTTTTGCTTAAAAAATGCAATGTTGAGGCCAAAGGGACACAAAACGTTTCCCTAAGGTAGACACTATTGTTGATTCAGTAGTAGGATTCCTACTCGTTTCTCAGATGTTGAGCATAGACTATAGGGCTGTGTAATAGAAAATAGATTTTGTTCACATCACTATTCAAAATCCCTCCATAGTCAAATTAATAAAGTTATTATAATCAAGATATTTAAAACTCAAATTTACTTTTTACTCAATGCACAGTCCCCACGTGAGTTGAGGGACGATGCTGACCACATAGAGAAAGGCCACAGTTGTATTTATCTATAGTCTTGCACACATTTGTAAGTGATGGGATTTTTTATATTTTGCCTCCATTCAGGGCGAATCTTAAATCTCAATCGCATAGGAATTGAGTAAAGAGTCCTTTACATTCTTTGTGGATTTTTCTCATACTAATAATAATCCCATACCAGCTGTTATATTTTGACATAAAACACTCTTTTACATTGCATTATGTACACACGAAATCCCTTGCTAACAGTGAATGGCCTTTCACTCTGTATTATCAGCCTGCACAGAAGCACAGTTTTAGGTTCGGTGTTTCACGTTTGTTCCATAATATATTCCCATCATCAGAGGTACCATGGGAGCCGTATAGCACTCACTTTATCCTCATATTCCTATCTGCAAATCATCCAGAAGCAACAAATATCAATGGCTGATAGCACATGCTTCTGTGCTCATATACTCAGCCTAGCAAAATAGATACCCCTTGAATGTAGAGTAACATAGGTTATGACATAGAAAAAAGTCAGAACTACAGAATTGTCAAATGGTGTTGGGCAAACATACCAGATCCAATCTAAACGGATGACTGATTTCAGGTTACTCACATTGGGAATAGGGGTGTAGGTTTGAGGTACGGGGGTTTGGGGTATAATACCCCCCAAATTAATACATTATTGGCTTGGTAGTTGGGTCTAGGGGTCATGAGTCAGGTCTGCTGTATCTGTAGTTGTTTTTCTTGTCATCTTGATTTCACTAAGAGGTTCTAAATTGGGTTTTTTTGGATCAGGAATGCCTGGTTGCCTCACTTTTTTGATGCAGTGCCACCTCAAAACCCTTTTTGGTATTTACAAAACCACACAAATGTCAATTTGCATGGTTTTGAGTGAAACATCTGCCTTGAGTTACTTTGTGCCAGGTAGGTGTTCCATGAGTGGTGCATGGGCGTTACCGTGCATCCACCCATGGATTGTGATGCATACCCATATTTACAATAAGCTGAATACATAAGCTTGCTCTATAACGGTGCACCTTCTTGAAGCTGGGGCAACAAGTAGAAATATCTTTCTTTCTCCTTGTTATTTACTGTTTTCATGTGTGCTGCATTCTGCAGCTCACATGCAAAGAGAAAAGGCCTCCAAGGATAGTTTTTGTGCAGGAAAACTGTCCTGACCATAACACAGCCACCCTTGCACTCCCACTCTAATCTATAAAATTAGAGTAAATTTTAATAAATAAAATGATACCAGAATGACAAAAATCCAATCAGTAGAACTGAAGATATGCTGTAGCAAAGTCTTATGTAAAAGTTGAGTCAAAAAGCGCAATGAACAAAATAGGGTTATCTTGTTACGCTGGACCGGGACAAAGTCACAAGGTTACAAGATTAAGTCGATCGCAATGGAATGCGGGCCGGGTACACAACCGAGTTTGGTCCACTGGTCTATATACCTGGTTGTACATGGACTGAGATGTGAGGTCCTGTGTCGCACTGTATTGAGCTGCATCGGTTCCAATGTGGCCACAGATCAGGAGCTGCTAGGTTCTGTGTCGAGTTGCATTGTGCTGCATCCGTTCTGAAGAGGCCGTCGATCAGGAGGTGTGGGGTGCTGCGATGCAAAGTCCTGCATCGTGATGCTTCGAGTTGCATCATGCTGCACCAGTTCTTATGATACCCACTGTTGGGCCAGGGGGAGTGCACTCTCACAGTAGCCAAGAGTCCTGGACCTGGAGGGCACTTCTTGGGGATCAGAACTCACTCCAGCAGTGGCCAACGGCAGGGCACAGACTGGTCCAGTGAAGTCTGGGCAGCTGGGCAGATGCAGGACAGGTCTCTGAAGCTTTTTATGTCCCTGTAGCTCAGAACAGGAGGCCAGCCAGCTAGCCCTTGGAGGCACTCTGGTGATTCTGGGTTCAAGGAGTAGGTGCAATCTTCCCTCATCAGGCAGCAGGGCAGTCCGTGCTGCAGGGCAATCCTTCCAGCAGCAAGGCAGCAGAGCAATCCTTCTTCTCAGTCTTCCACAGGTCCAGAGGTGACCTAATGAGTGGTTCAAGAGGTCCAATATTTATACCTGGTGCCAGCTTTTGAAGTAGGTGAAACACTTATACCACCTCACATCCGGTTCTGGAAACTTCCTCCCTTCCCTTTCCAGGCTTGAAATTGTCTGGGGTCACAAAAGGCTGGGGCAGCCCTTTGAAATGTAGGGTAGGGAACAATTCCACCCTCAACCATCTTTTCAGGATCGCCCCTCCTGCCAACACCTAGTCCACCTTTGTGTCACTGTCTGCAAGAAATACACAAAAGCCAACTGCACTAGTCATGTGACCTAGGACCCAGGCACCAAATGGTTAGGAGAAGAAAATGCCAACTTTCTAAAAGTGGCACTTTCAGAAATGTGGCTTAAAATCCAACTTTACCACTGAAGAGGGGTTTAAATTACAATTCACTTGAGTGTAAACATACTTTTCCTATCTGCACTCAAACTTAAGTTATCACTTATTAAGGGTAATAAGGTAACCCAATGTTATCCAATGGGAGAGATAGGCCTTGCAATAGTGAAAACGTCTTTAGGAGCTTTTCACTATAAGGATATATAGAACTTAAAGTTTTATTTTGCCAGGTCGAAATGGCAGTTTAAAACAACACTACAGACTACAGTGGCCGGCCTGAGAAATGTTTTAAAAGGCTACAGTAGTGGGTGGCACAATGAGTGCTGCAGACCCACTAGTATCATTTAATTTACATGCCCTGGGTATACGTAGTGCCACTTTACTAGAGACGTATATGAAAATTAAGTATGCCAATTTGATGTAAGCCCATTGTACCCTGTTTTAGGGAGCAAACACAAGCACTTTAGCACTGGTTAGCAGTGGTAAGTGCACAGAGTCCTAAAGCCAACGAAAACAAATTCAACAAAACAGGAGGGGTGGATTGTAAAATGTTTGGGGGGACCCTGCAGAGAGAGCCATGTTCAACAAGGAAAAATTGCATACTAGCTATTGTGTATGATATACAGAATTATAGATTGGCAGCAGTGAACTTCGGGGATGTTTTTCACCAAGGAGTTATGAGTGACATCAAATAGATAATGAGAGCTAAGCTCTAGTTGTCTATGATGTATCTCAGAACCCTGAGGTTCACTCTATAAACCAGCACCATTAGAAATAGTCATCCAGCGAATATTGCACAGGGATGTCTTTACTTTTCTGCCTATCTTTGTAGAAATCCTTTGTGTAACTCAATTGACATCTTGATGATGGCTTGTGTGAGAAGTTGGCCTGGCATATGCTGTCCACTAATTATAGTGGGCACCTTGCACCAGTCCAAACAACCCCTTATTGGAGATAGGTTAAAGACAACCTTATTGAAAGCTATCCTAGTGGTAGCTATGGAGAGCAGCCTTCAGGCTAAGTCTTGAAGGAATGTAAAGCAGCTTGTTTTACCAGTCTATAATCTCTTGAGTGATCAAATGAAAGAGCACCACACCAGGTATATATTCAAAATATATGTATTTATTGCTAAACACACCCCTCTAGTCTCTTTATGAGGCTAGAGTTCGAAGTACATAAGTTATAAGTTATTTAAACACAGTAATAGCACAAATACACGTTTGGGCTCTAGGGGCGTACCAAACCATATACCAATAAAGTGGTATAAGAACCACGACTGAGCTAGACACTAGGCCTAGAGCCTCTAGAAGTGCTTGGACCACAAGGAACCACCCAAGGTAGTGACACAGGGGACCCACGGGGGACGCGTGCAGTGTAATTACACAGCCGCGAAACGCCGTTAACTTCTATGGAGAAAGTCGCGGTTTGGAAATTAAAGAAAAGGGACACTTAAAGAAGGACTTGGAGCAAACCGTTTGAGAACTAGGTCGTTCTAGAGTCTCTACCCACGGGAGCACCGGAGTACTCTTGTTACCTCACCCAGGGAAGCCGGGTGCATAGGTGCCTTTCGGGGTCGGGTTTCGTCGTCGATTTGAATGGCGATCTGCTGCAAAGTGCTGCTGGCGACCAAGTGAAAAGTGTCCGGGTGGATCCAAAGGTGGATCGGAGATCTGAAGAACCTGAAAGCAGAGGGGACAGAGTCTGGGTCACTAGCCAGTGACCAGGAAGGCGATGAGCAGATGCCCACCGATGTCGAGTGCTTCAGGTAGGTTGACGGTCGTCTTGATTCTTCAGCCACGAGGTCCAGGAGGCGTTGTCGGCAACCAGGAGCAGGATTCGGGCTGGTACACGATGTCTGTCGAGTGCTGAGGTGTCGGCGACCAGATTGGACCCAACAAGCCTTGGCAACGGCAAGTCTTGATGTAGATGAAGATTGACGATGATGCAGACCAGCAAGGACTGAGGAACTCACCCAGCAAGGGTAAGTGAGGGCAAGCCTGGAGCAACCAGGGAGCCCAAGAAGAAAAAGATTGGCCTTCGTGAAGGGCTACTAGCCAACGGGCTAGCGACCGCAAAGGAGCCTTGAGACGGTGCACGTGGAGCTGGCTCACAGGACACTCGTGGAGTGGAGGCCAGTGATCTTCGGTGCAGTTGGTGCTGGAGGCTAGGGCTACTCGAAGCCCAAAGCATGACTTCGTGGGAGACCCAGAAGAGGATGCACTAGCAAATGCTTGCGGTGTCCAGGGGTCATGGTTCCACGTTACCCACGACAGCTACGGGCCTCAGCTTTGCTGGGGACTCAGGGCAGCCTCGGGGAAGTCTGGAAATCCACCTCTGGTGATGCAAAGACTTCGGCGTCCGACGGGAGCTTAGGCGATGCAGACCGGACAATTGCTTCTTGCCAAGCAGGGGAGTCACTCCTTGACCCCAAGGGAGATTCTTCTGTCCTCTAGTCTTGAGTAGAGCGTCGAAGGTCCAGGATTCTGTGTCAGAGTTTCGTCCAGGGATAATCTAAAGTCCTAAGGACTGGGTTCCTATACTTATACTAAATTTAGGGGTTGGACTTACTCTGTGGCCCCACCTATGGGTGGGTCAGGACAGAGGGGTGGCTACACCCCTTTCCTTTGTCCAGTTCGCGCCAAAGCAGGGGCTGCAAGCCCCTGATCCGGTTTGAACTGGGGTATGCACTAGGGACACCAAATGTGCCCCCAGTGCAGGACTTCAAAGCACCCGAGAGTGCTCCCGCCCAGCCCCAATACACACTATCCTGTCTGGGGAGGTGGTCACACCTCCCTGGGACAGGAAACCTATTGTCCAGGCCTCCCCTGCCGGAGTTTCGGTCAGCAGCAGGAGGCCAGACTTGTGTCTGTGGCAGCAGCATCCATTTTGTGATGCCAGGGCTTTAGAAAGAAGTTACCGGCCAAGCCAGGGTTAACATGTCTCTCCCTCTAGAAGGGTGGAATGCTACCCCGCCGTCAGAATTGGCGGGGGGTAGTATTCCAAGATGTTTGACACCAAACACGACATGTTTCGGTGCAGCCATTCCAAAGTTAGCATTTAACGCGAGGTTATAATGCGCTTAAGAGTATATGGTCAGGCTGCACTACAAACAGCATCAGAGAAGGGTCTCCGAACGCTGCAGAGGGGCCCTGCTCATGCAGGGGCACCCTCTCACATAGGAACCACGCACTCTGCCTTCAGGATTGATAAGGCCTGCCATAGGAGTGACTTATAGGTTTATATGTGTGTATGTATATAGTGATATAGGTAGCCTATATCACAGTAAGGGGTGCATGCACCACCTTACCCATGCTGCAGTAGCAGACCTGTGGTGTCAGTTTGGATGGCCTTCCAGGGGTGGCATAATATATGCTGCAGCCCCTGGTAGGCCTCTGAGGTACCTATGCCCTGGGTACATAGTATACCATATACTAGGGACTTATAAGGGCACTCCAGATTCCAATCAGAGATGTGCCTAAGGCACATGGAAACCATTTTAGAGAGGAAGCAGCTAGGCTGGGGTTCTGATTAGCAGGGCCCCAGCCAGACTAAGGTCGAAAAACAGTGAAGCATCAGCAAAAAGTGGGGGTACCCATGTGAAGCAGATCCTACTCTCCTACACAACCCCCCCAAACGTAGGGACATTAAACTAACCTTGCCCAGTTAAGTCTTCATGTTCTAAGTGGAAGTACCTAGAGAGTCCATCTGCATTGGCATGGTTACTCCCAGGTCTATGTTCCACTGTGAAGTTCATCCCCTGTAGGGAAATGGACCACCTAAGCAGTTTGGGGTTTTCACCCTTCATTTGTTTTAGCCATAAGAGGGGCTTATGGTCTGTTTGAACAAGGAAGTGAGTACCAAACAAGTATGGCCTCAACTTCTTCAGAGCCCAGACCACAGCAAAGGCCTCCCTCTCAATGGCTGACCAACGTTTCTCTCTAGGGGTCAGCCTTCTGCTAATGAAAGCTACTGGCTGATCCTGACCTTCTTCATTCAATTGTGACAGTACAGCCCCTACCCCCAATTCAGATGCATCAGTTTGAACAATGAACTTCTTGGAGTAATCAGGACTCTGTAGAATGGGAGCAGTGCACATGGCCTGCTTCAGGTCATCAAATGCCTTTTGACAGCTAACTGTCCACTGAACCTTTTTGGGCATTTTCTTGGAAGTTAAGTCATTCAGGGGTGTCTCTATTGATCCATACCCCTTGACAAATCTCCTATAGTACCCAGTCAGGCCTAAGAAGGCTCTCACCTGAGTCTGGGTAGTTGGAGCAGTCCAGTCCATGATAGTCTGGATCTTGCTCTGCAAGGGTTGAACCTGAGCTCCACCCACAAGGTGGCCCAGGTACACAACCTGACTCTGCCCTATCTGGCACTTGGTGGCCTTGATAGTCAGGCCTGCCTTTTGCAGGGCCTGTAAAACATTCCTGAGGTGGACCAGGTGATCCTCCCAGGTGGAGCTAAAGACAGCAATATCATCTAGATATGCTGCACTATAGGCTTCCAGACCTGTGAGGACTGTATTCACCAACCTCTGGAAAGTGGCAGGTGCATTCTTCAGACCAAAGGGCATCACCACAAATTGATAATGCCCACTAGGGGTTGAGAATGCTGTTTTTGGCTTTGCAGCATCAGCTAGTCTGATCTGCCAGTAGCCAGCTGTCAAGTCAAATGTGCTTAGATACTTGGCTGAGGCCAAAGTGTCTATTAGCTCATCTGCCCTTGGTATTGGATGGGCATCAGTCCTAGTGACTGCATTGAGACCCCTGTAGTCCACACAAAACCTCATCTCTCTTTTTCCACCACTGGTGTGAGGTTTTGGCACAAGGACCACTGGACTAGCCCAAGGGCTATCTGAGGGTTCAATAACTCCCAAATCCAACATTTTCTGGACTTCAGTCCTGATACAGTCCCTGACATGGTCAGGTTGCCTATGAATCTTATTTTTAATAGGCAGACTGTCCCCAGTGTCCACTTCATGAGTGCACCAGGTGGTCTGACTGGGTGTCAGTGAAAACATGTGTCTAAACTGATTGAGCACCTGTCTACAATCAGTTTGCTGCTGGGTAGTGAGGCTGCCTGCCAAGGCTACACCATCTACTGACCCATCGTCAGGGTTCTGTGAGAGCAGGTCAGGGAGTGGGTCACTCTCTTCCTCCTGCCCTTCATCAGTAGCCATGAGCAAGCCCATGTCTGCCCTGTCCACATATGGTTTTAACCTGTTGACATGGAGAACCCTGTGGGGACTCCTGGGTGTTCCTAGGTCTACTAAGTAGGTAACCTCACCCTTCTGCTCAACAATAGTGTGGGGTCCACTCCATTTGTCTTGGAGAGCTGCTGGGGCCACTGGCTCCAACACCCACACCTTCTGTCCTGGCTGATAAACAGTCAGTACAGCCTTTTGGTCATGCCAGGCCTTTTGAAGTTCCTGGCTAGCCTCAAGGTTTTTAGTTGCCTTTTTCATATACTCAGCCATCCGGGAGCGGAGACCAAGTACATAGTCCACTATGTCTTGCTTTGGGGGCTTGAGAGGTAACTCCCATCCTTCCTTCACCAAGCACAGTGGACCCCTGACAGGGTGGCCAAACAAAAGTTCAAAAGGGCTGTAACCAACCCCTTCTGAGGCACCTCCCTATATGCAAATAAAAGGCAGGGCAAGAGTATGTCCCATCTTCGCCTAAGCTTTTCTGGGAGCCCTTTAATCATGCCCTTCAAGGTTTTGTTGAATCTCTCAACTAAACCATTGCATTGTGGGTGATAGGGTGTGGTGAACTTGTAAGTCACTACACACTCCTTCCACATTGCTTTTAAGTACCCAGACATAAAGTTAGCACCCCTGTCTGATACTACCTCCTTAGGAAAGCCCACTCTTGAGAAAATTCCCAGGAGGGCCCTTGCCACCACAGGTGCTGTAGTGGTCCTAAGGGGAATAGCCTCTGGGTACCTGGTGGCATGATCCACTACCACCAGGATAAACCTGTGCCCAGATGCTGTTTGGGGATCCATGGGACCAACAATGTCAATCCCCACCCTTTCAAAGGGAACCCCCACCACAGGTAGTGGTATCAGGGGGCCTTTGTAGTGCCACCTGCCTTGCCACTGGCCTGGCAGGTTACACAGGAGCGACAAAACTCCTTGGTGTCTTCAGACATGTGGGGCCAGTGAAAGTGAGGGACAATTCTGTCCCAAGTCTTGTTCTGGCCCAGGTGACCTGCTAAGGGAATATCATGGGCTAGGGTCAATAGGAAGCCCCTGAACTTCAGAGGTATAACCAACCTCCTGGTAGCACCAGGCTTGGGGTCTCTACACTCTGAGTACAAGAGTCCATCATCCCAATACACAGTATGGGGACCACTAGCTTTCCCAGCAGCCTCAGCAGCAGCTTGCTGTCTGAGGGGTTCAAGAGAGGGGCAGCTCTGCTGCTCCTGGCTCAGATCTGCCCTGGAAGGTCCCCCTGTCCCCAAGAACTCAACCTGGTCAGGTTCAAGCTCCTCTGGGACAGTTCCTTCCTCAGGACTGAGATCATTCCCCTCAAGGGACTGATCTTCCTTCTGAGCCAAGGGGAAGGCACTGCCTTTACCCTACTACTCCTCCTCTTGGAAGGCACTTGGTCCATTATTCCAGAATCCAAGGCCTGTTCAGTGCTAGACATTTTGGCTTGTGACCTGATCACAGCAAACACATCTGCAGGGATCCCCAGCATTTCTGCATGGGTCCTGAGCTCCACTTCTGCCCAAGCTGAAGTTTCTAAGTCATTGCCAAGCAAGCATTCGACTGGTAGGTCTGCACTTACCACAACCTTCTTAAGGCCAGTTACCCCTCCCCAGGAGAAGTTAACAACTGCCAGAGTATGGTCTGTTCTGACATTGCTAGCATTGGTCACTTGGTACATCTCACCAAGTATAACTTGCCCAGGATTCACAAGGTCTTGTGTCACCATGGTGACACTTGCCCCTGTGTCCCTAAATGCCAAAGCCTCTCGTCCATTGATTAAAGGCTGTTGTCTGTACTTGCCCAGATTACTGGGACTCACAGAGGAGGTCACATCCATGCCTCCATCACAGACTAACACAGCCTGAGTGAGTTCTCTGACTAGGTCACAGCCCATCTCAGTACCCAGTGTCAACCCTACTAAACCCTTGGCTGTAGTACTCCCACCACCAACTGTAACTGTACTAGGGGGAACAGGTGCCTTAGGGGCATTGGTGGGGGCTGGACTTGAGTCTTTGGACTTGGTGCAATCACTGGTCCAGTGGGTCTTTTGCTTACAGACCTTGCACCATGGTTTTCTTTGGCCTTTCCCTTTGGTAGACTGTGAATCCCTACCTGAAGAAGATTTTTGGGGGCCTTGTGAAGACTTTTGATCTTTACCCTTCTCCCCACCCTTTTCAGAGTTCTTAGAATCTTGCTTCTTAGGGTCACCACCTTGGTTCTGTACCTTCTGCCTCACCCTGGTTCTGACCCATTTGTCTGCCTTCTTTCCCAATTCTTGGGGAGAGGTCAGATCAGAGTCCACCAGGTACTGATGCAACAGCTGATTTTGACAGTTATTAAGAATCTGCTCCCTCATTATCAGATTGTACAATCCTGTGAAGTCACACACCTTACTGCCCATCAACCAGCCTTCCAGAGCCTTAGCAGAACAATCCACATAGTCTACCCAGTCTTGAGTCTGTGCTTTTGGGCATCTCTGAACTTCAACCTGTATTGTTCAGTTGTTAGGCCAAACCCATCAATAAGAGCACTCTTCAAGACCTTGTAATCATCAGCATCCTCTTCTCTTACAGTGAGGAGCTTGTCTCTACCTTTGTCTGCAAAGGAGAGCCACAAGATTGCTGCCCACTGCTCCCGAGGGACCTTCTGTACTTTACAGGCCCTCTCTAGAGCAGTTATCCATTTGTGGATGTCATCCCCACTCTGGTAGGGAGGGACAATCTTGCTCAGGTTTCTATGGTCATAAGACCTTTCCCTATCTCTAGGGACATGGCTGCCACCATGAGACCCTAGTCCCAACTTTCTTCTCTCTCTGTAGAGATCTAGGGACTCCCTGTCTATAGCCAGTTGCTGTTTTCTGAGTTCAAGCTGAGCTTCCTCATATTGAATCAGCCTCTTTCTCCTCTCATGAGAGGATTCCCTCCTATGAGAGGAGACAGAGGTCCCTATTGAGGTGCCAGAGTGGTTAGACTCCTGAGAAGGAGATCTAGACCTTCTGGGCACACTCACAATCCTTCCTGGGGGACAAAGTGGAGGTCATTCTGAGCCTCCTCCTCATCCACAGGAGGAATTGGGTTTTCCAGGTCAGGGTCATTGTCACCCTCCTGGTCAGTTCCAGAGGGGGGGCTGGGGGTGTTGCTACCACTGGCCCCATCCTCATCTTCTGCCCCACCCTCTGCTCCTACCCCTTCAGTCCCTAAGGCCCTGCTGAGATCATGAGCCTCTAACATCTCTCTCAGATGTTGGGTGGTGGGGCTTTGGCCTGTCTTCAGTTTCCTCAAATTGCATAATGCTCTCAATTCCAAGAATGGGAGTGTATCATACTTGGAGGGAAGAAGCCCAGGGGCTTCTGGCAAGGACTCACTGGGTCCTGGTTTTGAAGACATCACTAGTGAGGTGTGGTGTATGCACTACCTACTCTAGTGTGGCCTACTAAACTCTCTTGAGTTGTAGAAAGGGTGTGCTATCCCTTAACACACAACTCTAAGTTCAGTAGAACTTACTGTATACTAAGCTTAATTTATATGTACCTTAGGTACCTTTAGTGGTTTTCAGTTGATCAATTCAATTGAGATTATCTGGTAAAACAATAGCAAGCTGGAATCCCACACGCTGCACACCAATGTGAGAAGTTGGCCTGGCAATTTGCTGTCCACTAATTATAGTGGGCACCTTGCACCATTCCAAACAACCCCTTATTGGAGATAGGTTAAAGACAACCTTATTGAAAGCTATCCTAGTGGTAGCTATGGAGAGCAGCCTTCAGGCTAAGTCTTGAAGGAATGTAAAGCAGCTTGTTTTACCAGTCTATAATCTCTTGAGTGATCAAATGAAAGAGCACCACACCAGGTATATATTCAAAATATATGTATTTATTGCTAAACACACCCCTCTAGTCTCTTTATGAGGATAGAGTTCGAAGTACATAAGTTATAAGTTATTTAAACACAGTAATAGCACAAATACACGTTTGGGCCCTAGGGGCGTACCAAACCATATACCAATAAAGTGGTATAAGAACCACGACTGAGCTAGACACTAGGCCTAGAGCCTCTAGAAGTGCTTGGACCACAAGGAACCACCCAAGGTAGTGACACAGGGGACCCACGGGGGACGCGTGCAGTGTAATTACACAGCCGCGAAACGCCGTTAACTTCTATGGAGAAAGTCGCGGTTTGGAAATTAAAGAAAAGGGACACTTAAAGAAGGACTTGGAGCAAACCCTTTGAGAACTAGGTCGTTCTAGAGTCTCTACCCACGGGAGCACCAGAGTACTCTTGTTACCTCACCCAGGGAAGCCGGGTGCATAGGTGCCTTTCGGGGTCGGGTTTCGTCGTCGATTTGAATGGCGATCTGCTGCAAAGTGCTTCTGGCGACCAAGTGAAAAGTGTCCGGATGGATCCAAAGGTGGATCGGAGATCTGAAGAACCTGAAAGCAGAGGGGACAGAGTCTGGGTCACTAGCCAGTGACCAGGAAGGCGATGAGCAGATGCCCACCGATGTCGAGTGCTTCAGGTAGGTTGACGGTCGTCTTGACTCTTCAGCCACAAGGTTCAGGAGGCGTTGTCGGTGACCAGGAGCAGGATTCGGGCTGGTACACGATGTCTGTCAAGTGCTGAGGTGTCGGCGACCGGATTGGACCCAACAAGCCTTGGCAACGGCAAGTCTCGATGTAGATGAAGATTGACGATGATGCAGACCAGCAAGGTCTGAGGAACTCACCCAGCAAAGGTAAGTGAGGGCAAGCCTGGAGCAACCAGGGAGCCCAAGAAGAAAAAGATTGGCCTTCGTGAAGGGCTACTAGCCAATGGGCTAGCAACCGCAAAGGAGCCTCAAGATGGTGCACGTGGAGCTGGCTCACAGGACACTCGTGGAGTGGAGGCCAGTGATCTTCGGTGCAGTTGGTGCTGGAGGCTAGGGCTACTCGGAGCCCAAAGCACGACTTCGTGGGAGACCCAGAAGAGGATGCACTAGCAAATGCGTGCGGTGTCCAGGGGTCGCGGTTCCACGTTACCCACGACAGCTATGGGCCTCAGCTTTGCTGGGGACTCAGGGCAGCCTCGGAGAAGTCTGGAAATCTACCTCTGGTGATGCAAAGACTTCGGCGTCCGACGGGAGCTTAGGCGATGCAGACCGGACAATTGCTTCTTTGGTGCCTGCCAAGCAGGGGAGTCACTCCTTGACCCCAAGGGAGATTCTTCTGTCCTCTAGTCTTGAGTAGAGCGTCGAAGGTCCACGGATTCTGTGTCAGAGTTTCGTCCAGGGATAATCTAAAGTCCTAAGGACTGGGTTCCTATACTTATACTAAGTTTAGGGGTTGGACTTACTCTGTGGCCCCACCTATGGGTGGGTCAGGGCAGAGGGGTGGCTACACCCCTTTCCCTTTGTCCAGTTCGCGCCAAAGCAGGGGCTGCAAGCCCCTGATCCGGTTTGAACTGGGGTATGCACAGGGACACCAAATGTGCCCCCAGTGCAGGACTTCAAAGCACCCGAGAGTGCTCCCGCCCAGCCCCAATACACACTATCCTTTCTGGGGAGGTGGTCAGCCGGAGTTTCGGTCAGCAGCAGGAGGCCAGACTTGTGTCTGTGGCAGCAGCATCCATTTTGTGATGCCAGGGCTTTAGAAAGAAGTTACCGGCCAAGCCAGGGTTAACATGTCTCTCCCTCTAGAAGGGTGGAATGCTACCCCCGCCGCCAGAATTGGCGGGGGGGTAGTATTCCAAGATGTTTGACACCAAACACGACATGTTTCGGTGCAGCCATTCCAAAGTTAGCATTTAACGCGAGGTTATAATGCGCTTAAGAGTATATGGTCAGGCTGCACTACAAACAGCATCAGAGAAGGGTCTCCGAATGCTGCAGAGGGGCCCTGCTCATGCAGGGGCACCCTCTCACATAGGAACCACGCACTCTGCCTTCAGGATTGATAAGGCCTGCCATAGGAGTGACTTATAGGTTTATATGTGTGTATGTATATAGTGATATAGGTAGCCTATATCACAGTAAGGGGTGCATGCACCACCTTACCCAGGCTGCAGTAGCAGACCTGTGGTGTCAGTTTGGATGACCTTCCAGGGGTGGCATAATACATGCTGCAGCCCCTGGTAGGCCTCTGAGGTACCTATGCCCTGGGTACATAGTATACCATATACTAGGGACTTATAAGGGCACTCCAGATTCCAATCAGAGATGTGCCTAAGGCACATGGAAACCATTTTAGAGAGGAAGCAGCTAGGCTGGGGTTCTGATTAGCAGGGCCCCAGCCAGACTAAGGTCGAAAAACAGTGAAGCATCAGCAAAAGGTGGGGGTACCCATGTGAAGCAGATCCTACTCTCCTACAGCTTGTAATGTCTTATGACATTTCTCTATAAACCTGCTCAGTCTGAGATAAAGGTCCTGTTTTCATATAGCAGAAATGATACATATTGACTAGTTTCTATTGTTTTCTTTCTGTAAGAATATGATAAGTTGACATTATGATTAGAAATTACTTAGCTCACCTATTTGCTGTGACATTTGGATACATAGTTTGGGTACAAATCTCCTGCATCTGAGTTTACTGAAGCAGCACATTCCATGATGTGAAATCTGTTTACAGGAAGATGATGTAGTTACTAGCTCCTTAGCCTTTCTCCAGAAACTAGGTTTTGTACACTTGCCAATAGCGTCCACGCAAGAGAAGTGTAATTTACTGTATAGATTTCGGGCACATGTTGTGGCAATTGAAATGTGATTACCCTGGATTTGATTGGACAGAACATTTGTCTATTAATTTCGAGATGTCCATTCCTAAAACTATTCAGCTCAAACATGCAGCACTTTTTTTTGTGTTATAATTTTTTATTAGCATTTCATAAATACAAAATTAACAAATTCTAAAACATTTTTCAATAGAGAGATATTGATGAATGCAATTATAAATAGAAAAACAAATACATCACAATTGGAATAATATCATATAAGGGAGCAGTTGAAATTTATAATGTATTACAGCAAAATAGAATTAATACAATTGCCCTAAAGTATTAAATATTGACTATATAATATTAAAGTATTAAGCCAACAAGTTTTAAGCCAATAAATTATTAGTGAATGTAAAATCCATAGGATATTGAAGTATTGATGTGCTAAAACATATATTTACACCTTTTGTTAAAGAAAATCAATTGAATTATTAAAAGCTAACGCTCTTCCAGAAGATCCGGAACACACCTATATTGCATGTGAATATAACATAGATATATTTACTGATTGAATAAAATACATTGAAAATATCAATCTATGAGCTACAAGGAGACAATGACCTAAGTAATTTAATAAAAGAAAGGTAAGAGAAACGAAAAGGTTTAATTAACAATTCATTGAAACAACCAAAGTGAATTAGGTGGTGGTAGAAGAAGTTGAAACATCTTGTACGTGTAAGAAAGGGGACTACACTTGTAAAAACATTTCAATTTGATCTTGAATATTATATATAATTCTCTCGTGTGAGGCAGTTTGAATCATTGATGCTAACCAGTTCTCCTGAGATGGCGGGGAAGGGGATTTCCATTGCCTTAATATGCAGATCTTAGCAGTAGCTAATGCGGTATGAACAAGGCGACATTGCGGCTTGGAGAGGGTAGGAGATTCTCTTAAATCATGTAGCAAAATAGTTGCTGACAAAAGTGGTAAGTGTAAAGGAACAGTGTTATGTAGAACCTGACCTATATAGGACCAATAGGTTTTAACCATGGGACAGCTACATAAAATGTGGACTATGTCACATCTAGGGGCTTTACATCTCCAACAATTAGTATGTGATAGTAGGCCTGCTTTGTGCAATTTTACCGGTGACCAATGCCAATCATGCAGAATTTTAAATAAACAAAATTTTAGGCGAGCCTCCCGGGCACCTTTATCTAAGTTTTCCAATAGAGCCACCCATTGTTCATCTTCATAGGAGAGTCCTAGACGGGATTGCCACTTAGAACGGAGATCACGGGATAAAGGAATAGAGAATAATTGTGTAGTAAGTGTTTTATATAGACCGGAGATAACCCCTTTATGACTCCCCCAAGTGTGAAGGTAAAACACAATTGGTGAAATTTGCGGTGTCCAAGGTTTTGTGCCTAAAGCTTTAACAAAAGAATTATTAAGTTGTAAATAATTATCTGCTTGTGATTAGGGCGATTAAACTCATCTACCAATTGTGAAAAAGATTTGAGATCTCCATTATGAAAAATCTGATCTAATGTAAGAATGCCAGCTGATTTCCATTGAGGCCAGGAGAGAGTTTTCCCTTTAATTCGTATTCCAGAATTATTCCATATCGGAGCTTTTGCATGTAAACGTGGATTAAAGCCCAAAATACGGTGTGTTCTTTGCCATGTTTTACGCATTGCAGATAAAATAGGATTACGGAGGTCTAGACGGCTGGTACCTGACCCATATGGAGCTGAGAGACCCTGTTCAGTAGACAACAGAAACCTTTCAATAAATACCCATTGGGGAGTGTTAGAATTGTCTTGAAGCATGTATTTGAGTTGGGATAGTTGTAATGCAAGGGAGTAATGTTCAATCGAGGGAAGACTCAAACCTCCATTAGAGTGATGAGCATTAAGTTTGCTTATGGCTAAACGGGGTTTTATGGAGCCCCATACAAAAGATTTCATCTTAGAATCTATGAGACGCAACGTGGGTAATGGGATGTGAAAAGGAAGCATTCCCAGGGTATAAAGAAAGCGCGGAAGAGTGACCATTTTTACTGCTTGCACTCTACCCCACAAAGATAGACCCAACACTTTCCATTTATCGAAATCACGTTGCATTTGAATAAGCAGGGGGCTTATATTGTCTGTGACCATGGCTTCCGTACCCTTGTTTACAAGAATACCTAAATATTTTAAACGAGATGGTTGCCAATGGAAGCGGTAATCTTGTATTATATATTTTGAGGTGCCATCTGATATAGGGAGCGCTTCACTTTTGTCCCAATTGATTTTATATCCAGAAAAAGAAGATAAATTCTCTATAATTTGAAGCAGAGATGGTAATGATCTTGTTAAGTCTGTAATGGTAAGCAAAATGTCATCTGCATAAAGATAGAGTTTAGATTCTCCCACCGGTACAGGAATACCAACAACAGAGGTTGACTGGAGGATTGCTGCTGCCAGAGGTTCAATAGCCACTAAAAATAAAAGAGGTGACAGGGGACAACCATGACGAGTTCCTCTGCAGATTGGAAATATATCAGAGACAAAACCCCCACAGTTAACTAATGCAGTAGGTTGTTCATATAACAATCTAACTTTATTTATAAACTGATCTCCTAATCCAAATTGTTCTAAAATTTTAAAGAGGTACGCCCATTCTACTCGATCAAAGGCCTTCTCGGCATCGAGCGATAATGCTATGGCATCCTCCTTAAGTATTTTGGCAGCATGAAGGGTATGGGCTAATGAACGTAAATGATTTCTAGAAGAGCGCCCAGGTATAAATCCCACTTGGGTATAATGAATTAGTGAGGGAATAACTCTACGGAGACGAGAGGCAAGAATACTGGCCATGATTTTAATGTCACAATTTAGGAGTGAAATGGGGCGGTAACTGCTACAAAGCAGTGGATCTTTTCCTGGTTTAGGCAGAACTGCTATTACTGCTTTATTAGAGAAGATGCTTGCTCAGCCTCTTGAAATGCAGCATGTAAACAATCTACTATGTTGTTGCCTGACCAACGATAGAATTCCGCAGGGAATCCATCTTCCCCTGGGGCTTTATGATATGGAAGTTTGGCTATAGCTTGTGATATCTCTTCTTTACTAATTTCTTTATTTAAAAGCACTCTATCTTCTGCAGAAAGGAGAGGTAAATCGATTTTTGCAAGGAAAGATGACATTTTATCATGATCTATGTGGGATCCTGGGGTATACAGAGATTTATAGTAAGTAGCAAATTCATTAACTATATCCTGAGGACGGGTCAATATGTTACCACTAGATGACTTTAGGGCTGGAATAGCCATGGCAGCTTCCCTTTGTCTTAGTTGTGCTGCTAAAAGTCTACCCGCCTTTTCCCCCTGTTCATAGTGCCTCCCTTTCATTTTTTGTAGGGCATTTTCTGCCTTGGAGGTAAAGAGACTATTCAATGCCATAATACAGGCTTGTTCTAAGGATTTACGATTTTGTAAAGTAGGTTTTTGAGTGTATAAGCGAGTAAAATGTGCAATATCCTGTTCCAATTCCTTCTGTCGAGCAGCATTTTTCTTGTTGGCTTGAGCAGCATCCCGCATAAGTTGCCCCCGGATAGTAGCCTTAGCAGCTGCCCACATAATCCTGCCAGAGGTCACAGAACCTTGATTTAAGGAAAGATAATTATGGAGGTGTTCCTGCAATTGTGTTTTACCCTTAGGTGTTTTATGACGCTGAATATTCATCCTCCAAGATTTACGACCTGGTCTAGTGATTCCTATTTGTAAATGTAGTAAAACCGGAGAGTGATCAGACACCGATGCTTCCAAAATATGGGATTCCTGAACTGATTGGACTACAGTTTGAGAGATTAAGAAATAATCCAACCGTGAAAGAGTTCCGTGAGTGGGGGATATAAAGGTGTATTCAGTGTCATCTGGATGTGAAAGACGCCAATGGTCCACAAGGCCATTGTCCTCAATTATGTCATTCATGAGCGCTCTGTCTGCAGCATTATGTTTATCTAGAGGACCTGTCCTATCTAGAACCGGATCTCTCACCAAATTCCAATTACCTCCTATAAGGTATTTTGAAGCATCAATCTCTGATAACAAGCGATTCAAATTCAAGAAGAAGGATTTCTTGGCGCCTATCGGGGCATAGACTGATCCCACACATAGATGTGTATCTCCAATGCGCAATTTAACGAAGACATAGAGCCCATTCGGATCTTCCCACGTTTTGGATACCATAACTGGGAGAGTCTTTCTAATGAGGATTGCCACCCCACATTTCCGAGTAGGGCCTGTGTCCAAGGAACTGTCATCATGTATACTACTGCGAAAAACCTTTCCCACCCAATCTCTAGACAGTTTTTTTGATTCAAGTTCATCAAGATGTTTTTGGATTGGAGATAAGAGAGGACTTTTTTCCTCTTAATGTAATGTGTTAAACCATGAACATTCCATGAGATTACACGTAAGGCATGTGGAACAACCATGTCTGTGAGCGTACTAGACAGTGTGTACAAATTTGTTGATTTACTATCTGGTGAAAAGAAATGTATTTATATAAAAAACTAAAAATACATGTACAAGTTACAAGAGAATGGTATATAGAGTAATACAATATTAAACCTTTAACCGCGGGTCTGGGCTCACTAGAGCACCGCTTCGGGTAGGACACCCACCAGGAGATAGATGAAATGTCAGGACCATATATAAGACTTATAAGGGTCCAGGGAATCCAGTTATGCTTAATGGTGTTCTATGAAGGGGGAAACCAAATACTATGAAACCTATATACAGCCATATCTAGGGTATCTAGGAAAGAGACTTAAAGGACATTCTAAAGGGGTGCCCCTGTCAATAATATGTAGAGATGGGAACATTTCATTTTAAATATAGTATGAGAAGTCTACAAGTAGAAGTGGAATAAGTACAGTACAGTTGACAATCACCAATGATAATGAATTTACCAGCTGAATAAATATGAAAAATAAGCAGTAGAATTTCAGTCATTCATGAGAAATAATGAATCGTGACTATAAATATTGCATATTAAACATGTCTCTATAATAAGTAATGTATTAGGTAAATTTCAAAATGTAAGGAGGATACAAATAAATATGTATGCATTGCATTTGAAACTTTGCGGCAATAATAACGAAATAAATATAGATAGTGTAAATAATACTTATCTGATGCATACTGAGGGAGTGCCGTCTTATCTACAGTATGCAAGATACTTGTCTCCCTGTGAAAAATGAACCCAAAGGTCACAAGTTAAACATTTTTAGTTAGCAATAGGAGAAACTTGGCAGTAGAACTACTCTCCATCAGAAGCGGATTTTAGAGGAGAACGAGATTTGTCTCTATGCTGGTCTTGGGTGAGACTAAATACTGTCTGCAAAGCTGAAGCTCTATCTTCCTGGGTACGGGTCGACCTCTCAGGATCTCTGCCACGCTGACGAGCTGCACCTTGGACCCGACGTCCACTATCCACGGGGTGTTGGGTAGATTGAGGACTTTGAGGGGTAGGTATATGCTGTATGTCCATATCCCGCAGTTTCATATCATCCAAGAAATGCTGTAGTTCTTCTGGGTTGTAAAAGTCTCTTGAATCACCATTTTTGGTGACCCGGAAGCGGGCTGGATCACACAATCCATATTTGATGTCCATTTTGCGTAGTTGCGGTCTCATAGATAGGAATGCTTTCCGCCGCTCATTAGTTTCTCGAGAAAAATCAGCCGCCATTCGGACTTCATGACCTTTATAGCTGAAGGAGCCTTGTGTGCGCGCCACTGTTAGTAGTTGCCTAACTTGATCATGTCTCAAAAAACAAGCGATGAGGGGTCTTGGACGAGAGTCTAGACCTTTACGCGGGGGACCAAGACGATGAGCCCGTTGAATTTCAAGCATTGGATCAAAATGAATACCAACCAGTTTGGGAAGAGTATCACATAGAAAAACTCTATTATTCTGGCCTTCAATTCCCTCTGGAAAACCAAAAAAGCGAATATTATCTCTCCTGCTGTGATCTTCCAAATCAACCAGCTTGCTACGGAGAAACAATAGTTCTTGATCTCTGCTTTGTACTAAATCAAATTTATTTTCAACTACTGTTAGGCGCTGTTCCAGGCTTTCTGTTTTAGTATGAAATTGGACTATGTCTGCTCTTATTGATTTAGCCTCTGATGGAAGGGAAGAAATGTTAATATCCATTTCCGTTAAACGGCAGCTGATAGTAGAAATTTCTTGAAAAAGGCGATCCATAGCATCCTCTGATAGTGCAGTTGAAGTATTGCGAGGCTGGTTAGATGATGGTGAGGCAGAGCTCTTTGTAGACATAGTGTTCGATTGCTTAAGTACGTCAGCGAAAAGTGGCTGCTTGGTAGACTTGTTCTCGTTCTTGTTTTTAGACATTACCTTCGAATATTTGAAGAAACAAAGAACAGTAATGGTTCAAACTTGCCAGTAGAAATTAAATGATTTATGACTAAGTAATGTTTGTGACGGAGTGACAAGCATATAAACTTTTGTTGGTTCTTTTTAGATTTAAACAGCCCATTATGTGGTCCTGGCCAGTTGTTTTTGTGAGACGTAAATGCAGGTTAAGAAGCGGTAAGTCCTTATTGATGAAGCAAATAATGACAAAGAAGTTTTAACTGAAAGACTTCATTCTCCAGAAATAGACAGCTGAGAAAGTATCGCTTACTCAATAGGCGTGAATTCAGTATGCAAATGACTTGGCAAAATGTTCATTATATAGTCAGCAAGGCTTACAAAACCCAGGGAAATTGATATACAGCACAACGTGATAGCGCTTTTATTCCCTAATGTCAAGGAGGTGCTAACAGGATGTTAATACGGCATTTAACCACTGAATCTCTGTGTATAAGTGACCACTGCAATGTGAGAAAAACCGCAATAGATTGACACTATTCAGGGCAAATACATCAAGCGCGAACCTCAGCTGAAAATAAGCTTCTTTTGTCGTTTGCGCATTCCAAGGTGCCCTATATGCAAATTGCAGCAAACTGCATATTATGAAAAGGAAAGGGTTGAATTTGAATGTAATAACCCTAGGAACACGGTGGCAGGAGCCAGAGCAAGATTTTGGCTGATAGAGGAATTAGCACTTATTTGGAAATAAATTGTTTTGGCACAAATGAGCTAAATGCAGTCAAGACTCTGAGCTCATTTATCTTCATTTTAAGTTCAGGAGTGCCTCACTACAAGAAAAGCTCCGGAAAAGAAAGTAAAAATACTCTGTGACTGGAAAGCCTTTCATTTACTCCGTGAATAGCAACCTTGACACTGACCTTTATCTGTGAAGACCGACTTCACATTTCAAAGTTGAAAACCGGAGAATTGTCTGCCTCACATATCTCCGCTGTCGAGTTCAAGAGTTCATCAGGAAGGCAGGTGTGCGCATTACGCGAGGCCCGGGGATTCCAAATACGTCACGAGGCCCGGCCGGCGCTCGTCTCCTCAGACTTTCCTCAGCTTGAAAAAAGCCCCAAAAGAAGGTCGCTAGTCAGAACAAAGCACACTTTTCATGACCACATTATTTCACCTTCTCGAAAATGTCTAATTATTAGCCCCAAGCTAGCTGTAGATTACGCTGCCTCCGAATGGGTGCCTTCCCGGAGCGGAGCTCTTCTCTTAGACGGCCATTCTCCCTCGTGGCCAGACCACGCCCCACATGCAGCACTTTTAAGAGTTTTCACGGACAGCAAACAATAAAGTCAAGATGTTGTGCTCTATTCATCATGGAAATCTTTCAAGTCAGTGTTCCTTAACTTGTTGAATTATGTAATTCCTGCTCGTAAGAGTCATCAATTAATTGGGGTATTAACAAAATATCAAGTACTAAAAACGAATATACCTTTGTGTTTGGAATTTTCCCTGCATTATGTACAGCTGTGTTCCTCTAGAGTGATGGTATCAGCTTACTATGTATTGGGAATCCTTAGGACCTAGATGTTTTTATCTGGGCCACTAGAGTGGAGGCCCAATAGCACAATAATGTAACTTACATTCCAAATGTATATTGTTCATATTTGTCTTTATAGCTTGTAGGACACATGCATGGTGTATGTGAATGAGTGAAACCGAGTAATGGAGGACTGTGGAATCCATTTTGGATACCCCAGGCCTAGCCTTTGCACACATTTCCGAAGACAGTGGAAATGTATTGCAGATATTCCTGAAGCTGGGAGGAGGAGACCTAGACACTGGTGTGAGGAGAGTAGAGACAAGGCTCTTTTAAAAATGCAATTATGCCTTTTGATTGACAAGGAGCTGCCTATTAGTCTTCTTGAATAATGCATTCGGGATGGTAGGGGTGTAGTGTGGGGAGCAGACTTTGTTGTGCAAAGTTAAGGATACCCTTTAATTGAGGTCCAGCCTTTTGTCTTTCGCTGATCGCATTCTCAGTTTGGCGGAACGCAGCCAGGTGCAGAAACCAGTACCTCTTTGTGCTTCTGTTGTGGGTGGTCCGAGTTGTGGACTAGTCTGCTTTTAGAAGCATTACTGTACACAAAGGCTGTCTTAAGAGCAGCCTGGAAAGGACACTTGAATGGAGAACTAACTCAAACTGCTTCCAAAGATGAAGACAGTGGATGCAGATCTCCTGACACTTGAAAGGAGAACTAACACAAACTGCTTCCAAAGATGAAGACAATGAATGTAGATCTCCTAACTGATTCTTGATATATAAAATTTGGACTCCACTACTCCACTTGTTTTTCCAGTCCCATGTTCCCTATGGCTAAGGAAGGGAGTGTTCTACAGAGTATTCAGAGGGGTGATGTGTGACCATAGCCGAGGTTTACTTGACAGCCAACTGTGCACAGGTAAGTGGACTTCATTTGAGTTAGACCTCTTGCTGGAGGAGTTATGAACTTGGCCTGCCTGTCTGCCCTCTAAGAGAGGGAAGGAGCCTGGTAACCCTGCAGGAGTGTCTGTTCAGGAGGAGTGAGGTGCAGGATTTCCTAGGTGTCTGTGGGACATCCAGTGGTAGAAGCTTGAGGGGAGCAATTTGCTGACCCTGGTTTATGTAGCTCTGGAGTTTGTCCAAGGCAGTTCCAGGTGGAATCCATGAAGCCTCAGACTGTGATCACCAAGGTGCAGTAAGATGTGTGATCCTCAGATGAAATCCTGCCTCTGCTAATCCATGTCTTCAACAGAAGATTGGCCTGTGTATGGTCTCATCGCCATCAGAAGATCAGCCTATGCATGGCTGTATCAGCATCAGGATAGCTGCCTGTATATTGCTATATTTCTAAGAGAAGATTGGCCTATGCATGGCTGCTATTCAAGTAGAAGTTCGTTCTGTGCTGGACTGCGAGCCCATAAAATCAGTCCAGATTTGGCTGCATGGAGCCTGGAGAATCAGCATGTGTGGGGCTCAACTGCTCACACAATGATCAAGCCTTCACCTGTGACTTTTGCTCCTGTCTGCTTGACAACTGCAGAAGATGAGCAGGGAGAGCACCAAAGCAGGATCATCAAAACCACATCTGCTATGCAGGTGACTCCACAGCATCCCAGGGATTCGACATGCAGTTCCTGGTAGTGCATTATCTCCCAGAAGTGGAAAAGGGTGAACATGCAGTGAAGAAAGTGGGTTGCTGCCCGAAGGCTGATCCACTGTGATTCTGTAAGAAACTATAAAAACTGAGCTATGTGAGACTGAGTGCAAACATGTTAGAGGGAGGATCTGCACCTGAGCCATTATCGTGCTAATGCCCTATCCTGAAGAGAGAAGAAACTGCCTAGTTCTTCTCCTGTTCAGGGCCGATGGGAGATAGCAGATGGAGGCGCAGCCCTCCCTAACATTGTCCAGGACACTAAATTGTGTTGTGACTATCTTCGTGTGTGGTATTATGTTGTTTGCATTAAAGTACTTTTATTTCTTGAAAGTCAAGCACTGGTTTGGACATTCATTTATTGAGCTGCTGTGTGATTCTTGAAGTCTGAGCTCCAGCACCCCCACACTGTCTCTCGTAGAAGACTGTTTCTGCTTACCATCACTACCGCGTGCTGAAGGGGTGTACTTGGCCCAGTTTAGAAAACCATAGTAAGATGGACCCCGGGACTTACCGTGTAAATGACACACACACACACACATGCACGCACACACACACACACACACAGTTTCAAGATATGTAGATGCGGAATTAAGAATAGTAAATCTATAATTAACCATATATATTTAGCTCCCCAATGTTTTGGTCATCAGTACATTAGCTGCAGTATTTTTGTACCACAATATTCTTGAAGTTGATATTTTCACATACAGGATTAACTGGCCCGCTTTTTTTTTTTTTTTTTAAACAAGGGACTTAATAACTTGCATAAAAGGCATACTTCAAAGACTTCTCAGAGAAGAAAAATAGAGTTATAACAAATAATTTGAAAAACTACATACTAGGTATTTTGCAAAAAAAGACACATTTATGCTTCTAAAACAATGGGGTTGAGGGCGTGTCCAAGATGGCGCCTGTGTAGGAGCGTCTTCCCAGAGCTCCGCTGCCTGCTCCTTGCATTGGAGCAAGTCCAGCTGTTCCCGAGACCCACTGATCCCAGGCTAGCTTGTCTTGTGCGGCCAGAATGCAGACCGGGCACAAAGCAGCACACATGCCAGTGACAGAATGGCATTTTAGGATTGTTTATGTGCAGGAAGGGACACCTTCCTACACATAAACAATCTTCCCCTGCACGCAGACACCCTTGCACTATGGTGCAAGGGTACCTGCGTTGGCGCTAAGTTGCTAAACTTAGCGCCATCGCAGGGGGAAACACAAGGCTGAACCACATTCTTTTAAATATGGTGCAGCCTTGCATTTCGAAAGTGGCGGAGAGAGGCGTTGAGCCAGGACGGCTAACGCCTCTCTCCACCACTTCCTTGTACATATCCCCCTCAATGTCTGGAAAACTGCAGCGTATCTGGAGTCGGTCTCCTTAACTTGCATCCCCCAGACTGGTAAACCCCCTGGTCATGATGTGTACAGCACAGACTTTTACAAAACATTTGGCAAACTCTAAGCTCCCATATTAGCGAGGCTAAACAATGACTTTAGCACCACTGGCTCTCTGACACCCACAATGCAGCTTGCCACGATTACTGTCATTCCCAAGCCGGTTAAAGATCCTAACACTGCTCCTCATATCGCCCCATTTCATTGTGAAATGTAGATGCAAAGATCTTTACAGGTATTTTGGCTAACAGACTAGCTCCCTATGTGCAAGGTCTAGTAGACCCTGACAAGGGCGGAATTCATACCCAAGAAAGGTTGTAGTGACAACACCAAACACTTCTGTCATCTTCTGGATAAGACATAATGTTCCCTCAAGCTGGCCCTTCTCCTCTCTATTGATGCAGAGAAGGCATTCGACCGGGTTCATTCACCATATCTCCAGGCGGTGTTGACACGGTTTGGCCTCAGCCCGCAGTTTTGCCAGTGGGTCCAGTGTAACTATGCCTCCCCCAAGGCGATGGTAAGAGTTAATGGATTCTTATCCTGACCTTTCCCCATTGCTAGACGCGCTCGTCAAGGTTGTCCCCTGTCCCCTTTATTGTTTGCCTGTTATATGGAACCCTTTGCCAAATGGATACGCAGTCACCCACATATCTCGGGCATTGCAATAGGGGGCACTTTACACGGATGACGTTTTACTCATTCTATCAAATTCCCGTGCCTCTCTGAATGTGGTGATGGGAGAATTAGTGACCTTTGGGGGAGCCTCTGGCTTTAAAGCCAATCTCCAAATATCACCTATACTAAACCTCAACATTCCAGAGAAGGCCAGAGCTCAGCTGGAGGCTGACTTTCCATTCATTTGGGCCACACAGGTGGTGGGATACCTGGGCCTGCAGATGCACTTCACTCCTCATAAAACTGTAGAACATAATTATGCCACGCTTCTGGCAACTTCCCGATCAGACTTGTCCAGGTGGAAACGGTGCAGCCTCTCTTAATGGGCCGCCTGGCAGCAGTCAAGATGACGCTCCTACTGAAAATTCTGTGTATCATGCAGACATTACCACTTCAGCCTCCACCGCAGATGTTAGGTAAATTACAGAGCCTTCTTTAGGAGTTCCTTTGGGACAGAAGGAAGGTGAGGATAGCAAAATCACAGGCGTACTTACCTCAGATGGCAGGGGGACTTGGGGTCTCCAACCTAAAGTGCTACTGTCAAGCGACACAACTGCACTATATCGTAGAGTGGTCCCATCCTAGCACCGAAAAGCTGGTGCTTCATCGACCAAGCAGTGGCGGGCATGCATATCTGGAAGGTCCTGTGATTACTGAAGATGCACCGTCTGCCTGGGTTATACATCTCTCCAGTGCTCTGCAACACTGTGGGAGTGTGGGACAAAGTACAAACTCAAAGGGGATTATCAACTTGCATCTCACCCCAGACACCAATAATAGGGAATTTGGATATTCCCCCCTCCATTGCATGGTTCCCCCTATAACGTGTGGCAAGAGGCAAACTGTAAAAGGGTAGGTGACCTTTTTGATGCTGATGGTTTTATGGATTTCCCCCAACTCCAGTGGACCTATGGTCTCCCATCAGCGTCTCGCTGGCAGTACATAATCATTCGCCACTGGGTGTCCCATCGCTCAGTCCGTCCCCATGCCTGTAGACCTCTCACCCCTTCGAAAAGTGGCTCCTCACCTGCTCATCTGATAAATGACTTCTTTCTGAAATTTACACCTTTCTTATTACACCGCAGAGTTCATCTAAAACCCCTGCACAACATAGATGGGAGGCGGAATGCGAACTCACTTTTACTGACAGAGAATGACATGATATCCTTCACTGCGCCCAAGCCTCAGCGCACAGTACTTCTACTAAAGAAATGCTCCTCAAGATGGCACATTATTGGTACTACACCCCAGCTAGAACTGCACATAAGAAAGTCGGTGGGGACAGCACATGCTGGCGAAGATGTGGGCAGACAGGAACTCTCACTCATATTATTTGGCAGGGTCCTAAAATAAGCTCCTTTTGGCAGGAGGTATTAGACGCAATAGATGTAAATTTATATAAACTGCCACCCACGGTTTCCAGCAATGTCCTGGTCGGACTCCTGAACCCACTGACATACCTCCTAAAGTCAGCTAAGGGACGGGCCATCAGTTGGCGCTGGGAGCTGCCAAACAGCTTTTGCTTTCCCACTGGGGTTCGGAGACAATCCCAACTCACACAGATTGGCTCCACAAGCTCTGGAAACTGCTGGGATTGAGAATAATACTAATTATTTTTAAGAGACAAAAAGTTATGGGGGAATGCTTGAAAATAGTTCACCATTATAGATTGCTTTCCTTCCCAGTGTTTTGACAATTCAGGATTGATTGTTCCCATGAGGAGCAGGGGCAGTAGAGATTCGCATAGGGTGAACCTCTGGTTAGAGTGGTACTGTGGGTGAAATATTAATGGGTTGCAATGCTACCCAGAGTGATTGCCAGTTGTTTATACTATTTACAAGCACACCTTTTGTGTGTTTGATTAATTCGTTACACACCAGCACTTGTATTCTCATTAAGGCTGAGATCTCTGCTCCAAAAGATCAATTGCTTTAATTTTCCAAAATCCCACTTTTAGGACCACATTATTAAGCTAACAAATATTATACTTCCATGTATTCCAATTGAAGAGTGCCTCAATCTGCTATTTAATTCATTAGCTTCCCTTTCACTCCAAATGCATTCCAGACTCACAAAAACAGGCTTGTTCTTGCTGAATTTTCTGTTAAAGAAAACCTCAACGGATCTCTCAAACTGTACCAATCATGACACTTCTCAAATGTCCCTTTTTTGATTTGAAACATTAGACTTTTGAAACATGGTCCAATCATCTACCTTTCTTGAGGAAAATATATTATTGGACAATGGCAGTGAGGTTCAGCAGCTTTGATACTGACTTTAGAGCTTTTGGATGCTTCAAATATCCCATACAACCCACTTTTGTTATCCACAGCCACAAAGGAAGTGGGGGAATGAGACTAAGCCAAGAATTGGTATCTCTCTATCTTTGGTAGTAGATGATTGACAAGTCAATATCTAAACAGGCTCAACTAATCTGTGTTGTTCTTCAAGACTCACTACTGTTCTTAGCCCCTTTTCACTATCAATATCCACCTAGTTTTTCTGGATTTTAGAGAGTTATTTTCAAATATGCAGATAAAATGGAAACTATATTCTAAAGATCTATCTTCATCTAATCCACCTTTTCAACCATTCAAGATGTGGGGAATAAAAATTTATATAATAAAATTGAGACTAAAATTGGTTATTGCTATTACGTCAAAAGGTGGATAAGAATATATCTAATTATTAACAAATCAAGCATGAAGATTATACAATCTTCCCCATCCAATAGTGAAAACCATGGGTGCTATATTTCATCCAAATCGTCCAATTGGAAGCCACACTAATATTGTGGTGGCTTCCTCTGAATATTATACCTACTTTGAAGAATTTGTTTTCTATTGGAAGAAAAGCATTATCAAGGACCACCACTGTTCAACATATGAAAGTTATACTACAGTAACATCCCACTCAAAGGCACAACCAAAGCTTGAATATAAAAGCTTTTTGTCATTTCAGCTGCTACTACTATTCCTAAAAAGAAGATAGAGCTCCTATCCTTTGTAAATTACACAGGATTCCTGGGCCACCAAATATACATGTGCTGGCACAGGTAGCTTTTGCAAACTATCTAAAATTACTTAAAGCATTGAAGGTATTAATTGAGGCAATCAAATATCCACTCACCTTAAGAAGAATTCTGTACAGAACAATTTCCAATCTGGCTTCTGCCCTACCTCTGCTACAGAAAGCTTACCAATAAACATTGAGGAATCGATTCTTATCGACAGAAACAAAAGCCATTCTTCTGCTCCATTATAACTTGTGGTAACTGCAGCATTTCACTCAATTGATCACAAAAACTCTACTTACCGGAAAGACTCTCCTTCAATAGCTGGAACCTTTCTTACATTATTTAGATCCTTTCTTGTCAATTTAGTGAAGAATGCAACAATCCACCAGCCCTAAGCCAGTCAGGGGAACTGTACCTGTGAGTGAAGTAGATGTCCTGCCTTAAACCAGGATTAGGATTCCTTCACCAACAGCTTTTCTATATTTTAACTAATGTGAGGAATATTTTGCACAGATTAGCTAGATGACTGTAAGGATTTCAAGGATCAAAGAAAGTGTTTTTAACAGTGGTTTAGTGATCACATGATTGATTCAGTGAGGCACAGAGGAAACAAATGCTACTGGGCGATGTTGGTGATGTTGGTCGCAAAGTCAAGTGCAAAAGTATTGGCTGCCTTGATGGTTATTGTTGGACATGGGTTTGATAAGGACACTGAATAACCTCTAAATAATATGATATTCTTGGTGTGCTCCTTGACCCAAAGGTTCAAAGGCAGACAGCTTTGGGGTTATCTGCAGATCTGGTGTTAAGTTTCATAGGGTACCCCAATATAGGCTTGAGTAGTCCCGTAACCCTTCATCTACATTTACTGTACCATTACACTACACAATGGGTTTTGGTATTGACCTTTTACTTAGTTAAACGCTGCGTAAATGTCGTGTGGGTTTCCCCGAAAACTAGCCTCATTAATTATGCATGAAGATTCTCAGAATCACAGCAGGATTACCATCTTCTGCATAATAACTATGTATAAGGATCATCCCTCCCGTCATCCTGACCAACATGACACAGCAAGGTAGAATCCCCTGAGGGTACATTTTGGGTATATACACCATATCTTTGCCAGGGCAGGCAGAGGAGAAAGACTTCCATGCTGACAAACAGACGCGAAACGCTGAGGTTCCTGCATGCAGGCAATCCAGATCACATGATTGATTCAGTGAGGCACAGAGGAAACAAATGCTACTGGGCGATGTTGGTGATGTTGGTCGCAAAGTCAAGTGCAAAAGTATTGGCTGCCTTGATGGTTATTGTTGTACATGGGTTTGATAAGGACACTGAATAACCTCTAAATAATATGATATTCTTGGTGTGCTCCTTGACCCAAAGGTTCAAAGGCAGACAGCTTTGAGGTTATCTGCAGATCTGGTGTTAAGTTTCATAGGGTACCCCAATATAGGCTTGAGTAGTCCCGTAACCCTTCACCTACATTTACTGTACCATTACACTACACAATGGGTTTTGGTATTGACCTTTTACTTAGTTAAACGCTGCGTAAATGTCGTGTGGGTTTCCCCGAAAACTAGCCTCATTAATTATGCATGAAGATTCTCAGAATCACAACAGGATTACCATCTTCTGCATAATAACTATGTATAAGGATCATCCCTCCCGTCATCCTGACCAACATGACACAGCAAGGTAGAATCCCCTGAGGGTACATTTTGGGTATATACACCATATCTTTGCCAGGGCAGGCAGAGGAGAAAGACTTCCATGCTGACAAACAGACGCGAGACGCTGAGGTTCCTGCATGCAGGCAATCCAGCTCGCAGAGGTCTGACATCCCTCGTGAGGTGTCCATCTCGAGACCAAGACAGGGTCCCACAGTCTCTTATTTCAGGTAATGGGGTTGGCTTCAGCCTAGGGGGATTCTTGGCTCTACACCTACATACATGCTAGGTACACTTAGGTACATCTAGTTAGGGTTGCATCATAGGAGTACGCATTATTATTGTCATGTATTTTTATACTTGCCTGTATTCATTGGTTTAGCACTATGGTAGGAATCTACCATCCATTCACTCTGTTGGTGCTTATAATCATTTATATCTGTTTCTGTCTTATGATTGTTTCAGCACACCTATTTTACACTAGAATGATGCTGGTTCAATAAATGCTTATTGAAAATGTCCCCAGCGTTTATTCTGTGTTTCTCTCCGAGACAAAGTGAGCACGAGTGACTGAGCGAAATGTATTGCACTGTTTCCACGATCCCTGTTGGGACAGAGTTGTCATGTTCGATAGTTGCCAAGAACTATTCTCTCCTTGCTGAGAGGAGTTGCAGTGGCACTGTGAGCTAGCTGGCATATAGGCAAACATACACGTAGGGGAGTCTGGAATATAGGTTTATAGGAACTGCACGACACTGGGAAACTATGAAGAAAGTCAGAGTAGGGTGTTGCCACAATCTTGATCATACATTTTGAGAAAAAAGAATTCCTGTCACTGGTTGCATTGGTATGATGCATGAGGTATTGGTGAATGAAACATTTAGATTTTGGTAAAGAGGAGCATGCCTGGATGAGCACCAAAGATGTTGCTATCAACTCATTCGTTGGCACAGGTGAATAATTGCATGATTGAGTCTCTATTGTTTGGTATGACAGTCAAACAGTGAAGACAGATTTTTTTCTGCAGAGACTTTAATTTTCTCCACAATATCATTGCCAATTCAAGGTAATGGAAATGTTTGATCTACTGGTGCAAGGTGTTCTAATTCTTTCTAGCTCTATTTTTGATGACAGTCTACCAACATAGCTATGGGAGGATACGTCTTTTGCGCTTTAGTAAATGGAAGGCTTTAACAAATGTTTCTGGTGACAGAGCACCAGTAGAAAGATCATATGGAGTAACAGATCACTTGTTTCATGGGACTGTCAACTGTTGATATGTTAGAAGAATTGGAATTCAGTTATTGTCTGACCAGAAGATCAGGGATAGTCTGACATGTTTGCTGAAATTTCTCCTGAAAATACAAGTATTCTTTTCCTATTCTCGTATGAATGCAGATTCTCAACCTAAGCACAACCAACTAAGTAACATGTCTAGGGATGTGCCAAATTGACCTTAAATTTGGGAAAATTACGTGAAATTACGTTAAAAATCCAAAAGCAAATCCGAAATTTAGTGCTCTATTTTAGCACGAAATGCATTCTCATGTCCATTTTGGACAAGTGGTCATATTTAGTGCTAAAAAAAAGTGCAAAAATCACAAGTACTACGGATAAAAGCTGCTCACATTCTGGTCGTTTGCATTGTTCGTGGGCTCCTGCAATATGAACATGATGTAATTACACGATTTGCTGTAAAGGCATAATATTGGGCATTTCGCATAACAAGCGTAACACTAGATTCCTGAAATTACACAAATTATAACGGTGTAATTGAAATTTCACCCGGGCCTAATAATGTCCATCCTGGAATAGAATATGACTAGTTGTTTCTGTATGATGAGTGAATCACTAAAATGTGTCTATTTATTCAATACCTATTTTTTTTTCAATTGCTGCACTAAAAGTACACAAAATAACCATTTCTTAACACCTCCTCAAACTGTTGTCACCACGTAACTTCATGTTTCGTGTTAGTGGAGAATTCATTGTTTGGGATTAACCTTGCCAAACCTAGGTTTATGATATCTAGTTGTAGAGTGCAATTTTGATTTTGATCATTGTTGTTACCCTGTCAACACTAGATATTAGGCAAGAAGGCCTGGGTGTCGTATTAATTAACAAACTTACTAAGATTATCTTCCATTGCCATTTCTTTAAAAAAATCTTTATTGCCTAGATAAGTCTTTTACAGCATGGTTATCTTAAACACATATATTTCTGAGTAACTGCTTTTTAACAATACTAATAACTTGATGTTCAAGTAATCAAATTTCCCTCCAAACCCGAGTACCTACAGACCCAGTCAACCCACATTCAAGGTAACATAATCTCTTGTAAACATCATTAACAGAGTATCATGATTTATCTTAGTCCCTCACGTCAGAATGTCATACTACCATTGATAACTCTATTGTCACTATGATATAGCAAGCTACAATAGTGAGATTTAAAAAGACAAAAGTTCATTTGAGCCTGTTAATGCCTTTTATGGCCATTCGCTAATGTCATGACACCATGGCCCATGTTACGGAAGTGCCCCGGGGGCGCAACGAGCGTTTGCGCCCACTTTGCGCGCTCCCGGGGCACTTTGGTATTACAGAAGGGGCCACAGATGCTTGTGTGTCCCCTTCTGTAATATCAATAGCGCTGGCGCACATAAACATCAGCACTATAATCAGAGGACATTCCCTCATTTGCATGGGGGCATGGCCCCATTCAAATGAGGGAATCCCTGTGCATCTGTGCTCGTGCCATATTATAGACGCTGGCGCATAGGCAAAGAAGCTGACAGGGGGCACACTGTCAGTGCACCTTCTTGATGGCAGCCCTCTGTAGGGAGGAAAGGGGGTCCCATGGACCTCCAGACATCCCCTTGCAGGCGGGTGCAGTCACTCACTGCACACCGCCTGCAAGGGGATCTCTAATCCCTCTTCAAAGTGCAGGTGGGTTCCTGCCTGCACTCTGAAACACGGAGCAGCTACAAAGCAGCCGCTCTGTTTTTCACGTGAATGCGCTGTTCCCAGTGCAGCATGAGTTCCTGGCTGCCCTGGGGGCAGCGCATTCATCCTAACACAGTGCATTTTCCATGTTTGCGCCGGGCACACCTTTTAGAAGGTGCGCCCGGAGAAAACAAGGAAAATGTGCTGCATCTGTGATACGGACCCAGGTATCGGAAATTGCTAAGGCCTAAAAAAAATTGTCATTCACTCACTTTGACCTTCCCCTAATGAGTCTGTTCATGATCAGTTTATTTGTGGCTCTGAGGAAATAGGGGGCTTCCTTTAAGAACTGATGGTTCCCGTGTCTATTGTTCAAAGTGTCATAATTCACTGATAAAACTGCCCCATACATCTTGAGTTTTTTAAATGGTTTTAACTCTATATACCCTCTCCTAGGGTGCTGCCTTGTAGATTTTGCATGCCTATGTCTCACTGTCAGGGCTACTAGTGGATCTCCATAGTATAAGGGCAATATTTATCATTATATCACTAAGCGCAGCTTACGTCATAGAGAAAGGGCAGGAATGTGCCATACTTAACATTGTATGGTGCATTCCTGCCTTTTCCCGGCACTGGCACAGGATGTGCTGCTTGGCGTCAACGTAGGCACTCTTGCATGATGCAAGGGTGCAGTCATTGTTAGCAGGATTGTTTTTGTGCAGGAAGGTGCACCTTCCTGCACAAAAACAATCCCCTGAGGCATTTTTCCTCTCTATTCTACACTTAGAAAGAGGAAAAAACAGGAAGAAATAAATATATTTCTCCTTGTTATGTCTCACCTAGAAAAGTGTAGCAGTTTTGGTGCATTCCCATGTCTGCTACTTATGGTAAATCTGGGAATATGTCAAAATCCATGGAGTTTGTGTGGGAACACCCACAACCCATCCACGGAATGCCTTCCTGGGGCAGAGTAACGCAGCACAGCGATTTGTGCTGCATTGCGTTACTCTGGATTTAACAGGCCGCTCAGGGCCACACAAGGAGCCTTGCATGGCTTGATAAATTGCATCTTAAGGGCTGCATCGCTTTTGCAGCCTGTTGCCTGGTGCAAAAGTGATACTACCTTGATAAATATGGCCCTTAGTATGTAACGATTTGCCATTGTTATGTACATCTTATACCATCTCTTCCATTGATACATCATCTCTGGATAGAGTTCAAAGCCATGCAGTAGTAGTGTTTGATTAGTCAAAGAACATGTTTCTCAGTGCATTTTCTCAGTGTTCTTCACAACTCTGGCCAGCATTGAGCCAGGCTGGGACATTCTCAAAGCAAGTGTACAATGTCACTCTGCAGATGTTGGAACCACAAACACATTCTATGTAGGATTTTGTAGTAGCTCAGTTTCATACAAGTGTCCTGTGGTAGGATATCATGTGCTCTCAAAAGATCATTCCAGTACTTGTCTATATATTATTTATGTAGGTGCAGAGACCACAATTCTTTCAACTGTCTCAATATTGTTATTGAAAATAAATGATCAGTGATAACTTAGTAAAATCTGGATATCACTCCCTTGTATGTGCCCCATGTGTGGAAATATTTAAGAATAGTAGAGCCTTGTAAGGTTATGGGACGTAGGTTTATGAGTGGCAGTGAGTGAGGCATTGATAGTTCCAGAAATGTTGGGATTGAATATTAAGAGCCCGATTTACAGTTTGGCAGAGAGGGCTTTCCGTCACAATGGCAATGGAGTACCCTCTTTGCCAAACTGAAGGTTCACCCACCTCATTTAGAGCTGGGTGGACCTTCAGTGTATCGACGGCGGAGACTACCCCATCTCTGCAGCTGACATACATCTCCAACAGTCCAACAGATTAATGGCCATCAGAAGTTGTGTCATTTGTCTGCCCACTCTGAGAGTGGGCGAACGAATAGCACATTTTCACTGTCCTTCACTGGCAGGTAAAAGCTCCAATGGCATGGGGGTCATGTTTTTTATTATTTTCAAAAACAAAATCCTGCTTTGGGATTAAGTTTTTTAGAATATAAAAAAATGCTTAGAGTTTGAAGGACCGCTCCATCATGATGACATAGCCATCTGTCAAAGTTGCAATGCATCAAATATCTCTAAATTTGGAAGGTGGAGTACCTACACCATGGCGGGAGTAAAGTACTCCTCCATGGCAACAATACATGAATCATCTGCTAAACTCTATAACAGGCCCTAAACATTGCCGGTAGTGCAGCAAAGGTTTTCAGTTTTCTGTCTTTCAGTAAATGGTTGAGTGTCTTTTCACCCTGGGATTCAAAAACTTACCATGCCTGTTCCTGCCTGCCACTCTTGATGGTGCTGTAATGTCAAACAGGGCTTGCGTATGTATTCTGCTAATGACCACGAAGATGGAATAAGCTGTATGTTAAGCGTATTTCATCACTGAGAGGATAAAGTTAATTTATCTCACATGATGCACTCTTTGAAAAAATAAGGGTATATAACATGAGCCAACCCAGGTACCTGGAATGTTAAAATAGGCTGTTTTACCACAGATACGATAAATACCTCTAAATATAGGTTCATGACCCAACATTTATTCTTTGCTAACCATATACCTTCAACTGCATTCACTCATTCCAATAATTTCTGAATTATCCCAATCATCATGTTTCTCACACATCATGCAAATTACTCCCTTCTTCTCCTGGTGAATTCCAAGTCTAGGATGCATCTTTAAATTTCTAAATCTCGCCTCAGTTTCTTCTTGCAATTGAATCTCTCGCTTTTTCAGAATCTCAGCGCATTTTTACTCTCCTTTCATTAAATTCTCTAATAAACTTACAATCCACATCACTCAACTTAAACACACTCTTCTTGTTAGTTGTGTTAGTCATTTAGGTCAGTGTAATGTGGCTAACTTTATTTTTGTGATTATTTAAACCTAAAATCTTAATCTTACGCATGTCATCAAATAGCAAATAATAATCCATTTCAAACTCCATCAACGAATCCTATACCTTTAAAATTGACAAATATATATTACCTGACAAAGAATAGGATAAAAGAATTTGCGACTATGTTATTCCTTCTGTAACAGAAGTAGTCAGGTATGTGCATATATAACAATCACTAACATTCATCACCTCTCTATACACCCTAAGCAAACTAACATAAGTATCTTCCTTAAAATTCTCAACAGAAACATCTCTATTTTCTAATCTACTAATCTTATACTAAGCATACCCAACAGGAGAATATAGACTCACTAAAACACATATTAAAAATAACAAAATGAGAACTCTAAAAAATTCCATTTAAGGCCATGTACAACTTGTATTAACTAGCTATCTTCTTTCTAAATAAAACCTTTCAGAAACAAAATCTCTAACCAGGTGAAAAATTCAAAACAATTTAAAACAAAAATATCTCAAGTTCTCAATGTGAATCGATGAAAATCAATCAATCAATCAAGCATTTGTATAGCACGCTACTCACCCGGAGGGTCTCAAGGCGCTAGGGGGGGTCCGCTACTGTTCGAACAGCCAGGTCTTGAGTTGCTTCCTGAAGGAGAGGTGGTCTTGGGTAAGGCGGAGGTGGATGGGTAGGGAGTTCCACGTCTTGGCAGCCAGGTAGGAGAAGGATCATCCTCCCGTTGTGGCTCTTCGGATGCGGGGGACGGCGGCGAGGGCGTGGTTGGTCGATCGTAGCTGGCGGGTGGGAGTGTAGAAGGTCAGACGGTCGTTGAGGTATCTGGGGCCTTGGTTGTGGAGAGCTTTGTGTGCGTGGGTGAGGAGTCGGAACGTGATTCTCTTGCTGACGGGGAGCCAGTGCAGGTCTCTCAGGTGTCCGGCGATGTGGCTGTGTCGGGGGATGTCCAGGATGAGTCGAGCTGAGGCGTTCTGGATGCGTTGGAGTCTTTTTGAAGTTTGGCTGTGGTTCCGGCGTAGAGGGAGTTGCCGTAGTCCAGTCGGCTGGTGACGAGGGCCTGGGTGACCGTCTTCCTGGTTTCGATGGGGATCCACCGGAAGATCTTGCGCAGCATGCGTAGGATGTTGAAGCAAGACGAGGAGACGGCGTTGACTTGTCGGGTCATTGAGAGGGAGGAGTCCAGGATGAAGCCCAGGTTGCGTGCGTGGTCCGTTGGTTTGGGTGCGTTGCCCAGGGCAGGGGGCCACCAGGAGTCGTCCCAGGCGGAGGGTGATGATCCTAGGATGAGGACTTCCGTCTTATCTGAGTTCAGTTTCAGGCGGCTGTTCCTCATCCACTCGGCTACGTCCTTCATCCCTTCATGTAGGTTGGTTCTGGCGGTTGTGGGGTCGTTGGTGAGGGAGAGGATCAGCTGGGTGTCGTCGGCGTAGGAGATGATGTTGAGGTTGTGTTGGCGTGCGATGGCTGCGAGGGGGCTCATGTAGACGTTGAAGAGGGTGGGGCTGAGTGATGATCCTTGTGGTACGCCGCAGATGACTTCGGTGGCCTCGGAACTGAACGGGGGGAGGCGGACTCTCTGGGTTCTTCCGGCGAGGAAGGAGATGATCCACTCCAGTGCCTTCTCTTGGATTCCGACGTTGTTCAGGCGTTGCACTAGGGTGCGGTGGCAGACTGTGTCGAACGCTGCGGAGAGGTCCAGGAGGATGAGGGCCGCTGTTTCCCGTTGTCGAGCAGGGCTCGGATGTCGTCGGTGGCTGCGATGAGGGCGGTCTCGGTGCTGTGGTTGGCCCGGAAGCCGGACTGCGAGTGGTCGAGGGATCCATTCGTCTCGAGGAAGGCGGCCAGTTGTCTGTTGACGGTCTTCTCGATGACTTTGGCAGGAAAAGGAAGGAGCGAGATGGGGCGGTAGTTTTTGAGGTTGGTGGGATCCGCTGACGGTTTCTTCAGTAGGGCGCTGAGTTCGGCGTGCTTCCAGCTCTCTGGGAAGGTGGCGGTGTCGAGGGAGGTGTTGATGATGTCCCGGAGGTGGGGTGCGATGACGGCGTCGGCCTTGTTGAAGACGTGGTGAGGGCAGGGGTCGGTTGGTGATCCGGAGTGGATGGAGTTCATCGTGTGGATAGTGTCTTCGGTGTTGATCGGGGTCCAGGCTCGGAGGGTGGAGGTGGGGGACGTTGGAACGGTCGTAGGGTACGTCGTGAAAAGAGATGTAGGCATATAATTCAAGAGGTCAGTTCATAAGTTCAAAGTAGACACAAAACCATCTTCAACAGGTACCTAAAGGTATAAAATCAATCTTCTTTAAAATAGTCATAAATAACTAATGTGAGCACAAGGAAAAAGTCTTCTAATCTTAAAATCTAGTCTTAGAGAGTATTGCAAGCATGCTTATGAAAAAAATCAAAAAGTAAAAATTGAAGAATTATTTTCTTAAAGATTAAAAGTTCAGCTTCAATATTCCATCAGGACATGATTTAGTGTAGACCACCATCATTATCAATTCAAAGCTATTCTTGGAGGTTCTTGCACCAAAAATCGATAATCAGATCAATGTCTCTTTCTTACGGTTGAGTATTTGTCAACTATGCACATTCTGGTGCATTTTGTTTGGTACTCTGACTATTGTTGATCTTCTGATTTCAGGCTTTTCAGAGTCTTCATCATTCAGATCTGTTACTGTTTGCAACACTCTTCTTCCTTCTCCCACACCCTCAGACCAATTTGCTTGAATCAAGTTTTCACCTCCAGGCAGGTTTGTCTCGTTTTCATCTTCACCTGTCTCCTGATTTGGAAAACTTGCAACTGTAACACCTTGAACAAATTTGGGGTTTTCTAGAGATTGAATTTTTGAGGGTTGATATTCTTGTTCGTTTTTTGTTGATCTTGTGAAGAAGAACAGAGAGAGCATAAAAAGAACAACCCAGAGAAGAAGATTCTCTGGGTTGTTCTTTTTATGCTCTCTCTGTTCTTCTTGCTCTCTCTGTTCTTCCCCTCTGGATCCACATACTGAACTTGAGCTAGACTCTGAATTAGTGGTTTGTGTCACCATTTCGTCATCTGCAGTCTTCAATGTCTTCATGTGAGATGCGAAGATCAACTGTGGAAACCACTACACATCACAGTAGTACCTTCCACCAGAATTTCCTGCTAGAGGTCTTTTCAGTGAGGCTCCAGATAAATTTTAGGAGCATGCTTCTTCACCAGAACCCAGTCTTCAGGCTCTAGGTCATGGCAAGGCTCTTCACTCATTAAGGGGCAATTAAATTTACCTAGCAACAGACAGAGCATACCAAATCAGCCAAACTCTTGCAGCAATTCAGAAATAGATCATCAGTTCTGTTCACAAGTGCAGCTTAAGTAATACCGGGAATTCTCATAGACCAGCCCATCAGTGTCACATGAGGAGTTAATGTCCTCCTCATACTTAACAGCATCAAGGGAAGGGAATCTGGCCATTTCAATGTGGTTGATGCACAGACGTTTGCTGGCTTTGCTTTCAGGGTCCCAATGGCTCTCTTTACAAATCCTTATGCGTTTGGATGATACACACAATAGAACTTCTGATCCACCTTCAGAGCCATGCAAAGACCCCTCAAAACGTCATTCTTAAAATGATTTCCTCTATCTGACTCCGAAGAAGCTGGCAAACCGAATTTAGGGATAAACTCCTGCAACAAAGGCTTGGGTACAGTTAATGTGCCAGACCCTCTGTTTGGATATGCCTCTACCCATCTGCTAAGCAAACAGACAAATACTTAGACATATCTTAGTCTATTACATTGTGACATCTCAAATAATCTATTTACAGTCTTGTAAAAGGTCCTTCCGATGTAGTTCATAATAGTTTTTGAGCTTTTCCCTAAGTTAGTTTGCTGGCAAAATTTACATTGTTGACATAGTGTCTCTGAAACATTCCTAAAACATGGGTTCAACCAGCAATTTTTTAAATAATGATAGCATACCATCATGTTCCAAATGTGTAGGTCCAAAAAGATACCTTGCCATCTGTAACAATATTGAATCAGGTAAAACAAATCTTTTATTCGTAGATGTTCAGATCTCATTTGCATTCTTTGAACAACCTGCTTTTATCCATTCTTTCTTTTCATCCTCTCGCACCTTATTGTGCAGTTTCTCAGCTCCTCAATTGACTTAGTCTACATACACAAGAAATTGTTAATACTGCCTAATTCACATTCTGATGTTTCATTGATTCCTAATGTACCATACGGAGGAGCACAGTATTTTGCAACTTGATCTGTATAATTGTTTCCAATTGGAACCATGTCATGTCTACTCTTGTGCGTGGCACATATAACAAAAGCAAGTTTCTCTGGAAGTTGCAGTGCTTCTAACAAATCAAATCCAGAATTTGTAGCTCATTTCTAATGGGGGCCTCAGAGAATGTCATGAACCCCCTTTGTGAAAATAATTTACCAAAGTCATTGACCACACCAGACCCATACTGGCTATCTGTATAGGTTGAGACATTCATTCCATTGGCAATGCAGCATTCTCTTGAAATTGCAATTAATTTTGCCACTTGTGCTGAAGTTACAATTAACTAGTATGATGCCTACATAATATTTGTTTTTGAGCTTCGAGCAGGCTGCATGTGCTGCTCAAAGGACTCCATAGTGGTTTCTCATACAAGAGCCATTCACAAATAAAAAAAAATCTGCAAACTTGAATGGAACTCTATCACATCAATGTAATCATGGTCACCTTTTCATCACTCTTTTTTGTCAGCTTCCTCCCTGGGCAATGGCATACAGTTTCAGGGTTAAAGTAGGCCTGGGCGGAGTTCACGGAAAAACTCAGCCGTGCCTTGCAGAGTTCTGCAAGTGGCAGAGTGCATTTGGTCATGCCGTTCGTGGTGATTTTCAGCCCCAGGTCTTTGTCCCACGCTGTAAAATCAGTGCAAATGGCACCATGCGCAGTGCAAAAGGGTGCTGCTTCTTTTCTGATGCTCAAGCAGATTTTTTGCTCGAGAAGCAGCTTTCTCAAAGCGAACCGAAGGTTTCTCAACGTGATCGGTCTTGACCATCCGTGACTGCTCACGACCGCGTTGAGAAATCTCGCCGGAAGGTGAATTTTCCTCGCTTGTGGCCGCCAACTTGACATTGGCAAGCGCGAGCGAGGAAAAAACTCTGCTATGCGGAGCGGATTTTTTTGGAACTCCACGTGCTCCGTGGAGTATGGAAAACTCCACAAACTCTGCAAACGGAGTGGAGTTCACCGCCCAGGCATAGTTTAATTACAGTGCTTAATTGAAATGTTTTCTGCTGCTTTTTTTCTGCCTATATTTAGTTAATTTTTGTAAGATCTTGAGCATGAGAATGAGTCAGCAAGGTCTCATCTGAATGTGGAACCAGCGCAAAAACTGTGTGTCCCTTCGCAATTGTTTCACTCTGCACAATTACTAAGGAAGTAGCTGCAACTCTTTTTCAAGACATCGAGGAAGCTTTGCATCCACCACTTCTAGTGTAGCAGAAAAATATGCAATGGCCCCATCGCCCCACTCTCCCCCAAAATTTTGTGTGGTGTCTGAAAGTGAGCACCCTTCTCTTTCATGACAAAATAAATGAAAATCTTTCTCATCATTTGGCATTCCTAGAACAGGGGTATACAAGCTGTATTTGAGGTCCAGGAAGGCTTCCAAACATTCAATGTCCAAAGGAAATTGATCCTTTCAATCACCATGAGTTAGCTTCTGTAAAGGCTTTGCAATCATGGAAAACTTTAGAATTAAAAATGAATACAACCTTTTATCTTTTAGGAAAGCTGTAAAGACCTGGCTGTTTAAATCATGGTAACTCGGCCGGCAGTCGTGATCACACTCGCTATTCATGAAACAATCAGCGCTTAGACGCCCCTGGGCATTAATGCGCTATATAAATAAAATTAACATAACATAACAATCCACTAATGACAGTAGCCAAAAACCCCTTGGAAAATTTTTCACTTCTCTCTATGTTGTTGGTAAGTTAATTTTCAAAATCGATGAAATGTGTTCTTTGGACAACTTTCTCTCTCCTTCTCAATCTGGTGTGCCAAACAAATCACTTGTTTTTGGCAGTACTGTGACTTATCAGGGGACACTTTAAGACAAAGAGATATTGATTATCCTCATGAAGAGGAATCAAGAAAAATGCTTCTCACAATTTGATAACTGTAAACTACTGGGTGTCTGCGAGAATTTATAACAATATTATAAAATGATTCAGTAGCATGAGACAACAAGGAATCTAAGTCATTAATTCAGGTCTTGTACTATCTTCTATTTTCTAGTAGACTTCTTTATTCATCTCCCTATATGCACTCCCTAACACTTCTTTAAGAATGTCCTGTTCAATAATTTTATCAATAACTGGTGCAATTCCCTCCTCCGCTTCACGAGTAAGCTTTCACTGAGGAGTACGGGGAAACATTGCATTCGGTTTCACAGTGATCTGTACTGGCTCTGCACTTTTGATAAATCCAATTGCTTTTCCTGAAACAAACCGAACCTTCTTGTTCACAGTATGTCTTATATCTGGAGGTAAATCTTCCTCTGTAAAAACTGGGAGCATTTTAACTCTTGACTGTTGTGACTTTATTTTAAAATCATAGGGCCCGATTCACAAAGGCAAACTTAGAACAAAAGTCTAAGTTTATGACTTTCGGGATTCACAAAGGGACTTACGAGTAGTATCTTTACGACTGCAGAGTTTCCACACTCAGGGTGGAATCTCTGTATTCGGGGCAGAATCTCTGCACTTGAGGAGGAATCTCCTCTCTCGGGCGGAATCTCCACACTCGGGGCGGAGTAAGTGTAATTTCATACACCTGCAGATAATTAATACCACCTGCAACCCCTGCACTACAAACCACACAAAAGCAGCACAGATTCAAGGCTCTGGTTTTTCCACATCTACACCTCCCCTGCTTGCCCTGCGCCTTGCCTTGCTTTCAGCATGCAACTTTTGAGGAGGAAGAAGAACTACACTAATGACAAGACCAATATGATTTTTTTTTTTTCGGTCCTCATTCACCTCTGACCACAATAGCCACTCCAGACGTCTGTACCCAAAAGCCCTGGAAGCAGGTATAGGAAACCTCCCACCTGCGGGTACACCTACGCACAGGAGGGTACTGTCCCAAACGGGTAAAGTCACTCTTCAATTTGGTCCGATATAGACTGGCACTGCTAAGTAAAATTAAGGAAACAGAGGGGCCCATTGCAGCCTAGAGAGATTCAGAGAGGTATAATCATAGGGCAAGTTTATCCAAATTGAGAGACCCTAATCAATTTTCTCCTGCATCTTCGTACAGCCATCTCAATAGAAAGTTCCAAAGGGCCTTTTTCCTCTAGGATGGGTTCTCCCTTAGATCTAACTTGGATGTTGAAATTACAGATTCTAAACAGTCAGCGTGCTGGGGGGATGAACATTATACCCACCTACAGCAAATTTCCCTTCTTGCTAAAAGTATGGCATAGAATAGAAATGATCTCGCAGGGCCTGTGATTTCATCCAAGATTCCAAAGATAATCAGAGAGAGGCTTACCTTGACTTACAACTGCAGGATGTTCGAGATAGTATTACCGACCTTCACCCAGAATTCGAGAATAGCCGGACATTTCTGGAACATGTGAACATCTGATGCTCTCTCCAGGCCACATTTCATGCATTTAACGGGAGGCCCTTTTGAGATCTTTGACAGCCTTTGTGGAGTTAAGTAGGCCCTGTGAATTCAAAAGAGATGATTTCTCCTTAACCAGGCCGGCTTGACAATAAGGAACAAAGTGCTCAACGATACTTGCCAGAGTTGTTCCCACTGCACCCCCGGCAGGCAGACACCCCACAGATCTTCTGCCAGTCTGAAGTCCCCATCTATTGCTTCTTCGATTTCCCAGTACCAGGTAGAGACCTCTTTCCTCTCCGGAGGTTTCACCATCAAGTGTTTTTCTAAGAGGTTACCTATACCAATTGGAGACTTCAGATTTTGGGCCCAACTTCTCAGTTGGATATACTTAAATTTGGAGATTTCCCCTTCCAGAGTGCTGCGTAGCATTGACCAAGGTAGTATCGTACCATCCTGGGCAAGGTCCCCCCATGCGCTGAGCCCAGCATGTCTTCATGGATGCGCTAACTTATCTTTCTGACCGTCCAGTGTTCCAAGGGAGTCCCAGAGGGGGGGAAAACTAGAGAAGTAACTAAGGCCCATCAGCCGTCTGATGCTTGCCCATATTCTGGCCGTGGCCTGTAATACCTTGCGCCTTATCTTCTTAAAGAACTTAGGGTCTTCAAACTTAAACATGAAGCAATCCTTGCCTATATTGGCCCCCTTCAACATGGCTGAAATGGACCCAACCCCATAAGAGTCTGGGGATTTTAGCAACATTCTAGAGTGGGTCAGTTGAAAGGCCCACGCATAATATTGCAAGTCTGGGAGAGATAATCCCCCCTTCTCCCTTCTGCATCGCAACTTCTTCCAAGAAATTCTAGTTCCTTTATAGGCCCAGATGAAGGAATTTATGGCCTGCTGAAGTTTATCGATGAAGGGCTTGCCAAAATGTAAAGGGATTGTGTTGAAGAAGAAGGTAATCTTCTGTAATATTATCATTTTAACCAAATTCACCTTCCCAAAAATTGACAGAGGGAGGTGAACCCAGCTCTTCATAAGCTGTGAGCATTCCCTTGTAGCATTCGACATGTTGGCTTCTGTGATTTTTTTCTATCTCCTGTACAATCTTCAGCCCCAGGTATCTCATCTCTTTTTTGGTCCAGTGGTGACTTTCCTCTAAATTCCATGTGTTAATCTCTGTTTTTTCTGAGTTTACCTCGTACCCTGACACCTTCCAGAACTCCTCTGCATGTTGTAAGATGACTGGCAGGGCGGCGGAGAGATCCGAGGAGTAAACCATTATGTCATCGGCATAAAGGGCTACTTTTCTCTCCCACCCTTCATGCCTAAAGCATGGAATATTCACCTTGTCTCTAAGCTTCTGGGCAAACGGCTCAATGTAGAGTTTGAAAAGGAGAGGGGACAGAGGACAGCCCTGACTAGTACCCCTAGTTATTTTGAAAGGTTTAGTTAAATTGCCATTAACCAACATTTTCGCTGATGGATCTTGATAGCTCAACTGAATTACTCTGCGAAAGTTCTCACCTATGTTGTACTTTTCTAGCACAACCACCAAGTACACCCAGTTGACTCTATCAAAAGCCTTAGTGGCATCTTGGGTCATAGCTGCCAAAGGGAGCGAGTACGTCGAAGCCAGATCTATCGCACCAATGAGGCCATATGTGAGTTTGTGCAGATATCTGCCCTTAACGAACCCCTTCTGGTCGCAGTGCAGCATATCACCTGCTACTGTGCCCAGCCTATCTGCTAGTACTTTTGCGAAGATCTTATAGTCTGTGTTAAGCAGTGATAAAGGTCTGTACGACACACAGTTGGCAAGATTTTCCCCTGGCTTTAGTATTAAAGTAATAGTTGCCTCGCCCCAAGAACCAGGTAATTGTACACCGGAACTTAAGATCTCATTAAACAGCAGGGTTATAGCCGGAATTAAAACATTGCCCAAGTTTTTATACAACTCCGTTGATAGCCCGTCCGGCCCTGCAGCTTTTCCCCTTTTACTCGATAGTACAACTCTCTTTACCTCCTCCTGAGTGATTTCCTGCTCTAAGAGATACTGTTGGGGTGTATCTAGAGGGTTAAGTATATTCGAGCTCAGCCACTCCTGTACTTCGTCCTTGTTAACTTCCCTATCTTCCATGTATAACTTCTGAAAGAAGTCGTAAAAAGCTCCCTCTATTTCTGAGTCGGTAGTTAATTTGATCCTGCTGTCAGTATCCTCTATTTCCCTTATTGAGTTACGTATTCTATCTGCTTTCGCTTTCCAGGCCAACAATCTCCCTGCCCCTTCCCCATACTCAAAATGAGCCAGCTTACTTGCCTCCCAGCGCTTTGTGATCCTCGTCTGCAATGGTGTCTAGCTGTTCCTTCAATTTCTTCAATTTATCTGTGTCTCCCTGCCTCGTCTCCTCCTTCCCAGTACGCCACATGCCAGCCTCTGAGATCTTCATTTCCAATTCTATTTGGCCAACCTCCTCTCTATATTGCCTGTTTCTAAAGCATAGTCTGCTAGTAATTTTCCCCCATAAGTATGCCTTCAAGGTGTCCTAAACTATCGGAGTGGAGGCCGTCCCGATGTAATGGCTAAAGAATTCCTCAAGACGCAGATAATTCATTTCATCTGTATCCTGGAGTAGCGTCCTGTCCAAAGTCCAGACTCTCCCAACCTTTCTATTTTTCAGATCCAGGTCCATATACACCCCTGAGTGGTCAGACAAGTGGGCCATCAGGTACTCCATGTCCTGGATTTCCTCTCTCAGGCTAACCTGAACAATAAATAGTCTATTCTAGATCTATGGCCATATTTCCTGTTGTAATAGGACGCACCCAACTGGAGGCCGGATCTGTCCCTCCAGATGTCACAGAGCCCCGACTGCTTCATCATCTAATGTAAATATACACGTGATTTAGGAGCCGCCGCCTTTCTACTGTTTATCGATTTATCCAGCTTGGGCTCTAAAATAACGTTAAAGTCACCGGCCATAATTACAGGATCTGGGAAACCTATCAAATTTGCAAAGATTGTCTTTAAGGGCTCTGGATCATCACAATTCGGGCCGTAATAACCTACCTATGTAGCTAAGTTGCCCAGCAATATCATCTTAAGGATGACCCATCTGCCGCAAGTATCGACTAACGAGACAATTATGTGTACCTTAACTTTCTTCTTGATTATTATCGCCACTCCTTTTATATTGGCGCTATGATCAGTGCAGATCATGTGTCCTACCTATTTTAGATTCTTAAGAAATCGCCATACATTTGTTCTTAATCAGATGAGTCTCTTGTAAAATAATTATCTGTGTTGGGGAGTCCCTGAGATATTGCAGAATTTTTGCCCTTCTCCCTTTAACACGTAACCCATTAACATTCCAAGATAAAAGTTGGATCATCCTCTAAATGTTTCATATTTGAGGCATACAGGCCAGACCACTGCGTTTTTTTATGAAATAGCCATTCTAACTGAGGCAAATGAGGATTTTTTTTTGTTTTTTTCCCTATATGCTCCCCACCCTGTGCACTCATCCCAGCCCCCCCACCCTGCATCCCACCCTGGAGAACCCATCCCACTATATCCATGGACTTGATGTTAGTCCTAGTTGCTACATCAGAAGGCGATCCACCACCATAAACCTCTGTCGTGCAATATCTATAGCCGCATAAATTTCAATAGGTAGCTACACTGGTTGCCCCCTCTAAACCCCACCGCATTAGCTGTACGTTTTTTCATGGTAAAAGGAGACTGAAAAAATATGAAAAAAGAGAAAGGAAGACCTCAAAGAAATTCAAGTAAACCCTAAAAATATTAACTGTCTCCTTTTTTATGCTCTCCAAAAGCTCATCAGCGTCTTGCTTACTCCTTACATTGTGCATTTTGTTCTTATGCATAACTTTTAAGGAGGCAGGAAACTTGAGTTGGGCCACAGCCCTTAGCTTTTTAAACTCATCGAGTTTTTTCCCCAACTCCCATTGCCTATCTAAAGTGGCTTGGGCGAGGTCGGATCTGATTTCAAAGGAAAGATCTTTCACCCTTAATGACTTTGCTTTCAGAGCCTTGGTTTAAATTTTCTCTTTTAGAGAATATGTGTGGAAGTTCAGTAGGATTTTTCGGGGCTTCATTTTATTAGGGTTCTTTTGAAAGGGGTTCCTGTGCACCCTTTCGATGTCTTTGCTTGGTTCTTCCTCAGACTCTTCAATCTGTACTGCTTCTTTAATTAATGCAATAATTAAAGCCCTAGGGTCCTCTCCTTCTTTTCCTTCTGGAACGTTCAAGATACGAAGGTTGTTCCTCCTTGAGTTGTTCTCCAGCTGCTCCAATTTTTCATGGACCTCCTGCTCTTCCTTTTTAAGACCCACTATATCAGCTTTTGCAGCACTCAGTTCAACTTTTAACTCCCCTATAGAGTTCTCCAAAGTCTGAGTCCTCGTGTTTAAGAGATCTATTTTCTTTTCCAGGGACTCACAGAAACACCTTATCTTTCCCTGGTTAGATTCTGAAACTGCGAACCCCTTCTTGATTTCTTCCAACAGGGTGTAGAACATAGCTTCCATGGGCATTGGTGATTTTCCCAAGGTGGCTTCCATTTCTATACCACAAGTGTTGGGCCCAATCTCACCCCCATGGGAAGTTGTTTTTGAGACCTCCGGTGCAGCTATTTCGCCACTCCCATTTGTGGGAGCCTGCTCCTGACTACTTACAAGATTTAGTAGAGGGGGGGTCCCCCTTGGCAGCCATTTGCTCTATTATAGGCTGCCCCACTGACCACTCTCTAAGTATCTCTGCCTGTTTTGTAATGTCCACCACAATGGGCTGTACCTTGAAGAAGGACCTTAGAGAGGGGGTAATTTTTAATTTATGGTCTTCAATTTTCTTTCTCCCCATCCTGGTTTAATGCTTTGGGCCTTCACCTCACTCTGCAAAAAAGTGTGCAGAACAAGTCCCTCTGAATCCTGTGGGGACCCTTGGGAGAGGGGAGGAAAAGCCTTCCCCCCCACTACTGGCTGCCTTCCCCCTTGTGAAACCTTGTTTTTTCCCTCGGGCTAAGGACTTGTGCAGTTTCAGGAAGCCCACCTTATCCCCGTACCTTCTTTTACCAGTTCCAGGTTTGGAGGGTCCACATGCTCCAGCTGAGATGTACACGGGAGCTGCCTCTTTACCTCCTGTGGCTCTTCCATCTTCCCACACTGGACGCTCTGTCCCCTTGCTTCCAGGACTGAAAAAACGGGACCTGTACTGCACTTGCCCACGCTGCCACGGAGGAGACCGCGCGCTGCTGCCCTGCGGCTCCTCCTGAGCTCCAGGGCGGCCACCTCCCAGCGGGTACTCGCGGCGAAAGCAGCCGGTGCAGCAGGCTCGACTCAGCACATATCCAGCAGAAAGGTACAATAATAGAAGGGGGGGTAAATTAAATTAGCAGTATGCGGTTCTAGCTGTTAAACGGCTACTTCATGCTGGTGGAAAAGCAGGTGCCTCCGGCGTGCAAGCGACCGACTCAGACAGGAGCCACCATGTTCTCCCAAGACCAGTCCCCCAAAGAGACCAATATGATTGTTGCATTTGTAGTGAGGAACTACAAAAAAACTGCACGGTCTACCTCCATACTTCTGCAGTGCAACACAGAATGCAGCCCTTTGGCAGCAGTTGGCTACTGCAGTCAGTTCATTGGGGGAGTATGTCCGGACTGTCCAGACATCAAAAAGAAGTGTCAGGATGAGAAGAGACAGGTGAAGCAAAAGTTCACCAGGATAGCGGTGACCAGAGCTCTCACTGTTGGGCCAAATGGAACCCATATCAGTCTCAGTCCACTTGAGAAGGACATCCACTCCACCATGCACCCCCACCTGCTACATGGGCTGCCTGTGAATGATGACCTTAATGTGGTGCCAGGTTATATGTGGTGATTAAAACAATGATTTAAAATGATAAATGTGATACGATGCTAAAGTGACTATGGAAGTCACTTCAAGTTTGTGTCAATATTCATGGTGATTTAGACTCTCATGTGCCTCATTTTGTTTATTGCACTACAAGTCCCAGAACCCTTTGAGAAATTGGAAGTTACCATTTCCATCACATTCACAAACAGTGGCCCATCACTGCTGGTGATTTCATTTTACACTGGTAAATGGCACTAGAAAATGTGTCAGATTTAGTAACCATCACTGTTGTCTTGTAAATGCAATTTGCAAATGATACTCGCAAACAATTTCTCAGGGGCCAAAATGTTTGGTCAGTGATGTGTCCGAGGGGGGGTCTGATTCTAGCAGGATGGTGTTTGAGGATTGGGGGGAGGGGCTTAGCGGTAAGGTGGGTGTAAGGGAAGCTAAGCATATACATCTGGTCGCTGAACTGCAGACCATGAAACCAGAAAACCTGGGATTAATCCCAGCTTTTCCACTTAAACAAATTCACATATAAGAGAACCTTGAAATATGTGACTTCAGGAAGTGTGCTGTATAAAACTTTCTCCAGGGTTTTATTTAATAAACTATGATGTTGTTCATGTATAATAGGAATGTAGATGGCCCAAAGAGTGCACACAACAACTGATTTACCTCTTAGATCACTATTGCCCTTGTTATCAGGGTGGGGTTTAGTTGAAGAATGAATGTTTCTAAATTCATATTTGAAAACTATCCCTTATAAAAAATACTCTGCAGTGCACTGATATAATCTGATGTACTAAGGTGAAACAGGTCTGCATGTTAATGAAATACACTTTTAGAATTTTGAAGATACTTTATCATACTTGTGCATCTATGCTGCAAGATGTCTTTAAAAATGAAGTTGTTTCTAAAGTCAAGTGGTGCAAGACACCCTAGTTACTTCCTTTCTTTAACTTTAAGTAACCTTTAAATACACATTTGTCTGTTTATTTAACTTTTTTTTAATGTTAATGCCATTTGAGTAAATAGCAGCCCAGTGCTGTTGTTGACCAGGGGGCCTCATGCAAAGGTCAGGTTCGCCACATGCAGCTCCTGGGCCATACTTTGAGTATCACTGGTCTATACCTATGACACATACATGTCAAATGATTACTATAATCCTTTGTATTGAAATATGGATATGTCTGGCACATTACAGCTCCTGTCAGGATTACCTCAGTGATCCAGAGTACACCATCGAAGGATTTGGGAGACATCCTGGTTGCAGCAATCAGACCCACTACCATCTGTCCATCAAGTAAGAGTACCATATAGTTTTGTAAACTATTGATTCCCAAATCATGCACAGTAACCAAATCCTTGTGAAAGGATATTAGCAGATATTGCCACTTTTTTGTTGCACCTGAAGTTGGTGTGTAATATGTTTCTAACGTAATCAGTGATGTCTGTGTTAATTTTGCATGTTCACATATAATTCATGCTGAAAATTAATTATTGGATCACTTCCTTCTGAATCTGCTGGATTGAGGACCACATCTTTCTGCCACACACTCAAAGAGCCAGGTTCAGCAGCTGACATCACGGGGGATCTCAATACCACACAGAGCTGGGGCTGGAGCTGGTGAGTTTGAATTTGCATTGCACATCTGCAATGAACAGATCAATGCTACAGTGTGAGCTGTCACACATAGGTTTACACAAACCAGGTCACCTGTGGAACATCAGATAGATGCAAAGTTTATTTGACCCAACCCTTGTGTTCCAGCACATAATATACTATGGTAAATACTTATCCTGTTGCATCCTCTTTCTTCCAGGTGCTGAGGGCAATGAGTCACTTGAGAAAGCTGAACATCCATCAGAGGAGGGTGACGGGCAATCTGAGTGGAGAGTCCAATCCTCCTCCAAGCAGCAATGCCAGCTGCCAGCACTGCCCAAGAAGAGGAGGATGAGGAGGGAGAAGATAACGATGAAGAAGACGATCTGGTGCAGGTCACCGAGGAGGAGCCAGATTATTAGGAGTGCATTGTTGGCCCACTGGCCAAAACACCGAAGCCTACACAAGGTCTGGCCAGCTTTGTGCCTCTCACTTCACCTCTGAGAATTGCCAATCCCCAACAGTCAGTCAACCAGTCACAGCATTCATCTACCCCAACACAACCATCAACTCCTCACAACCCTCACATCCAGGTTAGACGTGTTGCTTCTCTTACACATTCGTCCGATGACAGTGCATCCCAGGCTTTCTTTCAAGCATCCGAGGGACCTAACACCCCTGGTAGGGAGCAGATATCCTCTAGGCACCAATCTCCTCCCCACAACATCCCATGTGCCACCCCTCCCCATGCTGGTGGACCTGACAGCCATATCAGAGGCAGTCCCATGTGGAGGGTACTGGCAGATGGTCATGGTGGCCAGCAGGAGGATGCATTTTTCCAAGAGGCTGATGTGAGGCAGGACATTCGTGCCATTGAGGCTACTATAGCTGGCATTTCAGACTCACTACAGGGAATACAGGAAATCCCTGAGAAGATTGATAAACAGACCTGTGTCTTGGAAAGGACTGGGAAATCCTGCCAATACATGGCAAGGAGGCAAAATGACATAAATCTATAGATAAGAGAGTGCAAAACACCATGCCTTGGCCATGAAATTGATGGAGGGCATGTTGAAACTGTACCAAAGTCTTGCTTCATGGTCAATGCATGGAGGGGACCCAACACACTTACCTGCACCACACCCCACCCACCCACCTGTACCACAACCTGGATATGCACCCCCTACGTACATAGGCATCTCCACCCTGCACTTGCCCCTCGCACAGTCACAACTGCCCCTCAACAGTAACATCCCCACCTGTGCAGGAACCATCATCCTGTGTACAGGCACCCCCACCTGCACAGGTACCCTGCCCCTTGTACAGGTACCTCCCCCACCTGTACAGGCACCCTCACCCTCTGTACAGGCATCTCCCTCACCTGTACAGGCACCCTCACACCCTGTACAAGCACACCTACCAGCTGTACAAGCACCTTCATCCCCTGCACAGTCACTCACACCAACTGCACAAGCAGATGCATCACACTCACCCACACATCGGCAACAGTACATTAAACACACTTACTCACAGAGATCCTCGCCACCACAATTGCAGTCGCAAGAGAGATCCCCCATGATCACTGTAAAATATGAATGCCCGCAAAATAGTAAATAAAAATATATTCTTTACAAGTCAATACTGAGTTGCCTAACAGTTGGTGATGGTCAATTGGTTACTCTAGTTGTAGGCCATATATGTGACGATAAATGTGTGTGAGTAAGGCATGTAGATTTGTACAACCATCTGTGTAACAAGGTATCATGTTGAACGCATAGCTGAACACCTACCGATTTTGACTTCCATAGTTTGGATCCAGCACATATAATGAGTAACACAAGACACAGATGGTGTTAAAGAAAAATATTTATATATAAGGAAATAAATTATGTAAACAACTGTCCATTGGAAAGGGAGAAAGGAAATCAAAAAAAGTCTTCAGGCAGAAAGGGCAAGGGAACTTGGAGGGGTTTGGGCTAAATAAGTAAAACACGTCAGGCACCATCAGGGCAACCAGTTAATGTACATGGGTAAAACAAAAAGTCCACAGTCCAAACATAGTCCAGTCACTGGTCATCCTCACCGTCCCCCTTCTCCACAATGTGGAGATCCTCCGCTCCTGTGGGCTCATTCTGGCTGGCTTGTGTAGGACCAAACACCCCACGGAGCGGGAAACATATGGGGGAAGAGGGGTAGCAGGGGAAACGATAAGGGAAGACAATCTGGGAGACAAATCTAGAGGCGTCTGGGTGGGTTGTTGGTCCAACGCAGACAATATGGCATCCAAGGAAGTGATGGAGGCATTGATGTTGGCCATTTCTCTGGATTGTGCCTCTCGGAACTTACAGAGTTTGCCCCGGATCTCCTGCCAGACCTGAGAGGACACATTCTGATCAACATCAAATGCCACCATCACATCCTGGGATGCAGCCACAGGGGTAATCACACATGGAGGGGCTTGGGTAGAACATGAGGGGTGTGGGGTATCTGGGGCAGATGTCTCCCTTAGCTCCTCTGGGCAAACACTTGAATGGGTCTAGTGGCAGGGGGTGCAGCTGGAGGCCCCATTATGGAATGGGGGCCTCAAGAGTTAGGGAGGGGTCGGTGACAGGCCCAGATGGTGATGGGGCCTGCCCTGGGGACGCCATACCCAATCAAGTTCTTGTGGGTCAGGGAGAGAGTTACATTCCTCCCCTCCGGCTGGAGGTGTCCCTGTCAATGTCCCCCCTTCAGTCTTTTCAGCCTCCACCCGAGCTGTAGATGTTGAAGGCTCCATCTGGGTGAGAGTACTACCCCTGCCTGATGGTTTGTGTCCCTCCTCCTCCTCACTGGTGGTAGCCAGAGGACGTGCCCGCCGACGAGCTGAGGATTACCTGCTCTGCCCCTGGTCCTGTTGGTTCTTGGCCAGCCTGATCCACTGAAATAGAAGGCAAACAATTATGTAGTTGGTGTACAATTCATAACAAAACATGTTACTACATAAAGCAAGTGCTGGCTTTGTACTCCTTTGATCTCACAAACCAATTATATGTTTGATGGACCCAAAAGTATGAGTACTCTCACTGTTATTTACTATTTTGCGGGCATTCATATTTTACAGTGATCATGGGGGATCTCTCTTGCGACTGCAATTGTGGTGGCGAGGATCTCTGTGAGTAAGTGTGTTTAATGTACTGTTGCCGATGTGTGGGTGAGTGTGATGCATCTGCTTGTGCAGTTGGTGTGAGTGACTGTGCAGGGGATGAAGGTGCTTGTACAGCTGGTAGGTGTGCTTGTACAGGGTGTGAGGGTGCCTGTACAGGTGAGGGAGATGCCTGTACAGAGGGTGAGGGTGCCTGTACAGGTGGGGGAGGTACCTGTACAAGGGGCAGGGTACCTGTGCAGGTGGGGGGTGCCTGTACACAGGATGATGGTTCCTGCACAGGTGGGGATGTTACTGTTGAGGGGGCAGTTGTGACTGTGCGAGGGGCAAGTGCAGGGTGGAGATGCCTATGTACGTAGGGGGGTGCATATCCAGGTTGTGGTACAGGTGGGTGGGTGGGGTGTGGTGCAGGTAAGTGTGTTGGGTCCCCTCCATGCATTGACCATGAAGCAAGACTTTGGTACAGTTTCAACATGCCCTCCATCAATTTCATGGCCAAGGCATGGTGTTTTGCACTCTCTTATCTATAGATTTATGTCATTTTGCCTCCTTGCCATGTATTGGCAGGATTTCCCAGTCCTTTCCAAGACACAGGTCTGTTTATCAATCTTCTCAGGGATTTCCTGTATTCCCTGTAGTGAGTCTGAAATGCCAGCTATAGTAGCCTCAATGGCACGAATGTCCTGCCTCACATCTTTCTCAATTAAGTTCAGTAAACTCTTCAGCATTTACTAACCATCACCTTCAGCATTAGTGCAATATGTGTTTCCTGACATTGAAACATAGTTATCTTCCAATGTAAGCCTACAAGTGGAGATGGGACACAGTCTGGATGGATATATCCACACCTAAAGGTTAATCCTGGATTATCCTGTAATGTGCAGTCTCAACAGTCTTACACCTACTATCAAATGTCATCTGTTGTGCAGCATAGTGAAACAAAACATACATGCAAAATTGGGTATACTTAAACAAGGCCTTGAATATGACCTTTGCAAAGATGTGATTCTAAATATTGGAATACCCCTAGACAACATCAGACACTCTACATGGCAAGGTCCACATTTGGCATGTCAAGACTGCTTTGTTTGTTAGCACAGGTACTGAGATATTAGAAATGACATACGTGCCACTGTTGAGAAGATGTGTGCATTTTGTCCCCCTTGGATATGTTTGTATCATTTTGAGTGAGACAAGTATCACAAAGTCAGCCTTTACTTCATGGTACATAAATATATTATTTTACCTGGAAACAAATATGCACAAAAAGCATACATGACACAGCATCCAACACCCAAACCCCTCTCATTCCAACACTAGACTTTGTCCATGCCATTCCTTCACCAATGCATATAACAGTTATCAGGCCCTTAGTTCACTAGTCATGATTATGTAAGTGCATTTATCCATTTAAATGCCTCTGTAAGGGTAATTTACCCAATTGTGTTTAAGAACACTACAAGTCCCAGAATGCCCTCAGAAAACAGCACCCCATGTGCTCCAATGATGCAAGGCATTATACGTACTGCAGCCATTACTTTGATAAAAAATAGAAAGGTGACAAATGACACATGATGGTACATCTCTTTCACCACTCATAATATACTACCAGACACATAATGCAGTTCATGCACTTACCAGGTCTCTGCTGCTCAAACTCCTCGAAGCTGAGCATGTAGGGTCGGTTAGGCTGTCTTCATGACCCTCCTGAACGGTGGGCTAAGGCAGGGCCTCGGTACGTGGGGCTAGGAGGTCACGCTCAATAAGTTCTGGGCCTTAATTTGGTCCCAACATTGCAGGTCCTCCCAGCGCTTGCAACATATCTTGGCCCACTGATGGGTGCTCCAGTGCAGTTGGTGTGTTCAACACCTCAGGTTTATCAGGTGGTTTTGGTTTTGTCTGTTCTAGAACACTTGCAAGAGCTGTCCATTAAGTAATTGTCTTTATTAACTCTATAAGACTATTGTGTAATGTATTGGGATTTAAATTCAGTAATTCACTCATTGCCCACCCAATTTTATATAATTCTTGAATTCTCTGTTTTTGTCAAATCCATCTTAAGACTTCTGGCCAACTCTTAAAGGTTTTCAAGTCCTTGATGAGCATGTTTTCCTGTCTCTACACTCAAATTTTCCAATTCATATTTATTGTACTTAGTAATTTTGTCTCTAATTACCCCTGTTTTACCATTAATTCCAACTCTACTTGAATATTGAAAGTATAAATTTGCACCATTCTCATCTTACTATATGAAGACAAACTAGGCACTGTCTCATCTTTCCTGACGCTCAGCTCTCCTACCCCCACTTCCTGTGCCTATGCTTGCACATGATCCTGGTACTATGGCAGTGATCTTCACTGCAAGCAACAATCTATTCAACAATTCATCCTCTCCCTGTGAGTTGCTCTCATTCTTCTCTGTCTCCTTTTTGTCCTCCTTTTTTATCATCTTTTATTTTTTTTTTGTCTAATTCTTCAGAAATCACCGGAAAAGCACATGCAGTATCAAGTGCTTACTGCCTCCATGCTTCCTTCCGCAAACACACTCTCAAATCCAAACAGAAGGGGGATGGGAGCACAGTGCTTCACCTCCCAGCACAGTTCACCCCTTAGCATTATGGTAAATGCAGTTCATTTTAAATGCTTACTTGGGTTTTGCTGAAGTGTTTCACCAAAGTTGGTGCAGGTTAGTGCTGTCAATCTCTAGACACCTGTGTTTCTGGATATTATCCTTCTTCAGTAGAGATAAAAAACGAAATTTATCTGGGGTTGCTGAGCAAGCTGCCACAATCCTTTCAGGTCTCAGTACCTCTCACAGGCGCAGAGGTCCATCTCCAAAAACTCGTCAGTTCAATGGCTCAAGGGAGCCTTTTCAAACAGAAGGGGGCTGGGAGCACACTGCTTCACCTCCCAGCACAGTTCACCCCTTAGCATTATGGTAAATGCAGTTCATTTTAAATGCTTACTTGAGTTTTTGCTGAAGTGTTTCACCAAAGTTGGTGCAGCCTAGTGCTGTCAATCTCTAGACACATGTGTTTCTGGATATTATCCTTCATCAGTACAGATAAACAAGCATTTGCAATGCTATAGGTCTCGCATTTCTGAGAGTTTGAGCTATTGGCATTGTAAATGACAATCCCTTTTATTTATGTGTTGTTTTTAAAACAGATAAATAAATGGCATTGTCATTTACAATGCCAATAGCTTAAACTCTCGCAAATGAGAGACCTATTGCCTTGGAAATGCTTTCGGCGCCCGTGCTATAAAGATAAGCATTAAGAGAGAGCTTGTCCTGCCTGCAACAGCAGCCAGGACAAAGCTATTTGACAAAAAAGTGACTCAGAGGCTGTAATTAAAGCCTACCAAGTAACAACACACGTAACAGGGAGTGTCCTCATGGTAGGTTACAAAATGAGACAAGGCGGTACTAAGGAGAAACTACTAAGCCTATTAACCAATGAAAAGCCATAGTTTACAATGGACAATGACACAAGCCAATGAAAAATATGGGCGGAGAGTGGGCGGAGCTTCAAGTCCATACCTGAATACAGCATGCCTCGCAGAGCAACGCATACGCTGCCGAAGCTCGACCTAAAAAAAACAAGCATGCTTGAAATCCTGAAAACGAATAGTCCAAAAGATAATGTATTAAGTACAAGAATATACACTGAACATTATAATTCATTGTTTGGCTGCAAAGACACGGTTATAATCTTAAAATGAATGTTATGCTTAGTAGATTTGCACCCGTTGTCAGATCTCTCAAACCAATAAAATTAAATAAAAAAGTGCCCCCCCCCATGATGCTGTCTACCTTAGCAAGGAGCGATGATACTTTAATTTGGGATTTTCTGGCCAGCAACCTTAATTCTGAAAGTTGAAGAATTGGGACGCAGGCTTCCGGGTCAGATTCATTGTAGTGGTGAGCAAGTGGCTAATTATTCATATGTTTCTAGACGTGCAGACAATAAAATGCACGTCTCTGGTTCAATTCAAAGAGAGCAGTATTGGACAAGCACTTAAATTCAGTGCGCAGCTCGGCAGCGATTACTTGCTCATATCCACGAGCCGCAAAATGCACCTTTTCATATTTAATTATGTTTTTTGATGTTGAGTTTGAGGGAAGGGGTAGTGTTTTTACCTTTGATTGGGGCAGCTGGTATGTTTTCATTTGTATTACTTTAAGATGTCTGATGCTAAAGCATGTTTAGGAATTTACGTAAGATTGCCATGAAAGGGCAAAAGCATGCTACTTGGAGTAGCTAGCTGCTAAGGGTAGAGGGAGGCTGCGCTCACCATATTGTAGTAGATTAAGGTGTACTGCAGACATAGAATGGAAGGGGGTTATACAAGAGATGCTGGGTCTTGATGTACGAGTTAAGTCTTGTGTCAGTTTTACAGTGTCCCCCCCAATATTCCATTTTGTACGATGTTTAAACAACCGAACAAAAATGTGACGAAAGTTTTTTTTTCTCACACCATCCACTGATACGCTTATTTACTAGATTTATCCAAATAACACACAGAGGTTGAGTCTCCATGGGCAATGCGGCTGTCCGAGGCCCCCGCAGGGGGCCACTAAAGAGGGCAGCCCTCTAGTGCCAGCTGGGCACCCCACACCCCCGTAGGGGCAGGGACTCAGGGAGGAGTCCCCCAAGCCTGGTCGCAGCGCGATAGGCGAGAATCACGTTCGGGGCGCGAGGACAGGGGGAGGGGTATATAGGCCTCCCCCCACTATCTTGTCGTCCTCTTTCGCGCGCCCGGACACGCCGTCTGGTCTTGTGGTGGTCGGCGTGGTTGCGGTCTCCTTTGCCCCCGCTGGACACGCTGTGTCTGCAGCGCGCCTCGGGTGTTGTGTACCCGGGACCAAGTGGTGGTCGTCACGCGCGGTGAGTTTGGGGGGCAGGGAGTACCTTTTGGGCCTTCTTTCGCCGCTGAGCATTATGGCCAGGGGCGAGTCAGGCCTGCCAGTCGTACGCTGGGCTCCGAGCCTCGGGCTTGGATTGGCTGAGAAGGGGGTTTGAGGTGATGCGAAGGGCCGGCTGCTCGGCCCTCGGTCTGGCGGCGCGTGGAGTGGGCATCGAGGTTCTGCGCCATCTGGTCAGGCCTTCTAGTACCGCTCACGCGTCGGGTCAGTGGTTGCCTTCGGCGCGTTTGGCGGCAAGTTCCCCCCTCCCCTTTGTGGGTGCCATTGTCCGCAGGACACGCTGGCATGCCCCCGGTCTGGCGGGTATGTCCAGGGTTGTGGCTTTAGGCTGCAGCATGTATTGGCCGTTGGTGGCGTGGCGCGAGAGACCCCGGTGGTGACCCCAAAGCGCGGGTCATAAACAGTGGTTAATATAAACATAAGGGTGGTCTTGAAAGGAAATCGTATGCTCCCCCCCCCCACTTTGGTTGGTTGTCCAGGGCAGGGCGTGCCCCCGCTACCACGGCCATCGATGCAAGGGTGGCGCTGGTCTGCGAGTGGGCTGCGCGGTAGCGTGGGGGTCGGGACACGCGCTCCCTTTGTTTTGGGGCGGGCCAGATGGTCGATGCGTCGATGCCGAGGCATCTGCTGAACACGCTTTCAAGCATCCAAAGCGAGGTTGAGGAGCCGAGCCAGCGTCGGGCCTTCTTGTTCGTGGCCAACTAGGTAGTGCCTGCACAGCATTTGTCATTTCAGCTTGCTAGGGGACCCTGCATGAAAGGGCTTTGCTCGCTCCCCTGGCTGTGAGTTCCCTAGCCGGGCTGCGGGCGTTAAGGGACCTTGGGTTGGGGCAGCGCCAGGAAGTTGGGAGCTTCGGGGCACGAAGCAGATCGGACTGGGCGCTCCTGCCCTCTAGTGCCGGGTGCTGTGGTGCTGCTGCGGGGGCTGTTGTTTAAATAATATCCCCGAGCGCACTCCCTGCATCCAGGTCGATGGTAATCACCAAGGCATTACTGCCCAGCCCTGATGGGGATCCAGGCGCCCGCCCACATTGAGTAGTGTCTATATATGTATTTGGGATATGGCAGGTGAGCCTGGCTAGTTCCATTGGCCAGTGAAATCATATTTGCTTACCGCCAAGGTCAAGGGCTCTACCGGTACGGGCAGTTGTATTAGAGGACCCCGGGAGATTTGACTCACTGGTGATGCAATCGTTTTCATTAAATTGGGCATTGTGCAGGCTCTGCCCGGACTGAGCGCATTGGCTCCTAGCATATTGGTCATTGCGGCTTTCAATAATTTGGGCGCCGGTGTGCAGCACGTTGTCCGCCAGGTGCCGTAGCTCTGGGGGAAGGTTTGTTTAATTAAGCGAGTTTGCGCCCCGTTATGCCCACTTTTTCGAGGGTGATTGCATGCGTGGCCGCTCAGGTTCGCTCGTTTTCTACCATATGTATATATGGTGATTTGCCCCGAGTATTTGGCGTAGCTTGGTCTGGGGAGAGCGGGAAACAGGCTCTCTGTTGTCTCCGCTTCGGGCGCTGTGCGGGAATCATGGAAACAGGGGTGGCTATTTCTTGCTGACGGTTGGAGGATGCTGCCCGGGCAACAGCTGCAGGAGTAGCGAGGTAGGAGAGTCCTCACTCCCCCGCAGCCAGCCATCAAGTGTTCCGCTAGTGTGGTGTTGACGGTGTTGGTGGGGGCGGGCACCGAGGTCGTAAACACGGTGCTGGGGGGTGTTTCTCCAGTTTCAGCACGGGAGGCCCGACGCGCTGGGCCTGATTTGGTTTCGGTTTTTGGTGGTGCCTGGAGGTGTCGGTAATGTTTTTACACTGGGTGGTGCGGGAGACACGTGGCAGAGGGGTCGCACTTTTGTGACGCCCGGGTTGGTCAGTGCCCCAGGGCTCGTACGTCTGTTGGCTGTCTGCATTGCAGCTGGTTTGTGGCCTAGGCTTGGCACCGGCACACCGGGGAGTGCTCTGCCTCTTGTAGTAGTGCTGGTGCGTGCAAATACACGCCATGGATTCTAGTTAGTCGCAGAGAGTGAGGTCTATTTGGGTGTGCCTTTCGTCAATGGCTGCAGCCATGAACGGAGGTGTACTTTCTCTACGCGTTAAGGGCTGGCGTGATCCTGTGGGGAGGCCCTATAGTCATGGGTTATGCTGACCTATTGTGTTTACTTACGGTATCATAAGAATTTTACGGTGTTTAGCTGAAAGGGCACAAGAGCAAGTCGTCCCCTGTTGTAAGATAACGAGCGCTCATATAAGCGAGCAAAACATTTTGTCACGGCGATGCAAGAGGGGGAGGGGCGCCCAGGATGTTTTGGGAGCCCTTGGGCTGTTGTGCCCTCCGCCGTTTGCGCAGTGCGCCAACTGAACTGAAAGAATTCGTTGTGCCTGTTACTTGCACTAAATATCATGTGTCATGGGGGGATGAGGTATTTGCAGGGTGGCCACAAACTTATCTAACTGATGTTAAATTTTCCAGGCCGCGTCTCGAACTAGTGGCAGTATATACAACAAGTGGGTCTCCAGCACAGAGCCCATGCTATGGTTTGTTGAGTCGCCTTTGTGTAGTTCGATCATTGGAGGCAGTTGCGACTGCACTATGGAGCTGTGCCTCGTGGCCCATGATCCCAGCTGGCTGGTTCGTGTATGGCATCTGCATTCCCTCTTTTGTGTGCATGGCGTCCGCTTTCGGGCAGTCTAGCGGGGGCCGGTGGTGAGTACTGACCCCGCAGGTTCATTGGTCAAATTTGTGTGGTCTCAACCCGGGGAACAATTGAGCAGCGTGGTGAGTGCATGCAGCTAATTGTTGTACTGTAGGTATAGCTCTGTCTAGTTAGAGCAGTGCTTAGCCTCAACCTGTTTAGTAAGTCAAGGAAATACGATCGCAATTTGATCATAATTTCTATTTTGATTCGCATTTTGCAAATTGTTTGCTTTTACACGATTGTTGATGGAGGGGCCAACATACATGGAAATCCACCTGTATAATACGAGCACGTAGGATTTTTAGCAATCGCTAACTTCGCTGGGCGCTTTTGCTGTCAGTGTTGACAGATGACCTCGGGTGTATTCTTGTTTATGGCCATTCCGCGCCTTTGAGTGGGCAGGGGATCTTGGCTCAATTTGGCCCATGGGCACGGTTGCCGCGTGCTCTCCATGGCACAGGGGCGGTACTGTTAGGAGAACGGCGGGATGTGGGTCCTTCCTTGTTTTGCATTGCTTGGGCAACAGGGGTTTTTGGTGCTCCGCATTGCGGTGGGCATTACATGGAAGTAAGTGTTCGGGGTAACGTGGCGTTCTTTCTAGTTTCACCAGTTTCATGTTTTCATCGTGATTTGTACTGACATTTTGGGCTAACCTATGTTGGTGGACTTAGGGTCACGCACAACTGAAACAGGAAGGGGTCTTCCGATACATTATACATGGTTTAGTATCCAGGCCACGGAGTGGCTGCGTGACACTCTGGTGTTGGAAGGGTCAGCCGGTTGGCAGGCAGTCTAGATCGGGGTTCCTAGTTCGGGCCTGTCCAAGCATGGGTTCAAGTGCCAGATGTCGGCCCTGGGATATTTATCACAGGCCTGCAGAACAGATTGTGGCGAATCTGGTGAATACAGTGGGCTCACTCCGCAGGGTAGTAAGCAAGAGCCCAGCACTTTTCCATGGGGCTGTAGGGTGGCGCAGGCAACTATGTTGTCACAGCCAAACAACAAAGTTTTCATTAACGCCGCAAGTGCAGGGGCATGGGGGCCTCATGAGAGTAACTAGCCCACTGCACCCTTACAATGTACTGTGTAACCCAACTTGAGGGGAGGGGGTACTTTACTTGTTCACTTTCAACCATAAGCCAAGTTTACTTCACGGGGCTCGGCTCACACTGATGTGGGCCAAGATCACACACAGCATAGGATGAGAGTGAGGGGTCAGTCATATATGGCGATTTATGAGTATTTGCCAGAGGTAGCGAATGTGACCTCACAGACTTGATCAGTGATAATCTCATGGTTCATCTTTTGTCCCTATTGCGGACAGGCTCTGTTTTGCAAAGAATAGTACTTTGTCTCATTCGAGTGCCGCACTTCCCTCTTTCGCAGTATAACGAGGTCAAGTTTGTCTCCTATGCGGGATTGTGCGCCGCCAGTCCGTTTGCAATAGGGCTGCTGCTTTCTGGTTTCGGCACCTGGCATGCGCGCAGGTGGCCTGTCTGGCTGTTGCGGGAGTGCGGAGGGTCTCCGGTGGTCTCTATCGTTCCCTGATAAACTGCTTCTAGTGGTTTCGTCTGGCTACAGCTGGGTTTTACACACATGTCGACATGTTTATTGGCTGGCGCAGCACTTGGTCATCAGTCCGTACCCTCGTACTGGGGATCACCCAGGGAAAAGGGCACATTAGTGCTTAGTCACCCATGAATGATATGTACAAACTGGCACGCAGTGCGTTGGGGTTCGTGCCACCCAGAGCTGGGGGCGTATGTGGGCACACGCATTGCCCGTGCATTGTGCTTTGGCCGGTTTGTTTAATCTTTTCATAGGGAAGAGATATGCAGGGTACCTAATCGCTCACAGCATGGCACATCAAGGGACGCAAACCGGGTTGTTACCCATTAAATGTTTTATAATATATGCTTTGGGGCACCTGCAGCAGTGAGGGATGCTTCCTGAGTGCCTAGGACTTGAGGTTTGGTAGCACTCCCCTCCCCCTGGGCTTTCAGCAGAATGGCCACAGGATAGTGCAGGTCAAAGGGGGATTCCTGCGCGGTGCTGGTAGAATGTCACGTACCGTTAAGGGCATGTTACTACTAAAGTCGTCCCAAAGTTTTGGGGTCAAAATGGGTGGAGCAGTAAGGCTACAGGCATTGGGAAGCTTTTAGCATTCCCTCATTTTAGTAAGGGCAGCTATCTGTACAGAATTACCAGCGAGTGGGGTAACATTCACCGGTTATTCAGCGCCATCATGTCTCCGCCCCTTGACACAGCTCAATTCCTGCATGCCCACTGTGAGGGAGGTTACTGCCAGTGCCTTAATTGGCACCAATGCTTTAGACCTCCATTCCATCCCACGAGTCCTAGTAGTGCTCCCACCAAGTCGGACGCTATAGAGAAGTTGGTAACATGGCGACTAGCATTGGCACGATCGCCGAACCTCACATGGGCCTTACAAATCCAGTTTCAGCATAGGTACTAGTGGTGAAATCCCGGCATATGGGATTTGGTTGACCACAAAGGAGAGAACTGGTTAACATGTTGGTTATGTCATTGAATTGGACGATATGTACACAGCAACAGGTGGATAGGGCATGGGTGCATGCAGCACATTTGTTAATGGTGCTGGATAATTATTGTTTTCTCTAGGTAACTGGGATCTCGTGCCCAGGTGCTGTCTTTTTGGCCGTCAGTTACCAGCCAAAATGGTGGGAGATTCAATTTTACATTTACTCTGCTGTGTTACGCTAAGTGCAGTTCCTACCGGCAGCTAACGGGGTTGTGCTAACTGAGCTGTAGGACAGTGGCCCGATTGACCTAGTGAGTTATGTAATCCCTGTGAGGTCATGATGAGGTAATAAAAATAACCTGGTATGGAGTCTCTTCTGTAATGTGCCACTATGGGAGTGCGGTTGGCACATTAAATTTACACTGCCTCTGGGATAAGCCAAAGTCCCTGCCTGGCCACCAAGGGGTGGGCAGGTGTCCGCTTAAGTATGTACTCCCTTCTCCTGACTAGAGAGGTGGGCTCGGACATGCTTAGGTGCATACCCTAGCCAACCAGAAACTCCATTTACTACATGGTAGAGAATGCATAGGAGTTGTTTGCAGTCCATTCGCATCCGCCCCACAGGGCGAATGCTTTAGGGCACAAGGTTTGTGGAGGGCTCCTGTTTGGGAGGGTGATTAAAGGGACACAGGTGGTGTGACGGCAAAGCGAGACTGTCAGCTGATGCTGGGTAGGAGGTTCCGTATCACCTACCAGAAGGGTGCCAGGTGGCAAAACCAGTAAATAATGTTTAAGCATGATATAGATGCTGGTCAGGAGAGGTTTGTCAAAGGTATTACACTTATGCCTGGCATTCACAACCCATCCACACCAAGCCTATTGCCCAGGTCCTGGGCCGCATACACACAGCCCGGTACTAGGCACCTGCGGTTGTCAGGCCATGAGTTACTAAATTACAACTGTACAGTGGGCATACTTGCTGACCGGGCAGATTGCTACGGCCTCCAAGGGCTGAATAGTCAGACACCAGTCGCCTCAATCACAAGGAACACGACCAGCATAACTTGAATCTTTGCCTTGAGAAAGCCCTCGGCCGATGGGCCACACGGGCGAAACACGTGTCGACTGTTTTTGTCTTATGCCTGTTTTTGTCTTATGCATGTGAATAAGAATAAACACCAGGCATTTGAAACCTACCAAAGAAATATGGGAAATTATTCCGTCTACTAAACACAATTTAAGAAGGCACAACCCTCCACCCCCCTACCTAAACCAGTAGCAGTGAGTGTGGTTTGCCCACAGTGCAGTTGTTAGAAGAATTTAAATTCCATGTACAGGTTATGCTGAACTTGCTACCAGCGGGTCTAGTGTGTGAGCGGGTTAACTGAGCAGGTAATTTTCCACCGCTGGGGTTGCCCTGGGGTGGGCAGTGTGAACACCCCTGCCCCCCTATCCGGGGGCTCTCGCAGGGAGGGTTCTAGCCTGTCGACTTTTCCTGCAGTTAAGGTCAAATGCCCTGCCCGGTTAGCTATATTAGCCTCACTGGGCGGGGGTGCTGTCAGCTAACACATTGTGCTGCGTCCCCAAGAAAGGGGGAACAAGGTGCCCAGCACAAAAGGCAAGGCGAGCAGTGTGAACCCCCTCCTATTCGGGAATATTCTGGGATGAAGGGCAAAGTAGGACTTAGCCAATCCTTAAAGTTAGGCACCATATGGCAGCCAGTGCGCACTGCATTAATCACACGGATTCTCTAGCTGGTATCCCTAGGGGGGTTCACCACGAAGGGAGCTGAGCTGGCGAAATTCCCATAAGAAATAAGGGATGCACGGCAAGGGCAGGAGGGCACCCTGGCTCATCGTCACACACGTCTAGTTATGGACATTCCTGTGCGTCATGAGTTAGAAAGCAAATGGACGGTGCAAAGGTTAAAGTATAATCCTTCTCGCCCGAATAGCCAGAAGTAGGCAGGTGGGTGAGGGAGCGGTCTCCCAACAAGCGGGCAGCTGTCACTTAAGTGGGGACACAGGTGCGCTAGACACACCGTCCTAGTAGGACGGCAGCTAGGTGAGCTCAGCAAATCCATGGGGCAATGTGAGCCAGGGAATCTGATCTGCCCCGCCCAGAGTTGGCACGGGGCTGAGTTATGTATGTGAAGTAGTGGAACTTTCCCACAGGAGGGTGGATAGTTTTTGGCACAAATTCACAGGGCAGAAGGGCCTTTGTGTTGCATTAGACACTAGCTGATCCAGACTATCGGCAAGGGCTATTGTGATACAGATGGGGTTCATCTATCACCAGTGGGAGGGATCTCTTCCCTAGCTTTGCAGGAGGCCTGGAAATGAGAGGTTGCAGGTAAGAAAGGAGCTTTTGGTGGGGGCTCTGGCGGCGACGGTGGCCACCTCCAGAGCTGTGGCGGAGTTACAGGGCGATCTGGAAGCAGAGGGGTACAGAAGGGTACCTCTGCGCGGCACCATGGTGGGTGCCAGAGCCAAATCCTAGGAGCCTCATGGGAGGTTCCTAGAAAACCGTGTCGGCGCCCCGTTAGTCCTTCGGGCGGTTGTGGGCCTGAACAACCGGGGGTTTGCTATGCTACGCTCCGCCCTGAAAGGGGCGTGAGTAATAAGGAACCATGTGTCACGTGATCCGGGAAGAGGATCACCAGAAGTGGCAGCACAGATGGGGTTCGCCCCAGTGCTGCTTGGCTCATCAGGCGGGCAGGCGGCCCAGACGGTTGCCTGCCCTTGGATCGCCCGTAAGATAACCCACCATATTACATAACGGTGTATGTAATAAACCTGCAGCAATTTTTACCCAAACAAGAAATGTGTTGTGTGATTATTTATGAGCATGCATGTTACGTTGGAGGGGTGGGGTAGGTTGCCAATGCTGGTACTATGCGGCTGTCCGAGGCCCCCGCAGGGGGCCACTAAAGAGGGCAGCCCTCTAGTGCCAGCTGGGCACCCCACACCCCCGTAGGGGCAGGGACTCAGGGAGGAGTCCCCCAAGCCTGGTCGCAGCGCGATAGGCGAGAATCACACGTCCGGGCGCGAGGACAGGGGGAGGGGTATATAGGCCTCCCCCACCATCTTGTCGTCCTCTTTCGCGCGCCCGGACACGCCGTCTCCCACCCTACCACTTACCCGGCGTGGTTCGTGGCAGGCAGGAGGCAGAGAATGTTGTAATCTTGTCTTTTTCGTTGCAGGTGGAGTTACAGGGCGATCTGGAAGCAGAGGGGTACAGAAGGGTACCTCTGCGCGGCACCATGGTGGGTGCCAGAGCCAAATCCTAGGAGCCTCATGGGAGGTTCCTAGAAAACCGTGTCGGCGCCCCGTTAGTCCTTCGGGCGGTTGTGGGCCTGAACAACCGGGGGTTTGCTATGCTACGCTCCACCCTGAAAGGGGCGTGAGTAATAAGGAACCATGTGTCACGTGATCCGGGAAGAGGATCACCAGAAGTGGCAGCACAGATGGGGTTCGCCCCAGTGCTGCTTGGCTCATCAGGCGGGCAGGCGGCCCAGACGGTTGCCTGCCCTTGGATCGCCCGTAAGATAACCCACCATATTACATAACGGTGTATGTAATAAACCTGCAGCAATTTTTACCCAAACAAGAAATGTGTTGTGTGATTATTTATGAGCATGCAAGTTACGTTGGAGGGGTGGGGTAGGTTGCCAATGCTGGTACTATGGCTTTATCTCCCAGCTGTCTGAAAACAGAACACAGCGGGTGGTTGACTTGAGGCCATTTAAAAACTAGACATTGTTTTTTAAACACATATGCAATACATGGGAAACAGAACGGCTTATACGTAAAAAAAAGTACTATACCGCAAGAATCATACACTATAACACCAGGTCATGCAAGAATCAAAACAACATCATTTAGGACCTCAATGCAGATGTAAGGCATGAAAATGCGGCAGCTTATAAAAAGGTACCTAAATCACCATATATCCCATGAACTTAAAGGGCATAGTACACCTGTGCTCCTAGTAACCTTTATACGGTAACCTAGCACAAACGTAGAGCACAGAAGCACATGCACGCCTACTACAGGAAATACAGCAAATTAGACAGGATCCTGAATGCGGCCAATTTATTGGGTCAAAAGGGGGGCCTTTGTCGAGGTTTCACCCTATAATGCCAGTCAACATTTTAAGAGCCCCCCCAATTCCCATCCTCAGAGTGAAAAGGGGAGAAAGCACAAACTTACTGCTGCCAAGATAGCCCCTAGCGAAGCACGCACTGGGAAAGCACATGCCAGCCTCACCAGATCTCCACTGTACCTCCAGCAGCGATGTCGCCAGGACCCACCACTGAACCTCCTCGCACCCTGAGGTATGGCCCAAACACAGTAGGGGGAAGAAATCACAAAGTCTCTCCGGAACGTGGCAGCTGTGGGTGAGCAGCTGTTCCTGAGGGTAAACAGCCATTAGTACGCGACTTTTACTCCGCATACCATTACAACGCAAGCGTAACAACGCATGCGCTGTAACAACGCGTAGCCTTTACTACGCATGTTATTACATCGCATGCGCTGTGCGTTGTAATGCGACAACGACGTGCACCGAGCACCGCCCCTCTGACGACGCAGGAAGGAGAAGAGAGGAACCACGAGGAGAGAGGTAAGAGGGGCTGTCTAGTTTTAAAGGGTTTAGGGTAGGGGGTGGGTCGTGCAGGGGGTAGTCTTTTAGGATTAAGGGTAATGTTGTTGTGTTTGAGGAGTAGTGTTTTTGGCTTTAGGACAGTGTCATGGGTTGTGCAGGGTAGTGTTGGAGTGTAGGGATAGGACTGGGGGTGGGGGAAGGTCGTGCAGGGGGTAGTGTTTTAGGGTTTAGGGTAGTGTTGTGGTGTTTGTGTAGTATAGGGTAGTGTTTTAGGGTTTAGGGTAGTGTTGTGCTGTTTGTGTAGTGTAGGGTAGTGTTTTAGGGTTTAGGGTAGTGTCGGGGGTGTTGTGCAGGGTAGTGTTAGAGTGTAGGGATAGGACTGGGGGTGGGGGAAGGTCGTGCAGGGGGTAGTGTTTTAGGGTTTAGGGAAGTGTTGTGGTGTTTGTGTAGTGTAGGGTAGTGTTTTAGGGTTTAGGGTAGTGTCAGGTGGGTCGTGAAGGTAGTGTTAGAGTGTAGGGACAGGACTGGGGGTGGGGGTGGGGGAAGGTCGTGCAGGGGGTAGTGTCTTAGGGTTTAGGGTAGTGTAGTGGTGTTTGAGTAGTGTAAGGTAGTGATTTAGGGTTTATGGTAGTGTCGGGGGGTTCGTGCAGGGTAGTGTTTGTGTGTAGGGAGAGCTCTGGGGGAAGGGGTAGTGTCGTGGTGGGGGTAGTGTGTTTTGTAGGGTAGTGTATTTGGATGTAGAATTTAGCGTAGTGTAGGGGTGTTTTTTAATACAAAAAATTCGTGGAAAAAGTATGCGGGTAAAGGGATCCGTTGTAATGACATTTTAAAAGCATTTCCAGGAACTTGCTATCTAATGGTATGCGTAGAAAAACATTGCGTTGTAATGGTACTTGCGAACTAATAACTTTGTGGTAAAAGTATGCATTGTTTTGCATTGCGGTGTATCGACATATATTTCTTCCTTAGCCTAGGTACGGGCCGGCAGCGAGAGCTTCAATGCCAGCGGAGTCGCATTTGCAAAGCAATTGGTCTCGCAATTGCGAGATTTTGAGCTAATGGCATTGTAAATGACAAAGCCTTTTATTTATGTGTTAAAAAAACAGCAATAATAAAAAGGCATTGTCATTTACAATACCAATAGGTCAAAGTTTCAAAAATGCGAGATCTGTTGCATTGCAAATGCTGTTTTTTTTTGGAAGGAGGGCTGTGGGCGGGGTTCAAAAGTGCCTCCTAGATACTTCTCCGCACGAGGCCCAACCCCCTCCTCACACTGTAAGATTGTTCTACAAGTTGGCAGGTATGGTACTCTGATGCACATGATGCCTTCTCTACTCCCCCTGCCCCTAACCCCCGTACAAATTCATCCACCCCCCACGGCTGTCCCTTGCCTATTGTCCGAGGTTGTCGTCTGGGTGCCAGGTGTGTTCTGCTTGTATGTTGACTGTAACTGAGCTAATGGTGGTGTCTGCCTGGACACAGTCCGCATGCCTGCACATGGAGGGGCATCCCGCAGTCTGCTGTCCATGCTGGTCAGAACAGTCTACATGTCGACACGTGACAATGTGTCCTTGCAGGCTGCTGTCTATGCTGATCAAAACAGTTTACATGCCTGCACATGACGGGGTCTCCCACAGGCTGTTGTCCTTGCTGGTCAGAACTGTCTGCATGTCTACATGTGACAGTGTGTCCTTGCAGGCTGCTGTCTATGCTGGTCAGAACAGCCTGCATTCCTGCACATGACGGTGTCTCCTGCAGGCTGCTGTCTATGCTGCTCAGAACAGACTGCATTTCTGAGTGCAGGGCCTCTTCTCCAGTCAGCTCTCATCTGCTTTATTTGGAGGGTGGGTTACACCCCATTCCTTAGTGTAAGGTTTCTCTATCATATATTGCAGCTAACCCTCCTACCTCTGCGTTAGTAATCAAGTTCCCTTTCCATGCGCTCGCTGTCTACTTCGGGCCGTTGGCCCCTTCTTATCCTCCCCCTCGCGTTTCCTCCCTCACCCCCTGATTGGGGGGGGGGGCTTGCTTTGTTTACGGGGACCAATCCAATCCTGGACCTCCGCCGTCCTAGCCGGCATGCTAATGTAGGCCAGGGGCGGGCTCCCGCCTCCGGATGGCGTTCTACCCGGGCCCCCATTGGTCCGGCTTCGCCTTCCCGGCCCGGGTCCACACGCTCTCCTTTCCATGCGCGCCTCTTTTATATGCGCGCTCCTGCTTGTTTCTTTAGACTGGAACTGCTGCTGTTTTGGCGCTGCACAGTGAGAAATCACGGACTGGTTTCTCAGCACGTGTGTGTGTTTTTAAAACGTAAAAATAAATTGCAGAAGTACATTCTGAGTGTTGGTGACTGCTTGTCAATGCACTGTGGTTAGTTTCTCAGCTGCGGCGCCTGCTGGTTTCAAAAGATGGAGATGCACAAACCTGCCCTGAATCTTTTCCCCGAACCCATTGGAGCCGGCAGCCTCAAGCCGGAGGGGAGACATTGCATCCCTGGGCCCCAGATGACGTCCCTAAGCAGGGTTTGGGGGGTGGCACTTCCCCGGGGAAGCTTTAAAGGACCAGAGGCGCTGAGATGGTGGGGCGGAGAGAACTATGGGACAGGCCTAGTTTTCCAGCAGGGGTCACCATAGCAGTTTTGGTGACAGCAGCATTTTATTTTTTTGTTTGCAGATTTATATAGCGCAAACTCGACCCGAAGGTATTGAAGCGCTTTACATCAGCACCAGTTACGTTACACAAGGACACATTCATTATTTGGTAGGAGCGGGGGGATTAAGTGATTTGGCCAGAATCACAGGATGCTGAGCCGACGCCGAGGCTTGAACCAAGTTCCCCAGCTCCAAAGTCGGCAGCTCTAGCCCTAAGGCTACATCCTCTCCCCAGCATTCTTTTTCCGTAGTAGGCAACGAGTGTAAATGGCCCTTCTGGAGGAGTAACCAGTTATTGCTGGTAACAATTGTGACGTTTTAAAGCTTTAAACTGACCCCTCTCTTCAGAGACTTTTAACCTTAAGAGGGAAACCTGTTGTAACTGGCAATTGCTGGTGACGAGGATCAGTGTAGGAACTTGGCGGCCATCTTGGTGAGTGAGGGTCGTATATCTGCTGGTGTTTGCGACCGAAGCACTCCACTTACTGGCTTTCTTCACACAGGGGTGGAGCTGCTGCTAGCCACGTGCAGACAAGATCAGGGCAGGAGTGACTGGCTGGGGGTCGTGTGTGCTCTGTAAGCTACGCCCTGTGTGTGCTCCCAAGAGACAGAACACAGCTGAAGTCAGTGTGAACTCATCGGGAAGACAAGAAACACAGAAAAGAGGCAGGGTTAGTACTGAACTGTAGAAGGTGGGCCTTCGTGCCGCGGGTGGTAGTGGCGGGGGAAGGGCACCACACAGGTTGCAATAATTAAACAAACAAGCATTTGCAATGCAATAAGACTCGCATTTACGCGAGACCTATTGCATTGCAAACGGGCGGGAGGGGGCAGGGGGGCGCGAATGCACGAACAGCAGGAGTGCTGGGAGGGGCGAGAAGGCACGGACTGCGGGGGGGGGGAGAAAATAGTACTCAAAGTAAAGGGGCCAGTAGCCATGTAAGGATACAAATGACGACATGGCCGTCATAGGGAGGGACTAACAGGCCTATAAACCAATGGAAGGCAGCAATTGGTAAAGGACAAAGACACAAGCCAATGAAAAAGGTGGGCGGGGGAGTGGGCGTGGCTTCTCTCCCGTACTCAACTACCCCAGATCAACCCCAGAGCAGCGCTTGAGCGCTGGCTCAGGGCTCGACCTAAAAACGAAATTTATCTGGGGTTGCTGAGCAAGCTGCCACAATCCTTTCAAGTCTCAGTACCTCTCACAGGCGCACAGGTGCATCTCCAAAAGCTTGTCAGCTCAATGGCTCAAGGGAGCCTTTTCAAACAGAAGGGGGATGGGAGCACACTGCTTCACCTCCCAGCACAGTTCACCCCTTAGCATTATGGTAAATGCAGTTCATTTTAAATGCTTACTTGAGTTTTTGCTGAAGTATTTCACCTAAGTTGGTGCAGGTTAGTGCTGTCAATCTCTAGACACGTGTTTCTAGATATTATCCTTCATCAGTAGAGATAAAAAACGAAATTTATCTGGGGTTGCTGAGCAAGCTGCAAAAATCCTTTCAGGTCTCAGTACCTCTCACAGGCACACAGGTGCATCTCCCTTCCGCAAACACACTCTCAAATCCATCCAATGGTTGACAACCTTAGCAATCCATCTTTTAGCATTTTCTTATGTGTTCTCTCATTTTTCATGTAGTCCCACTGATTCAAGGATTCAAACTGTGAAAGTCCGTGCTCAGCCTTCAACTCAAACATGGCATAACTCAGATTCTCTATATTTTTTCTTTGAATGTACCATACTTTTTCCTGCCAGCATTATTTCTATTCTATTCTCTGAGGCATTGGCATGTATATAATTCATGAGCCATCAGCATTTCATGGGCGGGGATACCAATCAGGGGTGGAGCATCTCCTTCATTAGCAGAAATCGCTGGCTTATTCAAACGAGCACCAATTATAACCTCAACCTAACTCACAAAACATAACCAATTCCACCAATCACAGTATAACTTCAAAACGGTCTTGAAAAGCAATACACAAACTAAAACAAACACCTTGCCTGCAAATCGGGATAGAGGTTGGAAAACCAAACTCACCACGGATTAGGGAAAAATACTAACCCTGGTCGGTGAACTCCGCTCCGCTCGTGGAGTTTGCGGAGTTTTCTGCACTCCGCATTACGCGGAGATCGCGGAGTTCCCAAAAACTCTGCTTTGCGTTGCAGAGTTTTTTTCCTCGCTCGCGTTTGTCAACGTCAAGTTGGCGACCGCGAGCGAGGAAAATCAACCTCCCAGCGAGATTGTTCCTCGTTCGCGATCGTCAACATCAAGTTGGCGAGCGCGAGCGTGGAAAATCAACATCCCAGCGAGATTTCTCAACGTGGGGGGTCAGGTTTCTCATTGCGAGTGGTTGCGTATGCTCGCGACCGCTCGCGTTGAGAAACTGCCCGTTCGCGTTGAGAAAGCTGCCGCTTCGAGTAAAAATCTACTCGAGCGGCAGAAAAGGAAAGCTTGCGCTGTGCATGGTGCCGTTCGCAATGATTGCACAGTGCGGACAAGCATCCGGCACTGTGCAATCACCGCGAACGGCATTTTTTTATTATACTCAGCCGCTCGCAGAGCTCTGCGTAGTGCGACTGAGTTTTTTTTGCACTTTGCATTGCTCCGCGATGTGCAACTCCGCGAACCCCGCCCAGGGTTAAAAAATACTCAGAGTACTTTAAGTCATACTAGGAAGGTTTCCAACTAGCAGTAATCCACCTTTGAGTCAGTGCATCTATGTCCCATGCACAAAGAAATCAATAACACCATCCTGATTAGCTCATAAACAGCCAGATTATTAAGGGCGTCATACGACTTTAACCTATAGGACTTTAACCTATAACCTGATGTATGGCCCATACCTTTTCAACAGACATCCTTAATATTTCAGCTCGGGATTTTGGATTTCCTTGAATTCGCTAACCTTACACATAAATTCAGAAAACCTTTGCACATAAAATCACAATATTTTTCATCAAGAGCACAATTTAAAACAAGTTCAGCAATTTGTGCAAAACATTACAATGCAGATTTCGATGTTTGCTGTGCACACTCACACCAACTCCACAATGCAATTTCCACTACATCCCAGAACAATTAACTCACTCCAAACCACATGCTACAAGACAACGCTAGTTTACCATCACAATTCGCATAACAACTTACACAACACATGCAAGATAGCTCACTTCTCAAAGTCCTATTGATACTTATGTGATGCCACCTGGACAACTTCAACATCTCAAGTACATCTGCATAATATATGCAGACCAGAATTCCATCACTCTACCAATTTTAGTATGGTGCAGATTTCTTTTAAATTTGTGCACCAAATTAGCACTAATTTACTGCATTTTGCACCAATTTGCCTGTACCCATCCTATTTGCCAGTAATCATCCTCTATTACCAAAATCTGTCTGCGGTTTTCACTAAAAAAAAGTGCTGATTGGATGGATGGGCTCTGTGGGTGAAATCAAAGACAAACTGCCATAGGGACTGCTCAGTAAGAACAAAAGAAACGCTCTGATACACATCCCAAAAACTGCACATTTGATAGTTTCAGTAGATTAGAGAATCATGAAATTTGCATGGTGTGAAGTGGCACAATGGGCTGCACTAATAAAGATATACTGACAGAAACGTATCAACATTGTAGAAATTGTTTTACGTAAAACAGGCTCACTCTAGGAACCCACCTAAAATTAATAATCAATCTGCACCTCTAACCTACATACAAAGGAAAATAACATTACACGATTTAACAATAAACCATTAAAATGAATGAAAGCTCAGTTCAACCAGCAGGCAGCATCAACCTTGATCATTTGCAACATTACCCGCAGGCTTCCTTCGAAGCACATTCTTTGATACAGTGGAAGTAAATAACACCATGGAACAGATTACATGTTTGTCTATTTTATGGAAAAGGGAGGAGAGAGAGAAATCATGCACACTGTGCATCTTTTAAAAGGCACATTTTTTCAGCTGTAAATGCAACCAGACCAAGACCCAGTAAATTAATTTTTCCGGCCTACTTATGCAAACTTAAACACATGAAAATAAACAATAATCTTTATTAATTAAGTTGATCTAGTAGTGGTCTCAGAGTGGATTTGCTTTACATTTTCCTCAGGTAATACGGTAACTCGAGGGCAAGGAAAAGAAAGTGATGACATTTATGAGGGCGTTTATGGATGGATGTGGTTTTGAAAGAGTGACTGTGTAATACAAGGCCTTATGTTCCCTGGTGGGTGTCTTTACTCCTTTGATGTCTTTGTCATGTCGGATGGCAATAGGAAGAGGTTTAAGAGTGAATATGAAATGCAGCTTGGTCAGTCAGAATCCCTGGTTGGGTCCCCTCCTGATTACAAATCCCAGTGAAGTGTAACCACTATCTCTGCATCTAATGACACTGCCCACTTATCGTCAACATCATTCTGTGTTTGCTAAAGTACATGGATGAGCGATCACAGATGCCATGCAGAGTATCAGTGTGGAACAAAGCCTACTTGGTCTTTGTGAACAAGGGAGGGTATTACTGCTCTTAACCAATTGGTGGTACTTTAACTAAACTCTTCATATCTAGATTGAGTATTGTAATATTGGTCTGTACCTGGAGAAGACTGTAAAATATCACAGAGTAACCCTTTCAAGCCAAAAGTGGCAGGGTATGTGTAGGAGAGTAGGATCTGACTCTTATGGTTACCCCCACTTTTTGCTGATGTCTCACTGTTTTTCGACTTTAGTCTGGCTGGGGCTCTGCTATCCAAGACCCCAGCCTAGCTGCTTCCTCTCTAAATTGATTCCATGTACCTTAAGTACACTTCAGATTGGATTCTGGGGTGCCCTTATAAGTCCCTAGTATATGGTATACTATGCACCCAGGGCATAGGTACCCCAGAGGCCTACCAGGGGCTGAAGCATGTCTTGTGCCACCCCTGGAAAGCCATCCAAAATGACACCACAGGACTGCTACTGCAGCCTGAGTGAGGTGGTGCATGCACCCCTTACAGAGATATAGGTTCACTATATCTCACCTATCACTGCACATAGAAACCTATCAGTCACCCCTATGGCAGGCCTTATCAATCCTGAAGGCAGGGTGCTTGGTTATATGTGAGAGGGTGCCCATGCATGAGCAGAGCCGCTCTGCAGCCCTTGGAATCTCCTCTCCGGGGTTGTCTGTGGGGCAGCCTGACCATATACTCTTAAGTGCATTATATCCTCGCGGTAAATGCTAACTTTGGGATGGCTGCACGGAAACATGTCGTGTTTGGTGTCAAACACCTTGGAATCATACCCCCACACCAGTAACTGGTGTGGGAGTATGATCCCACCCTTCTAGAGGGAAAGACATGACAGCACCGGTATACCCGGTACCAGCTAAATAGAGCCCTGGCATCACAAAATGGATGCTGCAGCCACAGACACGAGTCTGGCCTCCTGCTGCTGACCGAAACTCCGGCAGGGGAGGCCTGGACAATAGGTTTCCTGTCACAGGGAGGTGTTACCACCTCCCAGACAGGCCTTAGTGGATTTGGGCTGGGTGGGTGCACTCCAAGAGGGCTTTGAAGTCCTGCACTGGGGGCACATTTGGTGTCCTCGTGCATACCCCAGTTCAAACCGGTTGCAGGGGCTGCCAGCCCCTGCTCTGGCGTGAAACTGGACAAAGGAAATGGGTGTAGCCACCCCTCTTTCCAAACCCTCCCATAGGTGGGTCCACAGAGTTAGTCCAACCCCTTTCTTAGGTATAAGTAAGGAACCCCTGGCAACAGGACTTTAGATATCCCTGGACAAAACTCTGCAACTGAATCCTGGAACTTCAACGCTCTACTCAAGACTAGAGGACTGAAGAAATCTCCCTTGGGGTCAAGGAGTGACTCCCCTGCTTGGCAGGCACCAACAAAGCATTTGCCAGTCTGCATCTCCGAAGCTTCCGCCGGACTCTGAAGTAATTGCAGCCCAGGAAGAGGATTTCCAAACTTCTCAGAGGCCGACCCGAGTCCCCAGCAAAGCTAAGACCCGCAGCCCTCACGAGTGACGTGGAACCGGAACTCCTGGATACAGTGCACATTTGCTAGAGCATCAACTTCTCAACATCTCTTGAAGTTCTGCTTTGGGTTACTTGTAGCCCAGGCCCCGAGCACCATTTGCACTGAAGATTGTGAGCCTACACTCCACAAGTGTTCCGTGGGCCCGCTTCTTGCATTTCTGCTTGAGGCTCCTTCGCGATCCCTGGTCCGACAACTGGTGGGTCCCTGTGAAGGCAACTCTGATTTTCCTTGGGTTTTTCTGATTGTTCCAGATGTGCCCTGACTCCCCACCGAGTGGTGAGTCCCTCAGACCTTGCTGGTCTGCACCGAAGCATCTTTCTTCTTTCTGCGTGGGTTGCTGTTGCCAAGGCTTGTTGTGTTCAATCCGGACACCAACGCTGCAGCACTCGACATCCTTTGTGGGATAGCTCGAATCCAGCTCCTGGTTGTCATCAACGCCTCCTGGTCCTCGTGGCTGAAGAGTCAAGCTTCACCTCTTTCACCTGAAGCACCCAACATCGGTGGGCATTCGACTATCGTGCCCCTGGTCACTGGCAAGTGACCCAGACTCTGTCCCCTCTGCTTTCAGGTTCTTCTCATCTTCGATCCAGGCTTGGATCTCTTCGGACACTTCGCATCTTCCCGGCAGCAGCACTTCTCTGCAGACTGCCATTGAAAACGACGACGCGACCCGACACCATTTGACACCTATGCACCCGGCTTCCCTGGGTGAGGTAACTCGAGTACTCTGGTGCTCCCATGGGTGTTGACCCTAGAACTGTCTAAGTCCAAGAGGGTTTGGTCCTAGTCCATTTCTAAGTGTCCTTAAACTCTAAAACTCTAACCGCGACTTTCCCATAGACGATAACGGAGCTCGCGGCTGTGTTCACACACTGCACACAGCCCCCGTGGGTCCCGTGTCACTACCTTGGGTGGTTCCTTGGGGTCCCAGCGATTCTACAGGCTCTAGGCCTTGTGTCTACTTAAGTCGTGGTTCTTATACCACTTTCTTAATATATGGTTTGGTACGCCCCTAGGGCTAATCGTATATTGTGCTACTTTACTGTGCTATTTGACTTGTAACTTGTGTACTTTGACCTCTAGCCTCATAAAGAGACTATTGGGTAGTGTTTAGTAATAAATACATATATTTTATATATATACCTGGTGTGGTTCTCCTTTCATTTGGTCATTCATGAGATTATAGACTGGTAAAACAAACAGCTTAACACTCCTTCAAGACTTAGGGGCCGATTCTGATGCGGGTTGGAAAAGCTTCCCGACCTTATCGGTTGGGAAATGGTGTCCGACCCACTCGGATCGGGAAAGTCCGACCGGCGGAGTAGGATGCATCCGGCTGCTTCCAGATACGATTTGGTTGAACTCCCATTGACTTCAATGGGAACATTTGTTCCTAACCGCATCAGAATTGGGCCCTCGGTCGGGAAGACACGTACCCGATCCGATTTGGAAGGAGCAAATGCCGTTAGGAGGCCTTCCTAACCGCATCAGAATCAGGCCCTCGGTCGGGAAGCTTTTCCAACCCGCATCAGAATCGGCCCCTTAGCCTGAAGGCTGCTCTCCATAGCTACCACTAGGATAGCTTTCAATAAAGGTTGTCTTTAAACCTATCATCAATAAAGGTCGTTTGGACTGGTGCAAGGTGCCCACTATAACTAGTGGACAGCATATACCAGGCCAACTTCTCACAGTATATAAAACCAATAAAAAACAAACTTCCCTTTTCTGCTCACACTTAACAACTACTACTCATTAAGTCAATCAGAATGCACTGAATAAAGTTCCATATCAATAGTAATGAACTACACCATCAACAATGACTGTCTCCTTTTTATATAAAAAATATATGTATATTTATTACAATGATTCAAATGCATATCATTATATATACAGTGTACAAATCAGTAAATACACAATACAATAAAAACTACAATAAAATCTCGAGTCTAAAAACATTCAAACTCTTAATCAGTGTCACAAATCATCTGTGTAGCAATTAATTTCAGTACTTAATTAAACATTCCTTATATCAAATCCTCTATTTGTACACCCTCTGTGGACCATCAGTTATGACTGCTCATGCCAAGCTACCAAGGGGGTGAGCAGGGGTTATTTTAGGAGTGTAACTATCAAATCCTGACTGGGAAGAAGGGTCTCTCCTTAGACAGGGTAACAGCCTGCCAACTAGAGACCCCCATTTCTAACACATCCTATGAGTACTTTTGATCTGGACTGGTGAAGCAATACTCTAGCTATCTCACTAAATATCTTGGGGCATATTTACGAGCCCCTTTGCATCACTCCTGCACCATGCAATGTGGTGCAAGAGTGACGTGACTTAAAAATGAGATTTATGAAGCCACCAAAGGTGACCTTGTGTGGCCCTGAGTGGCTTCATAAATATTGAGTAATGCAATGCTGCTCAAATTGCTGCATTGCACTACTTTGCACCAGGGAGGCATTTCCTTGGGTGTTGCGTGGGTGTTCCCCTGAAACATTCATGGGTTTTTTAAGCATTCTCAGGTTTACCAGAAGTGGTAGACCTGGGAATGTGCCAAATACCCACGCCTCCCCAGGTGAGACATAACAAGGAGAAAAATCTTAATTTCAACTCATTTTTAGGTCGAGCCCTGAGCCAGTGCGCAAGCGCTGCTCTGGGGTTGATCTGTGGTAGTAGTCCCCGCCCATCTTTTTAATTGGCTTGTGTCTTTGTCATTCCTAAATGCTGCCTTTCAATTGGTTTATAGGCTTGTTAGTCCCTCCTTATGATGGCCATGTTGTCATTTGTATCCTTCCAAGGCTACTAGCCCCTTTACTTCGAGTGCTGCACGGTATGTGTTATTTAGATTGTGAGCACTATTTTCTTTCCGTGCCTTCTCGCCCCCGACCGCCCGCACTCCCATTTGCAATGCAATAGGTCTTGCGTAAATGCGAGTCCTATTGCATTGCAAATGCTTGTTGTGCTATAGTTAGTGCTTTGTTTACTGTAGACTTCTTCTGGTTCTTCGCGAGTCCAACGATCTGCTGTGGCACTGCTGTTGCTATAGAAACCACGCTGGTGTTGTTACGTCCTCTTAATCCTGCGACTTTTCACCTCGCGTCACAAGGTCACATGACCAGACCAAACACGGCTGCTGCAGGGCGCTGATACAGCCAGAAGTGGCTGCTGCAATCCACCCGCATCGCCTCCTCGATTACCTGAGAGCCCTCTGCAGCTGCACCGCCGAGGCACGACTTTCTCCCCCACCTGAGCCGCGCTGTGAGACGCCTACGGGCCCGACATGCAGAGTGAGCAGAGGCCTGTCGACCGAGAGGAAGTGAGTGAGAGTCAGAATATACAGTATTAACAGAGATCCTCATCTACAGTGCGCGTTCCCCGTATGCCATGTAGAGCCCTTAATAGTGTTGGCAGGGAGAGAGGCTGTGCTTGAATGTCTCCTATTGCATGACCCTAGAGGAGCTTGGAAACATCCTATTTAGAGGGGCAGTAAAAGGCGCATTTTGTAGAGACACAAAGAGGCACTCGAGGATTACCTAAAGCAAAAGGACCAGCTACCCCCCCCCCCATACTCGATGGAGCGAGTTGAACGGGCGCAGAGAGCTCGAAAGCACGCAAAAAAGCCTTGGTAGAGTTAGAGATCTATCACTGCTAAGATTCATAACTGTACTTTCCTCCTTTCAATACTGCTGTGAGCAGGGGCCATAACCCCCAGTACATAGAGAAGAGGTTGGTAGAGTACCTTAGAAATGCCATACAACAAGGTGCAGAGATCCACACCACCGTGGTTACGATCCCAATAGCGGAGGGATCTGGCACTTACCACAGTACAGAGGAACAGATATCACTGCCAATTCGAGGAATATGGGAAGATCCCGGATTACCATTTCTAATGACATTGAAAGATTATTTTCAGTTGTTGTAGGAGCCTACATGCCATGCCTTTTCATTCATTTTTGGTCTCCACGTCAGCAGAGCATTCTTCTATTGTTCATTCAGATCCATCCTTTGGGCCTGATTCACAGAACTAACTTACGTCAAAAACGTAGACGTAAACGTAAACATAAACGTAAAGTTAGTACTTTTTAGGTATTCACAGAATACACTTACTCATTTTGGTATTCACAGAATGAACTTACTCATTTTGGTATTCACAGAATAGTACTAACTTTACGTTTACGTTTACGTTTTTGACGTAAGTTAGTTCTGTGAATCAGGCCCACTGGGCCTGATTCACAGAACTAACTTACGTCAAAAACGTAAACGTAAACGTAAAGTTAGTACTATTCTGTGAATACCAAAATGAGTAAGTGTATTCTGTGAATACCTAAAAAGTACTAACTTTACATTTACGTTTATGTTTACGTTTCTGACGTAAGTTAGTTCTGTGAATCAGGCCCAATGTGTCTACTACGGTGCCATATACAATGTGTGGTTCTGTATTTTGTTTATGATTCTTTCAGAGGAGGATAGTTTCATTACTTCTTTCATCTAGTTCTCATACTTTGGGCCATCTCTAGGATTTCCACTTTCTCGTGATTCATTATTTGGCTGTTGTCAATCGCCATACTAGTCACCACACCTGGTGGCTGTTGAGTTCTCTGTTCCCTGAGAAGTCCTGCAAAAGTTATGGCATGGGCCTTCTCTTGAATCTTCGACCTCTATCACTGCCCATCTTGTACCAGATTCCTGCCCAGCAATTAGTTAGTTTTCTTCATCACCATTCCTTATGTCCGCAGTTTCACAGTTTTAAGTGTTACACCTTAGGCATTTTTAGTCACTCTGGAGTACCTTTATGATTAGCAGCTGTGGTGTTTAATGAGTTATATAATGGTTAAAATAGATTAATTTCAAGCTTTTCAGGTTTCCTGTTAGATTCTCTCACAGAAGGAATATTCAATTTCATTGGAGTGTCCATTTGATTAATAATGCTTTATTAATTGTCTCCATATCCCGGAAGCTAATGCTTTGCAGCATCTCCATTTTGCCATTAAGATGTGAACAATATGCCTTGTATTCATAGCCATGGCTTCTCTTGTGTATAGTGACAGTAGTGTTATTTGTCCAATTGGTATTGCTCTTGCATCTTCTAAAAGGATTGCCATGGCTGGTTTCAGCATATGGTTTACAATAACTATTTCCTTTTCTTTCCAAGCACGCCTGTTCACAAGTTTGCTGCCCATTAGTAAACCATTTGAATCAGGATTATTATGTGACGAATTGTGTAAACCTTTTAATGGATTTTTATGTACTGGTAACTTTTATGGTTTTATATGCTAAAACCGAATAAAGATGTTTGATTGATTGAACCACATAGTTCTATATTGGACCTTCATTGTGAAACATTGAATATTTTGTTAACTCCTTAACAAATCTTCTGAACTTCCATGGTAGGTTTACAGAAAGGAATTTCCACACTTAACTTCTGTGCAGAATTACAGTTGTGTGTCATTGCTAAGTGTATTTTGTCGTTAGCAGCAAACTCTTCCAAAGCAAAATAAGTGATCAATTGATATAATTGATGCACCTTGTGATATATTTCCAAGTATGACGATCACCGTCCTCATGCTGATGTATCAGCATTAAGCTGGCTATGTTATGTTAAATTATTTATTTAATTATGTATGTATGTATGTATTTGATTATTTAGTAGAGCATTATACCAGAAAATTATTCTAGCCTCAACGAGTGTATGGAGGGCCGAGGTGAAGCTAAGCCACGAGCAAGCACAAACAATTACTGAAAAAATAAAAAGTTCAAGAGACCATTAGGCACTCAGGGAGAGATTGTTTAAAATGATTTTTTTCCTCAGAGGCTTTGAGGATCTTCAGTTTTTGGGCAGTTTTGTCACAGGTGGGAAGATCATTCCATAGCTGTGTTAAACATGCTAAGCATATTTGTAAAGCACATTGTTCAAGGTAGTTTCTTGGTGATCAAGACCCAAGATAACAGATTCTACAATTTCAAGCTTGGTGCATTCCCTCCCAAAATGCATTTCTTCATTTGGATATCTATAACTTTAAGGCATGTACAAGAAGCGGAAGCAATAGCATTCTTAACAAATAAGCAAATATATGTGCCATCACTATTGAGATCTCTTACATCTCATCCCAAACCTGATTTGTAGCTTGTCATATTATACAAATGCAGAGGTTTTTGTAAGTACTGGGTAGTAGTTGGTGAGCACTTGGCATCTGTTTTATTTGAGGCCAAAGTACATAATGCTTTCATGCACTTATGTAAAGTCATTGCCATTTGCCTGATAAGTCCCCCAGAACGGCAAATCTGAAACTGAGAACTCCACTCGTCCATATATTTTGTTCTTCCTGCTGCAGCCTTTATTCCTTGCCTCTAATGGACGACCTTTGCTAGGACATACACATGCTACTATAAAGAGACATTTTGATCAGGAGCAACACTTCCTGGTGCACCTGCCTATCTCAAATATTTCATATACAAACCCTTTGCAATGCATGTGTACAATAGAAGTTCAATATAGAATTTTGGGGGCCAATACCAGCATTTCCCTTTTCGAGCAATATGTCATTTTATTAATCTCAGTCAAATGCATCATTAGTGTCACTGCAATGATCCAACAAATGGTAAATCAACACTTTTAAATCACTATTCAATTGAAATGAAAAATAAAATGATAACCATGGAGGACCTTGGTGTACCTGGTAAAAGCTGCAAGGCAGTTATGCTTGACACCAGTGATGCCACACACTCCATGGGGGAAGTGAGTATACTTCCTTGCAGCTAATAAAAGGAGGCAGAAACACAGCAGCTTGAGCCAGTTTATTGTCGAAGAATTGAAGAGGTGTCTCCTCAGCCCGGGTAGAAACAGACACAATTATTGGGACTGGATCAAATGCTCTCCACTTTACTACGAATATGATTGAATCTTACCATCATTAGTATGCTCTGTTTCTATTACCAATTTTAGACTCAAGGGAAATGTGCCCCTATTGGTTTGATCAGTGAAGGTGAGCTCACAAGAGTTTCACACTGGTGTGGTGTCACTTAAAAAAAAAAAATAACACCAATGGTCCTATCAGCAAACTCGATTTTCATTGTCTTTTTACAGACATTAAAAGATTGAAGAGAACCTGGTATGTCCCAAACAATTGCAATTATCCCCTTTACATCCCAATCCTACTGAAGATCTCTCAAGAATTCTAGTCTACCCCTTGCGATCGAACCGCACTGTGTCGAAACTACACTGAGGTTGTATATAGATCACAGGCCTAATCCCAGAGTGCAGTCAAATGTTATACATGGTAAATAGGACCCCCATGTGAAAGACTTGGAGATGTTTTCACAATTGGAAGTCAAAAAATTCCAGCAAAAATTCAGAAAAAAACCCTTAGCGTATGGGGAGGACTGGGTAGGGGATATAGGGATGCTGTCTATGAAGGCCAGAAGATTGTAAAAAGGTGGGTTTTGATATCTTGGCTTCTGCTGCCATGAACAGCTTTCAAAGAAGAAATTTTACGTGGATGGTGGAATTTTGAAAAAGTCTCACAATAGGCCATCATCTTCTGCTGAAATCCCTGTGTCAATACAATAAATAGCCTTGATGCCCAACCAATTTTGTCTTTATAAATATCGCCAATTAGTTTCATCTAATCATCTGCTTGCTGTTGGGAAGAGTAACTCTTGACATAATATGATATTCCACTTTCTTGTCGTTGACAGAATGAGAGACATATACCTTTAGAAAAGAACGAAGCAGTTTCTCTGGTTTACTCCGCTAATAAGGTCAGAAGCTCACCCGTTTGCTTTTTAGGCCGAGCCTGGGCAGCGCATGCGCTGCTCTGCAAGGCATGCTGTATTAGAGTATGCACTTGAAGCTCCGCCCACTCTACGCCCATATTTTTCATTGCCTTGTGTCTTTGTCCTTTGTAAATGCTGGCTTCTGATTCAGTAATCAGCTTGTTAGTCCCTCCTTAATACTGCCTTGTCTTCATTTGTAACCTCCCATGTGGACTGGCCTTTTTACTTTTGTTGTTACACAGTCTGTGTTATTTAGTCTGCAAGCACTATTTCTTCAGTGAGTTTTGTCTTACTGCAGGCACGACGTGCTTTGCAGCAACATTCAGGGCGCCATGCGTGCTTTCACTTTCCAAGCAGCCGGGACAATGGCGGCCGCTTCTTTGCAATGCCATAGATCTCACATTTAGGAGAGTTTGAGCTATTAGCATTGTAAATTACAATAGCTTAAACTCTCGTAAATGCGACACCTATTGCTTTACAAATATTTTTTTTGTGGGTTGTTTCCAAGCGCCCCATACCGCGCTTGCACTTAATAGAGGCCACGCCCCATTCCTTAGACGTGGCTTGTCTAAAGAAAGGGGCATGGCCTCTATTAAGTGCAAACACTGCATGGGGCACTTGGAAACAAACAATATTTGCAAATCAATAGGTCTCACCCTTGCGAGAATTTAAGCTATTTACATTTACAGTGCCCATAGCTCAAAGTCTCATAAATGCGAGACCTATTGCATTGCAAATGCTTGTTTCCTCTTTCTATGCGTGCTGCATTCTCCAACACACACAGAAAGAGGAAAAAGCCTCATGGGATTGTTTATGTGCAGGAAGGTGACCCTTCCAGCACAAAAACAATCCTCTTTACAATGTAGACACCCATGCACCCCAAAGGGTGCCAGTGCAGGGGAAATGGCAGGAATGCACCGTATTGACTTAAGTATAGTGCATTCCTGCCCTTTCCTTGTCCTGCAGTGCAGCGCTGCAAGGTGACTTGTTGTGCTGCACTGCGTGACTTCACCAAAAATATGGCCACCCACTCTTATCCTGTATTGATGTATGTACTGATTCTATTAACAATGATTGGTGCTGTACTGTTCTTATCACTGGTGAATGGTGGTCAGCAGTTCAGAACCTATAAAATTTGGAAAAGTATTGCATATTGTCAGGGGATTGGAACATGCAAGAATTGGTTTTGTAGGACAATTGATCAGTTGTTAGGGAATATCCTGTTTGTAGTAGTAAATAATAACTAGATTTTAAGTACAGCAGTTAAAACAGCTTATTTATAGTGCTGTTATGAAGTATTACAATTGCCCAATTTATTGAGACTTAATTGCGTTTTGAAGGATAAAATACTGAGTGTACAGGTATTTTTTACAAGAACTTGTAAATGTAAAACATTTATTATTTATGCATCTTCTCTTTATTTGATTGTTGCAACTCTGGATAATTACATTTTAACCATATAGTTGCAGGTATCGGCCAATGGCCGACACCTGCACCCCCTCCCCAGTGTGGGTGTCAGCTATTGGCCGACACAGAGGAGAGCAAGGAGTTTTCTTTTTTATACCTGAAGCTCGGGCTGCTTGGCAAGAGCCTCTCGAGAAGCCTGAGCTTTTATTTTTGTAGGTAACGATGATCAGTGCGCTGATGTCATTGCATACAAAAGTGAAAGTAAAACGAGCCGAAGAGCTTGTTTCAATTTCACTGAATCAGTGCTCGGGGATGATATATCAGCCCCCCGGGCACTGATTCTTATGAAAGAGGTAATGTTGGAATGGGGAGAATCTCCCCTTTCCAATGGTACCTCTGCCCAGTGGATCCCTGCTTGGGGATCGCCACAGGAGAGCGATCCCCAAGCAGGGATCCAAAGTGATCCACCCACTAGACATCAGTGAAAAGGGGAACAGCCCCTTGGACAAGGGCTTGTGTCCCACCTTAATTATTTTTATATTTAAGTCTTTCTGCCTCCCTGGCTGGCAGATTGGGGCAATAACCCCAGATCTGCCCCCCGCGGTGGCAGAAAGCCCACTAGACACCAGGGATTATTGATACAAAGGGTGTGTAGGGGTGGGGGCTCCTCAGCATGGGCATGGTCTTTCCCAATCCCACATTAATTGGGAAACAGTCTTTCTGCCACCCAGGGGCACAAAGCCCACTACATGCCAGAGATAGTTTTGTAACTATAGGGGTGGGGGCTGTCCACCATAAGCATGGTCTTGCCCCTGCCCAAACTAAATGCTGCAGCAGTCTAAACGCTCCCCAGGGACAGATTGAGGTCATTACTCCAGATCTGCCCCTCAGTGGGGGCAAAATGCCCACTAGAAGCCAGGGAATGTTTTCCCCCCACCCCAAATAATTTTCTTCCCTCTGGGGTAATTACCCACGATGTGCCCCCCCCCCGGAGATAGAAAGCTCACTATGTTATGTTATGTTATAACCATTTATAGCGCGCTCGGCTACTCATGAGTGTCCCGGCGCGAAAAACCAGTTAGAAAGAAACAGAATGGAACTAGGGGAGATTGTTATTAGGCGAACAACAGAGTTTTTAGTCTTTTCTTAAACACAGAAGGGTCGTTGATGATGCGTAGTTCTAGGGGGAGGGAATTCCAGGCCTCGGCCGCTTTGAAGGATAGCGAGCTCCCTCCAATCCTTGTCCGCCGAAAGCGAGGATCAGAGCTAAGCACTGTGAGGCAGAACGCAGATGTCTTCGTGGAGTATAGAAACTAAACCGCTTCCTTAAATAGAGGGGTCCTCGGCCATAGAGAGCTGAATGGGCCATCGTGAGGGCCTTAAATTTCACTCTTTGGGCCACTGGTAACCAGTGCAAATCTCGCAGATGATGTTTAACGCTGGACCAGCCAGGGATACCCAACAGAGCTCGGGCCGCAATGTTTTGGATGACCTGGAGTTTCTTAAGCTGGTATCCTGGAAGGCCAATATAAAGTGCATTGGCATAGTCAAGGCGACTGAGAATCAGGGCGCGCATGACCATCTCCCTAGCGGGCCTGGGTAATAAAGGAAGGAACTTCTTGAGAGACTTCAATGTACCAAAACATTGACCGGCTAGTTTTTTAAATTGTGTAGAGAACTTGAGGTTTTCCTCGAACCAGACACCCAGGTTCTTCACTGCCTGTCCCAAGGTGCTGGGGAGTGGATATTCTGGCGGCCAAAGTGCTTCCCTGAACTGTGGGGGAAAAGATCCGAATAAGAGGATTTCGGACTTGTCTTCATTACACTTTAACTGGTCGGCTGCGAGCCATTTGAAGACGGCTGACAGACAGTTTTTAGCTTTCGTTGGGGAAGTATCTGAGTCCTTCCAAGTGAAGAGGAGCTGGGTGTCATCTGCATATGCGATGATTTTTGCTCCCAGCTCCTCTGCCAGATAGACCAAAGGGGTAACATATACATTGAAAAGGAGAGGACTCAGGGTAGAGCCCTGAGGAACTCCGGTGGTCACCTTTGTGGGTTTGATGAGAAAGGAGGTAGCCACACTTGCTGTGATCTGTCGGCCAAAAATGACTTAATCCAGTCCCATGCAGGGCCAATGACACCAATGTAAGCAAGGCGCGCTAATAGCAGTGGGTGGGGCACCGTGTCGAAGGTGGCAGAGAGGTCCAATAAAATCAGAGCCGCTCTCCCGCCCTCGTCCAAGCATTCTCTGATGGCTTCTGCTATTTCCACAAGCACCGTTTCCGTGCTATAAGTAACTCTGAACCCTGACTGAGCGAGATGTAATGATCCTGAGTTCTCAACGAAATTGGCCAGCTGCCTAAAGACCGCCTTTTCACAAACCTTGGCAACCGCTGGAAGGAGGGAGATAGGGCGGTAGTTGGCGGGGTTAGCCGGGTCAAGAGAAGGGTTTTTAAGCAGAGGGAGGAGTTTAGCCTGCTTCCATTCGGGCGGAACTGTGGCAGATTTAAGGGATAAGTTAATAAGTGAATTAGCTTCCGGATTAACAACTTCAGCTACAGCCGCCAACAGGCGCGCATGGCAAGGGTCGGTGGGCGAGCCAGACTTCAAAGATTTCAGAATAGTCAGCGAGTCTTGGTGGGCAACAGCAGAAAACTCAGAGAGAAGTGTTTATTAGAACCATCATGACTAGAGCTGGCCATGTTCAGCAGAATAGATGGATCCTGATCATGGTCGAAACTGGCTTGTATTGTCTGGATTTTATCAATAAAGAAACTAGAAAGTTTCTCGCACCAGATGACTGATGAATGTATTGATATCTCCTCTGCCCTCGGGGTCACAAAACTTTGCACAATGGAGAAAATTTCCTTGGCGTTATTGCGAGACTCAGCTATGCGTTCAGCATAGTGCTGACTTTTGGCCATGTTAATAGAGGCATGGTAGCCTTTCTGGGCCTTTCTCAGTGCAATCTTGCGCGAGGGGGCAATAGGCAACTCTCCAGATCCGTTCTAATTTTTTACAATATTTTTTTTGCTCTTTAAGCTTCTTTGAAAACCAGGGTTTTGGTGGAGAGATTCTAGCTCGCTTTGCAGCGCCAGATGGAGCTAGCTGTTCCGCTGCCTGTGAAATCCACCTCTCAAAATTTTTCACCGCTCCCTCCAAGCTGGTAGAAGGGGGCAGACGGGAATCTGTCAGCATTGAGCAGAAGGCTGAGGGATCAATTTTGTGAATGGGCTTCCCCTGGACCTGTTTGCTCAAGGCATAAGGCACTTGAGAGGTCCAAGAGAAATTGATCAGAAAGTGATCGGACCAGGTTACTTGGAGGGGTTCAGAAGTGCAGATGGGCAAATTGGAGCAGATCAAATCTAACGTATGCCCTCCCTGATGAGCAGGGACATTAACCCATTGAGTGAGATGAGCGATGTTCAAAGAATCATAAAGCTCCTTGGTGTCCCTCCCCTCTGAACAATCGATATGAATATTAAAATATCCAAGAAGAAGAAACTTGGAGAATTGCAATGTTAGAGGAACAACAATGTCGTCAAGAGCTTTTAGGAAATCTCCGGGGGGGCCAGGAGGTCGATAGATCACCATGCCACCCAGCGTAAAATGCGGCGAGATAATAATGGAGAAGTCAAGCGCTTCGCCTTCTCCAACTCACTAGATGCCAGTGACATTTTTTTAAAACAAATATAGAGGTGGGGGATGCCCACATGGGCATGACAATGCCCCCACCCCAACTAAATGGGACAACAGTCTTACTGCCCCTCTTCGGAGGCATATTGAGGTAATATCCCATGATGTGTCCCTCGGGAGGGGGGGGGGAGTAAGTCCAGTAGGAGCTAGAGATTTTTTAATATGTAGGGCTGGGGACTGCCCAGCATGGGCATGGCTATGCCCCCACCCCAAGTAAATAGGGCAATAGTATTTCTGCACCCCGGGGGAGGCAGATGGGGTAATTACCCATGATCTGCCCACCGGGGAGCAGTAAGCCCATTAGGCTCCAGGGAAAGGTTTTTTTTTTAATATAGAGGTGGTGGCTCCCCCTATGAGCATGGTTACGCCCCATCCCAACTAAAAGGGGCAACAGTCTTTCTGCCCCCTGGGGGCAGATTACAGTAATTATCCCTGATCTGCCCCCCACAGAAAGCCCACTAGATGCCAGGAATTTTTCTTTTTTAATATAGGAGTGGGGGCTGCCAAGCATGGGGCAACAGTCTTTCTGCCCCCCCGGGGGCAGATGGGGTAGTTAACCTCGATCTGTACCCCAGGGTATCAAAAAGCCCACTGTAAGGCAGCAATGTGTATTTTTAATAAAATAATGGGATGGGTCTTTCTCAATCTAACATCAGGCCCCACTCTCACCCATAAAACCTCAACAGTCTTTCTGCTCTCCTGCAGACTAAAGCATCCCATCCCAATGATAAGCAAGAGGACAATTGATTCTTTTGGGTGTTGGTTTTACATATGGGTCAGGAGAGTTTGGCTAACTCCCAGTATCATTCCCCTTGTAACGGTGAACTTCAGCACTTTTTGAGCTTAGGTAGGCTGCCACCTGGAAAAACCTACCAGACCCAGACTGTTCTGAAAATTAGACATCTGGAGGAGTCCAGGGTGGTATGCTTCGCATGCATACCACACCATTTTCTTACCCACAATGCCTTGCAAACCTCAAACTTAGACAAAAAGACACATTTTCCTCATATTTCTGTAAGAACTTCTTGAACCTGTGGGTAGCCACACATTTCCTACCACACAGCATTCTGACAAGTCTTCTGATAAAAATGGTACCTCACTTGTGTGGGTAGGCCAAGAGACCTTCACACAAAAGTCCCTAAAGTGCTACGTGGAGAGATCAGCAATAGGGGTAGCTGTGGGATTTGGGGCCACGCTCGGCCTCCACCCATGGAAACCTACCAACCACAGACATTTTTTAAAAGTAGACAACCAGGGAATTCCAGGCTAGTGTGTCTTGTGTGAATTCCATGAGGTTTTCTTACCCACTTTAAACCTCAGATTTTGCCTGAAATTACGCATTTCCATCACATTTCTGTGATGGAAACTTCTGGAATCCACAGGAATCCACAAAATTCGTAAAACCCAGCATTTCCCCACTTGTGCTGATAAAAATGCTGTGCCGCTTGTTTGGTTGGGCCCAGCAGCTAAGGGGTTAACATAATTTGAGCATGCAAGTAAACCCAGTTTTTCTTTCTTTTCTGATTAATACAATAGAGTTGCATTTAAGAATATCATTGACAGAATTATGGTATACAAATTTATTGTCCGACATAAATAATGAGTCCTAAACGATGTTTACAAAAATAAACCATTTAGTGTAGATATATTGTTAACACCAATCAATGGGGTGATATTTTGGTAAATTATATTTAGGACACAATATTTTGCAAACTATATGTTGCCCACAAAATGTGGGTACCTTATCACCTGTAGACTCTAGAGGACTACTTGTAGTTTCTCCCAAAAATAAAACATCAGGAACCTCACATGAAGATTCTGAGTCCTAAAAGTCTGAGTCTTTACATGTTATTTTTAACACACTGTGGACCAACTTGTTCTGGATCAGTACCTGCATTTCTATGCATGCAGATTCACAGAAAATACACATAGATTTCAATGACATTTAACAATATTAAATGTCATGTAATATATGGTACTGAATGTGTAAAAACGTGTTTGGCGAGGCTTAAGGTTAAATTGACACAGCAGTGATGTTAGCTAAGGTTAAGGTAGTACCTTACATTGTGGATTTTATATCTTTTAAGGTTTTGTGCTGTGGCCATTATTACAATCTAGTCAACATTCACTCCCTTTCATCGTTATTTATATCAGGTAATTTCATTGGTGTTCATAGATGCACATGTAGTCTAACTATTTATGTTTCTTTGCCTTTGATAAGATATTGTGGTTGATTAGCACTGCTCCTAAGTGGAGGTATTTCGCTGAGCATCACATCCTGCCCAAGGGCAGAGGGGGATAGTTAGAGTCCATCCTGGACCTGCCTGGGGCATAATGGTCTTTTTTAGACACAAGCCTTCCCAATGGGAATCGGGTTATTGGACATTTGTTGCATTTTCCCCCCACAATGTCCAAATGTGGAGTAGACATTTTACTGACCCCCCAACTCCTTGCTGAAGGACAGGGGCAGGGTGTAGTCCTCTGCTGTGCCCTCCTGGGAGACGCGGTGGTTTTTTGTGAGCACAGGCCTGCTTGTATTTCTCAGCAATGCGATTACAGAATTGAATCAATGAGACTCCAAATAGTTATTTCTCCAGTTTGTCCATACTATGGTTAATGTGAAATTAGATACGAGGGGGTGTGACCAAGCAAGATGGCTGACTACATATGTTGAGCTGAGGCTCTGCGCACACCTGCTACATCCTGAGACATCCTACTGCCCGACCACCGCTGCCTGGAAACTGAATGCCGTGTTCTAGCTGGGGAAACCCGTCCTTACCATGTACCTTGGTCTTAACCAGAGACAGACGATGAGAGGGGGTGATGAGAGATGGTGGCCACCCTGTACAAGGAGGTCTAGTGGGACAGTGCAGTGAGTGGGAGGCACCCAGCTCATGCTGAGCCCCCACCCTGGAGGGAATTGATTATGCCCCTGTTGCTACCTGGTGCCAATTCCAAGCGGGCCCGGCAGGCACCGGTCTGCTCGAGACATAAGCATTGTGGCCAATTCTGGGATGGACCAACGGGTGTCCCCTGACCCATTCCAACAAAAACATACAAATGTGGTCCATGAGCCGGGGGCCGGAGATGTGACCTGGTGCGGCCTGGCTGCAGTGATATTGTGTGGCTGGGCTGGCAGGGCTAAGGGCCCATTAGGTTGAGAGAAGTTACCACCTTTCCCACGGTCCCAGAGGGCGGATCAGTAGCGACATGGGGCCCGGGAGGAATTGCCAGAAAATTACTATCTTCATGCTGGAGTGAGACTTTCAGAGACAGCCTAGAGGTGAGTGGGTGCCGGTGTACCCTCAGGGTCACCACTCACACCATAGCTGACAGATTTGTGAGTCCCTGGGGCCAGGTGGCCACCGCACCACAAGCATGGGCCATGACAAACCACCTAGAACACAGCATCAAACCGGAATGGATCCATTTACAGGAACCAGGCATAGATCCATTCATCTGCCTGCACACAGCGGGAAACATCCCCCAACGGAGACAGCGGAGATCGTTGATGTGACAAAACAATCAAAACTGGCCCTGGAAAACAAAATGGATGCAATCAACATTAAAGTAACCTCCTGTGGATGGACCTCCGAAAGGTTAGCAAACTGACAATGGAAGCCAAAGTCACCACACTACAGCAGGAAGTACAAGACCTTAAGATGACAGTCAAGAAGCTAACTGACAAGAGTAAACCGATGGAAGACAGGCTAGATGATGCAGAGGGCAAATCTTGGTGTTGTAATGTTTGCTTCGTAGAATTTCCGGAATGAGAGTGATAGGATCCAACGACTTTTACAGATCAATGGCTCAAAGACACTGTGGAACCAGGAGATTTATCTGCATTTGTTGTAACTGAGAGAGCAACAGGGCACTGGCCTTGTGCCCCCCTCTGGGTATCCTAATTGCCCTCCCACGGCCCTAATTGCCAAAGTTCTTAACTATTGCGACCGGGAAAGCATTTTGCACTGGACTCGCAACCATGGAGACCCCAAGTTTGAAGGTCACACTATTTGGATTTTTACAGACTACACTAGAAAGGTTGAAGACTTGCTGAGTAGCCTTCTGGCTGTCAAGCAACGACTCCGACAAATGAACATCAAATATATGTGTCTATATCCCACTAAACTCTGTTTGGTGTATGGGGGAAATCACTTTTCTTCACAATGCCAGATGAGGTCGGAGATTGGATCAAAAAATCTCACACACCCAGTGGACAATGATCTGCGACCACTGGCACTGTCTAGAGTTGCCGGAGCTGACACCACCCATGTGGCTCTATAGGTTATATGGGTTGGATCCGCTAGCCCTGAGTGGAAGTGCAACAAGACAGCATGTTGGAGGTGGTCAGGGGTGGAACTCCTGAGGTTGGTCCAAATGGCTTATAACCTGAGCAGGAGGACGCATGCTCCACTGCTAGCGCAGGAGGAGAGGGGCAAGTAAAAAAAAATCAAACTTCTGGAGGGGTTGGTCCTGCCTGGGGTGCCTTACTTTCTTCAGCTGGCTTTTGGCGCATCATGACAATTGCACACTGACCCTGAAAACATGTTCATGTAGCAGACATTTTCCCTGCAGGGCATGCAGGGTACAAAAGCCATTTTTGTACGTCTTTTCAACTCTTTACTTGTTTTTCTCTTTTTTTATATTTCCATTAAACCAGGGAGAATTAGGGCCTCCGGTGGGGCCTTGCTTTTTGGGACAGGGTTGACACCTCGGCCCAGGTACCAGTGGCCAGGGCCTCACTGCAAATTACAGACTGGAATAGTTAATCAAGTCTAGTTTTGTGTTAATCTCCTGGCTTGTTGGGCTTGTTGTAGGCCTTACCATGCCTACAGGGGAAAGAGAAAAAGTTGTGCAATAGCTATTGGTATGGGTAAACTTCTTTAGCAGAGAATTGGGAAGGTTTAACTGGTGTGAGGGGGTATGAGGACTACATTGTTGTTAAGCAAGCTGCCGGTTTTCTGTTACGAAAAGCAGAGCTGACAAACAATAGAAATCAGCATTAAGGCACTTTTAAATGATTGACAGGAGGGATGTCTTGGGCCAAGGTGAGCAGACGCACATGCCACGCATGCCCCTCACCTCTTGTGGAGGAATACCCCACGTGTCACTGCCTCAGGTGGCTGTCACCGAGCATTCAATCCCTAAAATGGTGAGAAATGTGAGAATTTTACCCTGGAATCTCCGGGGCCTAAAGAATTACATGAATGCTACAAGGTACACACATATGTGCGCCAACACAAAGTGTGAATACCCTATCTACAAGATCTCATAGACCCCAAAGCTGATCATCTCAAGAAAAAATGGAGAGGTCACATTTGCAAGAGGGGTTGCCATCTGGATCGCCCCAGGGGTTCCATTTCAGTACAGGGAAGCACATGCAGACATCAAAGGCCAATTTATCTTACTGGTTGGCCTACTGGGTGAACACTTACACACCCAACATGGACGATGTGTCGCCAGGAAACAAGTCACCAAGTGTATTGCACTGTTCCTGCTGCCGTACCTCCATAGACATTGTGCAACTAAGTCATGATAAATCCTTTTTTGGGAAGATACAGGACATCCTTGTGCCTCATACGGGCATCCCCTTGATTTGGGCAAGCAATTTTAATTGCATTTTAAATGCAGAACTAGATAGATCGCCATTGAAATGCAATACAAAGTCATTGTGTCAGCGGTGGAGCAGGTAATGACCCAGGTGGAATGAATCAACACAAGGAGGGCCTTGCACCCCCCACAGAAAGAATTGACATTTCACTCCCCCATGCATGATACCTGCAGTAGACTGCACAGGATTTTGAATTCACGTTTCTTGGGGAGCAATTCAATAACTGCACAGCATCTGGGTAGATTTTTCGACTGTACAGGATTTTGATTTCACGTTTCTTTAGGATCAATTCAATAACTGCATGGCATCTGGGTAGATTCCTCTTGGCTCATGCACTGGCGTTGATTACATATAAATGGATCCCAGTCTAAACACCAATCCCAACTGGTGGCAATGGCAGGAAGTGTTGAAAGATGCTGTGTTTTGCTCCAAGTTTAGGGAAGCGGTGGACAGATTCCTTATGACCAACTGGGGTCATATAGGACCAGAGAGAATAAATTGGAGGCTCCTAAGGAGGTGATAAGGGGAGAGTGTATCAATAAAATAAATGGCATAGCACACCATTCACAGAGGGAGTTGCTTCACCAAGAGGTGTGGTAAACACAGCTGCAGAAAATAGTCCCGGGGAATCCATTCCTGGAAGGGCAAGCATTATAGGCCCATCGACACATCGGGTCACTCTGAGATCAACTGGATAAATTCACTCTCCGAGATTACTGACAACGACTTGCCACTGATGGTAATAGGGGAGACTATTGGCCTGGATTTTAAAAAGAGAAAGGCTAGTTCCCACACTTTTGAGACACTTTTGGGGTGGATCCTGGCCAATCTCTTCAATTTACAGCACTTATTAGAATGGCAGGTAAATTTGGATGGGATTCCCTCCCACAACGGACCAACTGGGATTGGTGCTCAATGGTGACTCCTCAAGACATTTTGTTTCTCAGCTGTGTACCACACTGAGGCGTGACAAACCGACTTTGGCAATGCATGCCAGAACATGATGGGAGGGAGACCAATTACATCCCTTAACAGTTCAGGAATGGAAGAAAGCCTGTGAAAAGGTACACAGAGTGGGCATCAAAGCTAGTTTTAAATTAGCCCACTTCTACATGCTTCATCGTGCCTACCTGTTGCCAGCACACCTTGGCAAGTTATACACATCTGTCCTAGATGTAGAGTGGGGAATGCATAGTTCTTACACATAGTCTGGAGTTGCACTACCATAGCACTGGGAAGATGGGACCTAGCAGCTACATGAAGCAACAGGCATTTCCCTGGAAGTATCTCCCTGACACTGCCTGTTAAGCATTATTCCTAACCTAACAAATCAAAAGATGCAACATAAATCTTTACTCTTGGGATTAGTGCTAGTAAAAAAGAGGATAGCCATGAAATGTCTACTGGATAGGGGACCTGCCCTAGAGTCTTGGTCTTGAGATGTAGTAGAATGGGAGCTCACGAGGAAAGGCGCATGAAGCAAGTGGGCACAGACGACAAGGTGGAGTATGATTGTACCACCTGGGGTGGACTCATAAAGAAATTTGAAACCCTGGAGGACAGGGCATAGTTGACTAGCTTGTCCAGCACGCATGATGACAGGAGAGTGAGTCCTGAACTACAACAACGCTCCCGAATGGTGCCCCTATAGAGATGTATTGAGGTTTTAATCATTTACAATGCCCAGCAAATATAGTGTAGGAGAGGGTTTGGGTGTTAAGAGATGTGCCTCGGGGGGTAGTACAAAGTACATATGTGACCGGGGGGTCGGCTCGACTGGAGCAGTGGGGGAAGCTGTGGCTCATTCTCTCTTTGCCCTAAAACTGCCATGCATATGCTTGTCTTGTCATACTGTTGTGTATTTTACATTTAAAATGGAATAAATAACCATGTCCTGGTAGTGAAAAGCTCTTACATTCGTTTTTCTCTACTGCAAGGCCTTCGTCTCCCATAGGATGGCATTAGATTTACCTTAATACATTTAATAAGCTGTAATTTCCAAATGGGAGAAGGTAAACAGTTCAGGTTTGGTGTCTTTTAAATTGTAATGAAAAATCCTAACTTATGGTGAAGTTGTATTTTAAATTGCAATTTTGAAAATGACACTTTTAGAAAGTTGGCATTTGCCTGCCTTAGCCACTTGCTGCCTGCAGCCTGTCTATGTGGCTCATGACTGAGCGTAGACAGTTGGACTTTCTTCATTTCTCCTAGACAATCACACACAATAGGGAGCTTATGTGTGCCTGGGTGGGCCATCATTGGCAGGGTGGGAGGGAGGAACTGGGCCCAGCCCCTCTTATACTTAAATAGACTTTGTCCTGCCTCCACACAAAGGGCTGCATACCCCCTGTAGGTCGTCTGGAGCCAGGGCCAGGAAGCCAGAACACCTGTGCACTTCAAAGGTCTGCCTCTAAAAGCTTTGCCCGACTTCAAAGGCTAGTTATAAATACTGGACCTCAGACACCAACTCCTCAATATACTTCTGGACCTGTGGATACTCTGCCAAGAAGAAGGACTGCTGTGCTGCTGAAAGGATTGCCACTCTGCTGGACTGCTGCTCTGAAGGACTGCTTCTTTGCTGTGCTGACCTGCTGCCTTTTTGCTTGGGAGAGAAGGACTGGACCTGCAACTCTTGAACCCAGAGCCCCAGAGTGACTCCAAGGGCTAGTTTGCTGGCCTCCTGATCCGAAGCCTCAGGGACACAACAGGCTTCCAACAACCTTTGACCTACACTTGGACTCTACTGTCGGTGAATCTACCATGCCAAGTTGTGCCACTCCATTCCTGGACCCTTGGAAGTGGCCTTAAGGTGCTACGCCAGTCTCTGTGATCCAGCGGAACCGACGCATCTCCTCTGCTGCGCTGTGCAAATCTGAGCAGAATTGACTCATTGCAGCTGCTACGTGGATTGTACCCAGTGCAAAGATCTGCATCGCATCACGGCCCATCGGAAACGCTGCTGCGTGACGCACCCTTGGCGCAGGCCCTCACATTTCTCCTCGAAGGCAGCCTCGACAACGATGGCAGATTCCTCATTGCAGCCTCACAGCTCCTCGGAACTGACGCAACGCCTCGACGGTGCAACGCATCCTCGACACAGGACTCTGCAAGCCAAGCCCTTGTTGACAGGATCCTCGACGACGGTGCAGTACCTTGCACCGTAGCCTTGCCGCATCTAGGAACAGATGCATCACTTCAACTGGACGGCGCAGTTTCGAAGAAGATCCTTGCATTGCTCTGCAAACCAGGATTTGTAATACTTTGTTCAGCGGGCCTAACTGGGTCCCTATAGCTGGCCCACGCTCTAACTGAGTCAGCCTGAACTTTTGACTTTGTTGCGGTCCAGAGCGACAAGATATCCAGAGTTGGCACTTTGAGCTTTTTGGTCCTATTTTTACTAAAATCTTTAAAATCACATATCTCCAGTTCTATTGATTGAATTTTTGTTGTTTTGGTCTTGTTTTGTTTATTAAAGGAAGCTCTGTTTTTCTAACTTGGTATGGCAGGATCCTTTTTGGTGTCGTGTTTTTACTTTATTACACAAATACTTTACACAGTGCCTCTAAGTTAAGCCTGACTGCTCTGTGTCAAGCTACCAGAGGGTTGAGCACAGGTTAATTTAGAGATGGCTTGTGCCTCACCCTGACAATGAATGTGGTTGCTGCTTGACCAGGGCTCACACCCCTGTCAACCAACAACCTAATTTTTCACAGGTAGAATGTGTAAAATAATCTCAGACATGTGCAAATTACACTTAGGGGTCGATTCCGATTCGGGCCGGAAATTTCTCCGACCGAGCCGGACCCGGAGAGATTTCCGACCGAATCGGACCCGTGCAGTCCGACCGAACGAGTACGATGCGTCCGTATGTTATCGGACTCGATTCGGTCGGACTCCCATTGAAGTCAATGGGAGCCTGTCGTACAACGCGTACGCGGGCTCCCATTGACTCAATGGGTGCGGAGTCGGACAAGGGCGCCCCTACAGCGGGTACGCGGCGAGGCGATTCGCGCCGTACACGCACAGGTAGGGGGACCCATGGGTCCCCCCTGTGTGCGACTCGCGCGGCTACGCGCACAGGGGGGTCCGACACGGACCCCCAAAGTACGGCTCCGACTGCTCTTACGAGCCGGAGTGCGCGGCTCGGTCGGACTGCTCGCGCGCGCGCATCGTACTTACCCGGCCGGGAAACGTCTCCATTGCGCGGTGCGAGTCGAGTCCGAGCGAGTCGGTTGGAGCGGTTCGAGCCGGGAGCGAAGTCGGTCGGAGCGGTCGGGACGCCCGGACGAGTCGGTCGGCGATTTCGCATCGTACTCGCTCGGCCGGACCCGCGTACGGTTCGGTCGGGAAACAGGGCTCCGAATCGGATCCGGTAAAGCCGAATCCGATTCGGAGCCCTACCGGCCGAGATCGGAATCGGCCCCTTAGTCTTACTCCAATTGGAACTGTCCAGCTTGAAATGCCATGCTATGCCCCAGTGGACTGGAATGTGGCCTGAGTAATTACCAGGAGCTGAGATTAATTAGATCTTTCTACCCATCACTTTTTAGGTCTCGCCTATGCAGCGCGCATGCGCTGCATAGGAAAGAGACCTCTTGAAAACGATTCAGCTTTGCAGGCAAAAACGTGCACGCGTTGCATTGCTTTCAATGCAACGCGTGCACGTTTGGCGATTCCCTTGCGGGAGCGAGCAGCGCCATGTGTTAGTAATTATCGCGCTCGCTCCCGCAAGGGAAACGCTGTCTGCTCTCAGCCCCACCCACTACTTGCGCGAGGCGCGCGCGCTTGTTTAAATAGCCACAGCGCATTTAAACTGAAAAGTGTGCAGTGATCATGCCCAACTGCACGTTACGATAGCGGGTAAGTACACCAACAGCACACAGCGCTAGGTGAACCAGCGAAGGACGTAATCACACAGGAAATTCCTCTTGCACACACAAAGAAGTCGTACGTGCTGAGAAAAGGAAAGCTGCTCGCGCTGTTGATACTTACTGTCCAGCGCTTACTGCAATTAGCAAAATTGTAGAAATGCCACAAACAGCGAAATAGATCAACCGGCATCACCACAGAGATCTAGCCTGATCCCTGGACCCCTCAACCTGCAATCACAGTTCTTTAATTGACGTAAACGTAGATCCAAAGAAAGGCATAGATTCTTAATTAGTACAGATCGGTGCCAGCATTAAAAACAATGAATTCCCAATCATCGCCAAATTTGTTAAGACACCAAGAAACAGAAAAAGGACCCACTATCTAATCCCTAGTTTGCACACTGACCCAAGCGTGGAAAGAAGGAACACGGCCTCACTGCCACCGTCCTGCCAAAAAGGTGAAAAATGCCAAAAACGCTCTCCACTCCAGCTAAAGCACCTGGGCAGGGGACACAAATCTCACCCTCGGCAGAACCGCCTGACCATTGCAGTAGATCATGGAAAGTTTGTAAATAATAAAGTACACATTTCAACATGTTTTTTAAACAACAGTGCTTACCTATTGGTAGTGTGTCTTCCAGGACCGCAGAGAAGACAGGAAGAGCAAGGGGAGTGGGTGGAGCATTATACGTTTCAGGGTAAAAAAATGAATAGAAAGGGAAGAAAGTTTGGTAGCATTTCTGTCTGGGAGGCGTGGCAGCCTTATACATCAGTGCTAGGACGAGGAGGACAGACGTAGGGGTAATGAGTTAGTAGTGGTTCCAGCTTTTCTTGTTAGTAGACTTTTCAGTATCCATTTGTTCGGGTACTGTTGGACTTGACCCTTTTTGCAGGGTTATCTCAAAACTTTTTGCTTCTTCCTCCTATTTTTTCCTGACCTGTGGTTGTTGGCTATAGGACTCTGGGCACTTTACCACTGCTAATCAGTGCTAAAGTGCATATGCTCTCTGTGTAAATTGTTGTTACAATTGGTTCTCCCTGATTGGCATTTGATTTACTGGTAAGTCCCTAGTAAAGTGCACTGAAGTGTGCCAGGGCCTGTAAATCAAAGGCTACTAGTGGGCCTGCAGCACTGATTGTGCCACCCACATGAGTAGCTCTGAAAAGACTTTGGCAAAGCCAACAGCTCTGGCTAAACACTTCTAAGGCCCCAACGGCGAGACCTATTGGCTATGCCAATGCTTGTTTGTTTATCTAAGGGACTCCATGGGAGCCACAGGCTTCCATTGGGTGGTATGATAGCCAACAATTAGAGAATGGTGGCAATGAGGAAAGGTGAGTGAGGAAAAACTAAGAAGGGCAGGAAAGTGGTAGGCAGGTTGTTAAGAAAGTGTGAAAGGACATCCAGGCCTATGCCGCAGTTACGGCGAAGGAGAAAATGAGGGGCACTGCAATGACCATTTAGAACAAGAGTAGAAATAAAATAAACGCGTGTTCACACAAGTATTACTACATGACATAAAAACAATATTATATGATAAGTAACCTTTGTCTTCATAAGTTCCCTCAAGTTTAAAAGAGAAAGGAACCAATTCACATGGATTTAAAAGGATTTGCCCAGGGTCACATAGTCTGTGCAGGTAGATAAACCAGATGTATACTTTTCTACCTATGTCAATATAGCCATTGAAACTCATCTTTCCAGGCCTGCCTTCTGCTAGGACTGGGAAGTGAATCAGAAAAATACAGAACCTACACTTCTTGCCTCTTTTTGCATGCATGGCATAAAAACCTTTAAAACGTCTCTGCGGAAAGCAGTTACTTTAGTTTTATTCAGTCAATGCCCACGGTGTACAGGTTTCCATTCGGGGTTTTATTTCCAATATGCTTACAGTTAATGGACTCACTGTTAGCGTTTGAGTTCAAGCCTACTAATGTGAGTTGGAAAATGTCACCCAGAGATTATAGATTTTAAATGCGGAAAACGTGCAGGAAATATTTTCCCTTATTAAACCTCATATTGGCCCAGGAGGCGATGAAGAAAGCAACGTGAGAGAAAGGAGCACTGGGCCAAGCTTCTCCTGAGCCTGTTTTACAGCTAAACGGTGACAGGAAGGAAAGTGGGGTCCCTCTCCGCTGCTATTACTGCCATGATGTTATTATAAAGGCAGTGAAACGTTCCGCAGGAAGCTGCGCTTGTTTTGAGAGGACAAACTTTACCGTGATTTATGTAGCATATGATGGTCAAACCTCAACATAGTTAATGCAAATCCCTGGCCACATTAGTGCAGTTCAGTTACTTGCATTTGTAAGTGTTCCGAAAAGCGCCAATGTTTGACGACGTTTATCGATTTTCTCTTCCGTTCCAAGGAGAGAAGGGACTCTTTACCTCAGCGGCGCTACAGTACGTTTGGTGCTTTAAATCTTCATTTGGAGCTGTCAAGTGGTAAATAATACCGAAGACCACCCAGGATAATGCGTCACGCGTTAGACGGACCCTGAAAATACTGCAACGATGTGATTAACGCTCTCCAAGAGGAGCGATTAGGAGCTTTAAAATTAACCAACTTCGATTTAATGTAAGCAAATCAGAAAGTGAACATTTTTCAGTCATTAGTTTTCAATTAAATGGAGGTGAATGTTTTACACAGGTGTAGAGATATATCTGAACTACAAAACTCGAGTTATGCTTAAGTAGTTGCATGTTTTCCTATTTTTTCACGGGCATTATGTTGTGACTCGTGTAAAGTGTGCAAGATGTGATGTACGTGCCGTAATGTACGTGCACATGCATTTCTTGCATAAATATGAATTACGCCTGCTGTCATAAAACTATGACAAAGATGTATTTGCATTTATGCAGCACTGACTGAAAATCTGCTGCAATGTGTTTCAACATACACAGTGAAATAAAGTATTTTCTCATTAAGCTATGGTGTGTTCTGCTATGCTATGTTTCTGGCATTTATATAGCGCACGTTCTACCATTGTTATCATTTTATAACTTTAATAGCAGTCTGAGTGACTTAGTTTTAATCGCACACTTGAGTCTGGCTCTTTCTTATTCATTGAGTGGTAAGAATATGCTCTTAGTGCTGGTGTCGGAGGGTTTTGTCACATACTTATGCATTTTGTAGGTTTAGACATGAAAAAAGCCCAATAGAGGTAGATCTATGTCTGTGTGGCATTTCTTGGTGGTGAGTGATGTTTATTAAGTTCTGGTTATGTTAAAACGTTATGTTAAAAAATATTTATAGAGCGCACGTTCACCATACGGTTTCTTGGCGCTATGTAAGGAGAGGTAGCCAGCTGCTCGTTAGATCATTCATTCGTCTGCCTGAGAAAACAACCAAGTTTTTAATTGTCTCCTGAAATGAGAGTAGCATGTTGAGGATCTGATGTTAAAAGGGAGTGAGTTCCAAAAATGAGGGGACAAGCCGCAAAATGGGATCCACCAAGTCTCTTCCGTTTAAAGGTAGGGGTGGCCTAAAAGTTCTGATGGGATGACCTCAGGTTCCAGATAGGAGCATACATCTGTGTAAGAGTGGAAATAAATTCACGGCATGGTGCCATCTCGGCTGGTGATAGATCAGTTTCGCTGCCTGATTTTGCACCAATTGCAGTCTTTTTGTTAAGTACCCTGGGAGGCCAAAGTAAATGGAGATAGCATAGTCAAAATGTGAGATGACCAAGGATAGAATGACCTGAATAACCGCTTCGGTTGTGAGGAATCTGCGGATATTCCTGATCTTCCGAAGTTGGAAAAAACAGGTAGAAACTACCGTTCCGATCTGGGTCTTCAACGTGAGGTCACTATCAATCGTGACACTAAGGCTCTTGGCTGAGGAGGAAGGACGTGGTGGCACTCCCGCTCTGCCAGCCAATAATTTGAGGTCCAAGGGTTTCGAGAGACGCCAGTTAGGATCACTTCTGTTTTATCAGGATTTAATTTTAAGTGATTATTATTCTTCCAATTGTGGATATGTAACATAGTAGTCTGAAAGTTCAGAATAGAGTCAGGGGTGTTGTCGATGGTGAAGATCAGTTGCAGATCATCTGCATAGTTGAAGGTACACACCTTACTTTCTCCCAGGGACTGAATAAGTGGAAGAAGGTATAAATTGAACAAGTGCAGGGACAGAGAAGAGCCTTGCGGAACTCCACAAGTTAATTTAACTCTTGGAGCCGTGAATTGGGAGAGGCGGACTGATTGGAGGAGATCATCTAAAAAGGATGTCACCCATTGGAGGGCAGGTCCCTGGACCCCTGCGCCCCTGACACGGTCCACCAGAATTTCATGATCAACTGTGTCAAAAGCCGCCGAGAGGTCGAGGAGCACTAAGGCCTGGGTGGAGCCTTTATCAGCTTCTTTCCTCATTTCATCTAATACAGTCAGGATTACCGTCTCAGTAGAGTGAGCGGGGCGAAAGCCTGCTTGGTGGGAGTGTAGAAATTGAGATTGTTCGATAAAAGAGCAGAGACAGTATGCAACTTGGGCTTCCAACACCTTAGCCAGGTAGGGGAGCAGTGCAATGGGGCAATAGTTCGCTGGGACCAAGGGGTCTGCACCTATTTTCTTGATTAGTGGGACTATCACAGCTTCTTTGAAGAATCTGGGGACCAAGGTCTGAGTTAGTGAGTCATTTAAAAGAGATAGAGCAGGCTCAGGGCATGCAAAGAAGACTTCTCTCAGAATTTGTGGGGGGCAACTGTCAGCAGGGGAGCCAGATTTGACTTTGGTCAACAGATCCAGAAAGGCTTCTCTGCTAATAACAGGGAACTGATGTAAAGAGTGAGGGTTCATGGATGTCACATACTGTTCACCAGGAGATGGATTTACCGGTATACTCGCTTTAATAGAACTGATTTTATCAATAAAAAAACTTCAGAGAGTTGCACATTGCCTGGGTGGGAACTAATTTTGCTGTGACTCTATCTGGGTTGGATAGCTCGTTCACAATCGCAAATATGTCTTTAGATTTATTTGTAGAATTCAAAATCTTGTTTGAGAAGTAAGTGGCTTTAGTTTGTAGAATAGATTTTTTATATTGTTTAAGTTGAGCTTGATAGATATCTTTCTTATCAGGATTGTAATTCTGTCTCCAAGTGCGTTCAGTACAGCGTAGAGCTAGTTTTGGGGATTTTAAATCATCTGAGAAACACCTCTGAGCATCATGGCGCCTCGCCATTTTAATTTTCGTCAGGGGGCATGTGAATTGCTGGCGACTGCAGCCATTCTGTAATATTTTCTTTGCCTTGGTTAAGGGAGGGCTGATGTGTGGGTACAGTAGATTTCAATGAGTTACAGAAGGCACTGATATTGGTTTGGTTCCAGGTCCTTGCCATCAAAATCGTCTTAGCTGGGGATTTGGATATAATCAAGTCACTGAGGGAGAAGTTTAGTAAAAAGTTGTCGGACCAGGTGCAAGGGGACACAGTCAGGCTGGACCCCGTAAGATTAGTGGTCCAGATTTGGTCAAGAATATGGCCTTTTGTGTGAGTGGGAGATGTCACATGTTGGGTAAAGTTCAACCCGTTAAGAAGGTCAGTCAATTCTGATGAGCGTGGGCCACCCAACTCATTATTGGCCCACTAGGTAAAATCACCAGTGAATAATATTTTGGCAGGGTGGATTACTAAATGAGATATTTGTTCCACCAATAATTGGGGGAAGAGAGGCATGTTGTGAGGAGGCCTGTACAACAGTACAAAGATCAGGGAGGTAAGGGAGGAGTTAAGTTTAATGATTAGGCTTTCCACAGAGGTGATATCTATCGCTGTGAGGGTAGTAAACTTTGACTCTTGATGAATTATAGCAGCTAACCCTCCCCCTGTTCTCCCTGAAGGCCGATTGCCCTGAAGAATGTAGTAGTGGCTAGGTAGAGCAGCGAGGATGTCCGGGTTGGACTCCTGAGAAAGCCACGCTTCGGTTAGAAAAAGTATGTCTGGTTTGGCGGAATCCAAGAGATGGAATATTTCCAGTTGGTGTTATACAAGGGACCGAGTATTCAAATATATCAAAGTTAGGTCAGACGCCCTATGATTGTGATCATCCTTCCTCTGTGTAACGTTTTCGACGGAGGGAGGCAGGTTAAGTTCAGGACAGTAATCCCTGGGATTCATTATCCCTAGATTAACAAGTCTGGCATGGGTATCGGAGTTGAGTGGGTAGTCTTTGGATTACTGTTGCTTAAGTTTGGGTATAGAATAAGTTAAAATTTGGGCATGGTGGCTAGCCCCTAGCCCCGGACAGTCACAGTCGGGCGCAGACGGGCTCGCCTTTGGTGCGCCATCGGCGCGTCCGCTGCGCCTCCGCGCTGCAACCGGTATTAAATGGGCAGAAACAGTGCTTAATTTGTGCCGGTGCTTTCCGGTGCTAAGCACCGGCACTTAATTTTCAGGGCCGGGTCTACACGCGATATTGGCTACTCACTATGTTCACACGGGTCTCTCCGGTGAACAGCCGATTTCACACGTAATTGTGTATGTAAAACATTTCAAATTAGACGCTGCATCTGCGTTATGAAGCACACACGCAGTGCCAGAAACTGCTTGGGTCCCTGCCTCATCATAAGTTACAGGTCACTTGCTCGGTTGCTCCAATCAATCAAGCACTGCACTACCAATGATGACCGCTTACAAAATATATTATAGACCCGCTCCGTCCCTACTTGGGAATCGTTAGGTGTGTGTCCTGAGTCGGACCAATGAGATCAGTGTTTTCACTACGGCCCGCCCTAGCATACTGCGCAGCTGCAACGCTTTTCAGCCGACGACACAAGAAGCAAGCAGCGTGGTGCGCAGCAGGCCTCAGACTAAATAAAACTGAAAGGCAGCAGTCCGAGTAAGTAGTGATTTTGCTAGTAGTGTGTGAACTGTGACGCAAGTGTGGAATGAATATAAAATGTTCGCTACTTTGCAGGTTGCATCATTGTGCAGTACGTGGGGACTCACCATACATTCACTTGGAATTTCCCATGAGAGAGAGCCCCAAGTTCTTTTGCACTGTCTGTATTATTTATTTGGCCCTCCCTCTGTTTTAAATCTCCCCTCACACATCACCTCTGCCCTGGAAGGATTGCATGACATCATTGAAATGTTCCTCTCGCAGCGATCGGGCACTAGCTACTTGCCCACTCTCTTGAGGTTGAAGAGATGTGCGCTCATTTTGTTGCTAATGTGCACAGAACTTCCTCCTTTCTGTCTGCACACAGATGGTGAAAGCGCTGCCCCTACTCACGGCATGAAAATACCCGGAGCCTGAGTCCTAGAATGTACACGTTACACACGTTACATTATATGAGCAGATGTAGAGAGTGCACCAGAAGCAACGGTGTAATGGTGAACTCCTAGTAATGGTGAACTCCTAGTAATGGTGAACTCCTTGCTCAGTGATTGAAAGGTCATTTTACACCTGAAAGCCAGGCCCCTGACACCTCCGCTGACCTTGGGCGCACGCATGTCTTACTAATTGAGGCCTCAAGAGTGTCGGTTGTCCTGGGAACAGGTAATCTGCAAACTTGCACCACTTTCATTTTTATTTAACAGTGCACTTTAAAATGTTATTGTCTTGAATACATGATCACTGAGGTGGACTGGCCTGCATGGAATTCAAAAGATTTAGTGATAGATCAAAACGAATAAGACAGAAAAACTGTGACAAAGGGAAAAAAGCAGGGCTGAGAAGGAACCTGCAAGAGTGAGATAAAGTGGCAGGGAGAGTTTGGGGGGTGGATTAAAAAGGCATGAGGTGGATTCAAGAGTATGCAGCCTTTACTTCAGCCTTTGAGCTTGTAAAAAAAGTTATACAAGTAATTTTCAAGCTATGTAAGTTGCCATGGATTTGAGCTTGCTGCAGATAATGTCTGTTTTAATACCAAGGAAATTAACAGGAAAAACCCAGCCCAGTAGACCATAAACACGCCCAGAAACAGCCAAAAATAAAAGGCCCACACATTGACCTGTCAGACCCACCCATCGGTCACTACCTAATTGTCCTGTAGGCCAGTCCAACCCTTGTAGCTTTGGCATTCTGTACGCCAACATTCAGTAGCACTGGTCATTCTATTCTAAGTAAAACTTTGAGACCTGGCACTTACTGTTTTAAAAATTGTAAGTAAACAATATCTGAATAACAGGGTCTCTGTGGGTGCATTGTCAGGGAGTGGGGGTGTAGGTTAATAGAGAAGTCTGGGTCTGTGGATAAGCGAGGGGTCCGAGAACCTTGTGGTTACAGAGGACGATGGCGTGTGAGACACCTTGGGACAGTGAGGGTTATAAGAGGAGCCCTAGGAAAAAGGCATGTGCTAGCCCTTAACACAGAGGCCACCCACCTTCCTCAAATGCAGAGACGGTGTCAGCTGTCCTTACTGCACACATTGTGCTTCTTTTCCAGAACACCAAATAGTGGCAGACTACTCTTTGCTACACATAGTGAGCTACTTGTCCTTAATGTAAAGATGTGCCACCGCCCTTTAGCACAGACTTCCATCTGTCCTTAATACATGATCTACATCAAGGCTGGTCAAGCCGTACCAGAAAGCTGGAAGAGTGCGGGGCCACTTTTGTAGCTGTGCAGAAGTTTTAAAAGCACTGCAGAGTTCTTTGTATATCCAACAGTTTTCAGGCAACAATAAATGTGCCATGGTAACTCTGGTGATTAATGTACCTGACGGAGAGAGAACAGAGTTTTGTCTAGTGACAGTTTTGATTCATCTAAGGTAGCGCAGAGGGTTAATATGCCTGCTGCAAAGAACCTGTACTATGCAGATTACAGAACAGTATTTTATGTGCCCAGCTCCGTGGGATGCTGCTTTTGCCACAGAGATTCTTTTGTTACTGTTCAATTCATACGTTACAATCATGATGTAGTACAGTGAGCTATGAACTGCCTTCAAAGTGCTAGATGCAAACAGCATGGCACAGGTTAGAAAGTTATGTTTTATTCCCAGTCTTTGACTATCCTAATTTTACTAAAAAGGGTTTGTATGGGTAGAAATAAATTGTTATTAGTTAAGTCAACCCTAACCACTGTGTTATGTTGCAGAAGTTGCATCAGTTGCATTAGTTATTTTAGCTAATTTATTCAAAAATTGTGCTTTAAATGCCCCTTTGCTTTCCTTTCTTTTAACATTTTCTTGGGGGTAGCGGGAACCGCCTGTCAAACTTACTTGAGGAAGTCTCCCTTGCTGGAATTCAGATGGGGTATTACACCTTGCTTTCAGCAGTGCCAGTTGAGGATGTGGGTGGGGCCAATATAGTAAGTGGGTGGAGCCAGTGCAGGAAGGGGGTGGAGCTGGGGGGAAATGGGTGTGGCCTCCTAAAAACATTTGAGCACCTGGACTTAATATTTTACAAATTAAGCACTGGGCAGAAACAGCTTGGTGGCTTCACCCCCACGCACCGTGATTAGCTGCAACTAATTGGCTTGAGCTGGAGAATGCAACCTGCGTCTAGCGCCGAGAGGAGCAGGAAGAAAGTGCAAGTGCGCAGATAACTGTAAGGCAGGCAAGTTAATTTCAATACAGTATCACAGGATGTTTAAAAGCATTTCAAAATGTTTAAAACAAGTAAGTAATCAGGGCAACGGCGATACCTCTAATGCCCGCTCCTGCGCTGCAACCGTTCTGTCCTTTTTGATGTTAGTGTGTGATGTTTTGTGGAAGCAAGTAAATATATGATCCTTGTGAAAGCCTACTTAAAATGCTGTTGTCACCCACGTGAGAGATTGCTAGCTATAGTATTTTTTTGTTGTTGTTGCAGTTTTATACAGTGTGAACTCGACCGGAAGGTATCAGAGTGCTTTACATGAGCACAAGTTGCACTACAGACGGACACAATCAATTCTTAGGCACCGGGCAAGTAAGTAATTTGCCCAGAAACACAGTATGTTTGTTGTTTGAGCTTTCTGCTCGACTCGATCCTGGTTCCCCAGCTTCAAAGTCGGATGCTCTAGCCATTAAGCCACATCCTCTCCCACTTGCCACCATCCTCTACACCTGGAGACTATAACATAAAGTGAGCGCTGGACATGCTAATTTAAAGTAGGCCTCTGCCAGAGTTTTGAGCCGACTCGTGACTTAAATAGCTGAAGAGCTGGAGCAGCAGCAGTATTTTACCATCTTAGACAGTGGTAAGAGGTTGTTTGTGACTGGAAATTTAAATGAAATGTGCTGCTCTTGGCTGGAAATTCATTTGCAATTGCTGACACCTCTAAAGCAAGCAATATAACACAAATCAGCTAACCCAACTAAAACATAACAGTGCACACAATAAAACAGTCAAAACAGAATGCAAACAACCACAGTACAACAACAGCTCAATGGAGTGATGCAGCACAAAAATACAACAGCCCCCAAAACAACACGATACTTCAACACCTCAACAAAATGCAACACAATACATATGCAGAAACATTCTTGTCACACATTACCACCTCCTAAATCTGCTTTCATAATACAATGCTAAAATGTGTTTGTGCCAAATATTACCTTACTTACCACCAAGAACGTCTAATGGCGCTAGTAAAAAGTTGCTTTGTGATCCAGTCCCCTGCCTGTAAACTGTGCAGACTGGTGCACCATATGTTTTGCAATATTTAACAGTTTTAATTAGGTGATCGAATAAAGTACAGTCCTAGATCTTTGCTAATACATCAGTTGTCACTTCTTTTTGGATAGTAACATGATTTGCATTTTTTTCAGCCACTCCAAAAGACGCCAATTTACTTATCTTTATCATGCATATTAAATGCATGGGTAATGCACGTTTGCAGCCATTATGTTTGTTGTCAGGAACAAAAACAGTATATGTAAATATTTCTAAATTCACCCTTGTATGTCCACTTGAACTATGAAGTAAGTCAGTTCATAGTCAAAAGGGAAGGTCGCAAAAATATAGAGACACAAAAGCAAGAAAACGGATGCAAGAGGAAAATCCAGGAACAGTGCAATGAAGTTCCATATGTGGCAACTACACAAGCTCATGATGCGAAGTAAATATGCTTTCGGGAATTTATCCACCTACTAGTATATTCCAATCAATTAATAATTGCATACCCCATAGGCTAGCCACATACAGTATTGTGCAAAGGCTTCTGCATTATCCATTCCGCAGCTTTATACATAGGTTATTCTGCAAAAAGATGATGACATGCATAAGCATATAAAATACACCGATCAACAGAAACTAAGGGCCTGATTTAGAGTGTGGTGAACAGGATACTCTGCCACACTTAGCGGTCTCAAACAGAAAACTAGGAAAATTACCTGCACACCCCAGAAGGAAGTTCCAAAGTGTGGTAAACATTAGTTTTTTTGTTTATTAAATAAAAATAGACACTTTGGGAGTTTGTTTCTGAAAAACAAAAAGAATTAGACAGTGGTTCCCCTGTACCCACGAAAATCACCATACCGTTGGTGATCTCTAGATATGGTGGTCTGCCTTTTATCTGGGTGGCAGACAATGTGACCTCTGCCACCCTGGTGAAAGGCTGCCTTGCAAACAGCAAATGGGCCTTAAGTGAAGGTTACACACACAGATTTACTACATGCAAAACTGTCACACTGTAGCACTCAAAACACAATGCAGCGACATACCAGCAAGTAGAATTGAAGGTGACTCAAAGACATCAACTTTCACAACTAATGACAATATACGCCACAAAACCAACAGACATTTGAACATATATGTAAAAGTTACTGAATATTGCTAACATCCAATCCTTATTGATGCATGACAAACAACACAATTTCCAGCAACCCACACACATAAAAAAAAAGATGTGAGCAACATGCACATTAATGCTGCATTTTACCTTACAATCAATCTTGTGTAATTGTGTCTCTCAGAAACATCACACTCCTGTCGTCTCTGCTGTACAGTTGAAAAAGATCTAGGGCCAGATGTACGTAGGTTTTTTGATGTTGCAAATGGCCCAATTTGCAGATTCGGGCCGTTTGTGACTGCAATAAAGCCTTTTTACATGTACCAAATAAAAAGAAAAATTGTAATTTTTGTTTTTGAAACACATCCCGTTTTCCTTTAAGGAAAACAGGTTGCATTTTTAAAAAAAGTTTGCTTTATTTAAAAGCAAGCACAGACATGGTAGTCTGCTGGCCCCTACAGGCTGCCATCCCTGTGTTTTAGTGATTCCCAATGGACCTACCTCATGAATATTAATGAGGTAGGTCAGTTTGCGACCCACTGCGAATCCCACAGTGTAAAATGATTTCCTAATAGCAAATCACAAAATTTTGCTATTAGGAAATCGCAAACGGAAGTCTATCTACATCTGTCCCCGAATGTTTGTAATATCAATTGCTGAAGCATAACATGATCACCATTGCCTCAGTTATTACTGGGCACATACCCCAGACAAGATTGAAACATTTAGGCATGAACAGATATACGTACCATATTAAACACAGTCCTCGACACATCTAACATAATGTCAATTGAACTTTGACTGGCTAGAGGAACTCTCACTTGGCTAGGGATGGAGGGAGTTGCTCATTTCCACAGGGGTGTCAGACTGCACTACCAGTTTAACATAACTGTCATCAAGCTTGATCAAAGAAAATCTCTACAGAATGATTTGCCACCTGTTTTGAAGCTGCTGAACAAATAGTATATGTGAACTTCATTCACTTCCCACCAATCTGTGGCATATTTTCCTACTTGGTTAGTGTGACGTGGGTCTTGGGACCTTTACTCAATGGCATACAAAACATTTGTCAGTGCAGTTTCCACTGCAATAAGAAGTGGCTATCGATTTAGACTCCATTGAATTGCCCCTAACTAACAGTTCTTCAGATTTCTCTACCAGACACTAAAAAAATCTACTAATAGCTCTTACACACAAAGGATTTCTTGAGAAAATGTGTTATGCAATCACATAATGTCCATTGGATTGAACAAGCAAGTTCTTACTTAGGGCCCGATTCCGATCTCGTAAGGAAAGCCCTCCATACGACTCGGATCTGGAGGGCTTTCCGAGCGAGAAGTGCTTCGGGAGTCTGAACGAGCGAGTACGATGCTGCCGTATGCTTACGGACTCGGCTCGCTCGGACTCCGATTGAACTCTATGGGAGCCTGTGTACAGACGCGTACACAGGCTCCCATAGCAAAAAAGGGGTGGGTGGGGAAAAGCATACACCAATGTGGCGTGCACCCCATGTGGCCCGCCACACTGTGCATGCTTGGATCGGGGGGACCCATGCGCACCCCCTCGAGACCAAATCGGAGGGCTCCGGGCAAAGGGGGGCCTGCTATGGCCCCCGAAGTCTGAATCCGACAGCCGTTTCGTCTCGATGAGACCGAGACGATACAGCTGTCCGATTCGTGCATCGTACTCGCTCGGTCGGAAAACGGCTCCATTGCGCGGCACGATTCGGCTACGAACGCGTCGGACGGACAGGTTTGGGTTCGTAAACGATTTGCGCGGCGCGTACAGGTTGCTCGCATCATACTTGCTCGTTTGGAACGGGGGACAATTCGGGCGGAACGATAGGCTACGAATCGGATTTGGTCTTTACAAATCCCGTTTGGAGGCCTTCCTTACGAGATCGGAATTGGCCCCTAAATTGGGATTGACACATTTGTATAGTTAACCCACGTGCCTCAGATCTGCAAATTGTATAGCGGTTCTGGTAAACAGTAATGGAGATTACAGAACACATACCCCTTCCTAATTACAGTGCAAATCATAATAGTTCTCCATGGTCTGGCTATATTTAGAAATAGACATAGCAATGGCTCTGGACCTATAAGCAGAAAACATCAGGCTAAATACATTACAGTCCTCTTTTAGGTTAAATCTGTGAGGAAATGTAGTTACATTACCACTGTCGGGATGTGTGCTATCTGTTGTATGTTGCTTCATAGAAAAGCAATTTTGTGGAATACCACTACTGAGAAACCGTTTCATCTAAACTGTTTAATGGAAATTTGCAGAATGAATGGCATTTATCCTTTCATAGAAACCAGTTCCTAGAATGTCTGTTTTTTTTTTTTAAATTGGCTATTGCATGCTTATTTCTAACATATAAATGTAATGGATGCAGGTCTTACTTTCAGAAGCCGGAGGTATTTATTTCAATGTTTTACTTCAGGGGGGCATTACTTACGATTTAAATCTTTTACATTGTCAAACAATTACTTTGGATGTTTTTAATTCTCTGACTCCTCAGCACTCATAAGTACCAGCCATTCCTGATTCCCTCACAAACCTTAAACAACATCCATCCCTTGTCCCCAAAAACCCCTCACCATTCCTGAACAAATACATACCTGACCTGTGAACTCCTCCCATCCCGGAACTAAAATCCCTTTCAACCTCCAAACTTCATGAATCACTGAACCCTAAAACCCCCTCGCCACACCTAAACTTTATGCATCACTGTACCCTAAACTCCACCCATCTCTGAACCCTAAAACGTCTTTCTACCCCAACATTCCATCAATCCCTGAGCCCTAAAACCACTCACCTCTCCTAAACACCACCCATTCCTGACCCCTACCAAACTTTTCTATGTCTAAATCCCACCAATCCAGGCACCCTTAAAACCCCTCACCGCCCCTAAATTCCACCCATCACTGACTCCTAAAAAACCCTCACCACCCATAAACATCACCCAATCCTGACAACTAAAACCCCTAATCACTCCTAAGCTTCATCCATCCCTGCTTCCTAAAACAGCCACCATTATTACCCTAAACTCCACTCACCCCTAAACCATAAAAAAGCACCAGCCCTCAATCTCACCCATCTTTGAACCCTAAAAAACCCTCGACACCCCTACACCCATTGTTGAACCTTAAAAACCGTTACCACCCCTAAACTCCACTCATTCATGAACCCTAAAAATACCTCACCACCCTAATCTCCACCCATTTCTATCCCTAAAAAATCCTCACCACCCCTAAACTCAACTCACCCCTGGTCACGGAACTCATCGATTACTTGCAATATCCTTGTAACGTGTGTCAAGGAGGTAATTGTCCTATATATTTTCCTATATATGTAGGTAGTGCGTTCACATTCCTGCAGAGGGATGTAACCATTGAATGCTAATGAGTACCAGATTACAGCTAAGAAAATACTGGGTAAGGACATTATAAATGAGGCGAGGACCCTCGTCAGAAATACATTGTGAGTGGGCTTTCAGCAGCTTATTTCTCTAATGCCCAACGCTATTTCTTGGCAGCTACTGAACCAATTTGTCTGAAAGTTTGTGACTGTTCAATTCCTGTTTCAAAAGACACTGCCTAATGGAGGAGAGTTGCAGAACTTTCTCACTGCTTTGGGGCATAGTTCAACTGCATAGTCTCTTGACCATGAAGATCTGTCAACAATCTCTAGGAGTTCTCAGTGACAGGTTTTTCAATAACACAACTGGGCGTAGCCTGCTCCTGTCATAAAGTAAACAAATGTGATGGTTCAAAACAACTGTGGGAAAGCTTTTTGACATGCCACCGGAGTTGTTTGCTTTGGCTAGTCCAGGGAGATCCCAAAAGAAATAAAAGAAGATTCCAAACTGTTTTGCAATTTTTGTTCTTTTCCAAACATATTTTGTCCTTGAATTTGATCAGCTCAGTAAAACTTAAAATTAAAGTCATAAGTACGTAGTAACACAAGGTTCTCTAATTTTGTGAAAGGGGTGGACATTGTCATTATTCAATCTGCCCCACAATCTAAATGGGCTACCACTCTCCATCACGAAATTTTGAGTGATATTGAAACCAACATGTCAGAAGGAGCATCACTGAAGCCATGAGATTGACAGGTAGCCCTTTATAAAATTCCACAATAAATTCATAAAAATATAACGGTTTTCTGTACAATTTAAGAAAAAACAGCTTTCCCTGCCACCTAAAGCAGCTGTAACTTTCCACTCCTTGCCCTTCCATTGAAAGTGCTTTGAAGCTGCCTTTCAATGTAATGCATAACAATCCTATTAATAAAACAATTTACTTCTAAGTGCTATCTCTTTCACAGAATTGTGTTTATCAATGCGAGGCAAAATAAGATATTTGAAATAAGAATAGAAGAAGATCAGTTTTTTGAGGGAGTATTAATTTGCTTTTACAACATGATGTGCCCAGAGGTACACATTAGTGTACTTTCTGTCTTACCAGGCAGCGATACCAACACTTGACGAAATAGGGTAAATTCTTCCCATTTGCCGGTGCGGGATTACCAACACCATTCTGAGTGTTTTGAAAAGTTTTAATCTATCATTAATAGATATTTAGGAGCAGGAATAACTATATAATATGGGCTGATTTATAAATATTTTACTGCGACTTACTCTTGTAGTACTCCTGGCTTTCACCTCAATTGCAAGAGTAATCCAGAAATACTGTTGACTTACTCCTGGAGTACAGGAATAAGCCGGGGTTACTATGAGAGTAAGCCACACCTACTCATAGCAATATCTTTGTGAACCAACCCAGGCATGAGTTAATTGTGAAGAGCAATGTCACCAACATATTCTTCAAAGTGCTTAACGCAGCATTTTTGAGGGAGTTAGACAGATCCATATGCAGTAATCATGCTAGTAAGTATGTAAGTGATCCCAGGATACAGGCAGATAACATAAAATGCTGTACACATTTTTGATGTCAACAAAGCCGCATCTAGTTTTCTGGATGGTAAGAACTGTACACAAGCCCAAGATAGCTAAAACAACCGCAAATAAGGCATGTATAACTGACAAAAAAATGACCTATTCCTAGATTATTTGGAGATTCTACAGCCATTTCCACAATTAGTACTAAAATCCACAATTCAGGTGAATATTGCTATTTAGATAAGTTGGATACTAAGAGGGACTAGGAGCGCTTTTAGGTCCAGCATTCAAGCTCCCAACAGGCACACGTAAACATAAGGAGTATGCAGCTCCTTTTTGGGTAAGAGGAAAGAAGAACACAGTTTGGTTGCCAGGGAACTGAGCAAGCAGATCCGAAGGATCTGATTGCTCAGAAGCAAGAGCCTTCACACACCCAGATGGGTGTCATACTTCATCATAAGGCAGTTCCTCGTTGTGCTGGCACTGCAATGCCTTGAGGGGGCTCTTTGCCAAAGGTCTTTTTAAAATAAGAAGTTGATGTGAAGCGTAGCTGGAGGTACTCTATGTGTGGATTGGTGTAAAGTGATTAAAAAGAATTAATTGGTACGTAAGGGAGTTCTAATGTGAAGGCCTTCCTATTGCGAATAAAAGCAGTGAGTGACTGAGTATGGGTGCAATGATCCAAAACAGCTCATAAGGTAGTGTGCATATAGATCGACATGTTTCATGCCAGAGTTGTCGTTATTGATCAGGACAATTCATCAGGACCAATGACCCTAATCTACAAGTGAATGGGAACGTGAATGTGCTAATTATACAAAAATTCCCAATCACATAAAAACTGTGTTCTTCTGTAAGTAGGGTATATCTGCAGATGTCTAAAAACCAACCCAAAATTGGTACGTTACTGGCCTCATAGGTGATGGTAGAGTCTATGGTAGCTGCGAATGGAAAGATGTCCAGCGCGCTCGTTAAGTGGCAACCTCCCCTTCTCTGCCACCACTTTTTGTATAAGTTTACTATTTAATATTTTTTTGCAAATTCACAAACTAAGAGTTACATTTTTACTACTAGTAATTTTACGACTGCAGAGACTCCACACATAAAAAGACAGGCATTTCCTATCCTTTTATGTACGGAGTTCTCCGCCCCAACTGTGGAGTCTCCGAGGTCATAAAATACCTATTGTCAAAATTTTACTCCTAGTTTCAGAATACTAAAAAACAAGTACATTTACACAAAAGTGTAAGTTTACCTTTGTGAATCAGGCCCTCTAGATACCCACAGGCTAAGTAGGATCAAGTATCACATTCAGGATTCCTACCTTTTGCTGCACTGAGAGGGTCTTGCATTTATAGAAATGCTTTTTGTTGTTGTTGTAAAATGCAAACATTCACCTACATAGGATATTTTGGTGCTGGAAGGAAAAAACACAATCAGAAGTTACCATAGCATAGCTTGTTACTCGAAAGAAAAGAGAAATAAAGTTATTTAACAAGAAACGTCCGTGGCTTTAAGAGTTTGCTAAATTTATCCTCACAGGTGAGATCATAATCCAAAGAGGTCAGAAAAAAATAGTCTGAATTCCACAACAATAGCCTACATGTCTGTCATTAGATTCAGTGTAACTTGCTATTTTTATTGATTCTCAAATCCTAGCCGCCAACACTATTTTTTATAAGGAGTGTGTCTTCCAAACCCCAATCCGACACAATCAAAAGAGTCATTGGAACTTAATGGAAAGTTTTATTAAAACATCCAAGAAGCTGCCAAATGGTGCGGCGGAGGGTATTATCGAGAAAAAAGACCATAGAGAATCATTGGGTTACAGTGCGACTTGAGCATGGGAAGAGGCGGAGCACATAGATTTATGTTCTCTTCTACTGTATGCCATCCACCCATTGCACTTACTGTGCATGTGCATCCAACATCTTCCACTAACTATCTGAAAAGCAACACATGGTAAATAAATAGGACACATGCTATAACTATGTGACAGATTCACAAAAGGAAATCTTGCTTCCAAAAGCACTTACACCAATAAGAGATGATTAAACACAGGAGTAAAATATACATTACACACTAAAAAAGTACAACCGCACCTCACAAGTGCAAGAGTGAGCTACTCCTAGGACACACACTTACATTAAGACAAAGCAAGCTTACCCAGGGGAGTGTCCATTGTTGTGCAACCACAAATTAGAGATGGCAAAGCAGATTTTTGATTTATGAATGTACAGTATTGGCCTCTGCTTTTCCTGGCAGTAACCTATGTCTGTTTAAATATGTCAAAAATCTGACTTGGGTAAATTGAAGGAAACAATTGTGTTTTTATAATTTGTCCTTAAAAGAGAAACATTTAATGAATACACAGTTGTAACAAATAAAATTTTCACTTTTTATCTGGCCATTAACAAGTTCCCAGAACCAGATTGTGAAAAAAAATATTTGTGTTTGTGAATTACATATATTTGCATAAACAATCTATAACATGTGTAAATTACGCATTTTTCACAAGGACTTGTTTGTGATTGGCAAAAAATTTGTCAATTTCACAGACTAATTCATAAATTACAGGTAGGGTAAGTACATAAAATTAACTTAAAATATTGGGAATCAACATCATGGCTTCTAGAACTGGGCAGACACTGAAGATGAGGGTTCGCAATAAATTTGTGTTATGGTAACACAGCCTCATGTTGTCTGCTTCCTTACACTGTACTTTGTCATTGGAATACCCTCGTGTCTCTTTCCACTGATCTGTAGGACAAAAGAATACACTTGTGAATAAGGATTACTTCTGTCTTTTTTTTAAGTATTTTGGAACCTGAGTCTGAAACTCAAATAGCAAGCACATCTAAGAACATTGGGGCATATTAACAACCAGGCGATAGTCAATTATCGCCGCTTTAGCGTCCGTTTTCGGACGGAAAGCGGCGATAATTCTATCGCCTAATCAGCAAGGTCACGCTATCGCGTGAATCCCTGCACTATCGCCCTATCCCCCAACGCCCATCCTGCATCTCTAATGAGATGCAAGGTGGGCGTTACTGGGCGTACCCCAGATGGGCTACGTTGTAAATATCGCCGATGTGCACATCGCGATATTTACAAGGCAGCCCACAGGATGATAGCAGACGTTAGATTTTGGCGAAAACGGCCATTTTCGCCAAAATCTAACGTCTGCTATTATCCCGACTTAGCCATCCCTAACATAGGGGGTGGATTGTGCTGATACGACCACAGGGTCGTATCAGCAAGGTTATCGCCGTTTTGCAGGGAACATCGCTGGAAAACCAGCGATGTTCCCTGCAAAACAGCGATAACCTCGCTATCTCTGGAATTTTTATCGCCCTGGAGAAGCGTGTTGTTAATAACGCGCTACCAGGGCGATAATTTCCGGAGATAGCCAGCGATAAGAAATCTATCGCTAAGCACGGCCAGCGATAATTATCGCTGGCCGTTGATAATATGCCCCATTGTTTTCTAAAACTTAAAGTAAGAATTGTCCATTGAGATAGAATCTAGTAGGTCAATAAAATATAGTTGCAATTCTTATCTTTTTAAATGTATTCATTTATACACTTATTGTTTTATGTGTTTTTAAATGTCGGGAACCAGGTTCACTGAGGTAAGCAGCGATCTTTGTAAATAGATAGGCACATTACTTGTAAATTATTGCACATAGTATACAGTGACACAACATATGATAAGTAGAATAACATATGATAACAGAATATTGCAGTAAATAGTCTAATGTCCATCTGCATGATGATATCTTATTAATACAAATACATAAGGCATCAGCAATTGTCAAAATGGTTAAAGTCGGGGGGCGTGGCCAACTGCCAAGGGAAATGGCCGCACGGTAGCTCAGCTCCGTCGCACCACTCCTTAAATATCCTGATTAACCATATTTGACCCCGAGTCAAAACGGCTGCAGTGGAGCTCACCTGACCCCCGCAGCGTGCCCTGCTGCTGTACCGAAGGCTGCTCCGATCTGAGGTGCCCCGGGGGAGATCGTCGGCCGGACCTGAGCTGCGGCGACGGAGGACGCAGGGCGTGCCCCGTAGGACTCCGGCCGCACACAGGCAATTGACACCGTGGCTGCGGTGTGCATCCTGGGCCCGCTTCCATGACGAGGGGGCTGTGCTGAGCCTAACTATCGACCGCAACGGATCCGGTGAGTTCTCTGCCCCTCCGCCACCCCCACGATGCACTGGCCGGCTTCTGAACACGTCCCGAAGGCCTGCGAATGCCCGCGCAAGCATCTGTGGTGGCGGCCTCGGGCTCGGACCTACTGGGGCCGACAGGGAGGCCCCGTACTGCCGCACCTGACTTTGCCTACCGGATTGGGCTCTCCCCCCCTCTGCATCGAGCGTTCTGCAGGCCTTCAGGTTGCACCATGCTATTGGCCTCATTATTGCACTCCGGCCCGGAAAACTAAGGCTCTAGATACCGCGACTGCGGTACATTTGACTGCTCACCAGGGGAGTGCCCCCAGGCCACAGCGAAGGACGTGGCCTGGTGAGAGGGCCTCCTTGCCACTATTAGCAGAGACTGTGCCCCTGGCAGAGCGCGACGCAATGATGTGGCGCAGGTTTGGAGCCTGCTTTAACTAACGGCCCTCGTGAGGGGGGAGATGCCCGGGATACAACGGACACTTTGTTTTATCGGCGGTGGGGGTGAGAACCACGCTTGGACTTGTTTAGCCTCCAGTGAAGTGGCTGCACAGGTGGCAGACACATGGATTACCTGCATGGGGGGACTGAATTCTCCATCCCAGTTGATCCAGGCCGCAATCTCTTATGCAGCTAGGGCTCGTTGGAGCGCTATACTTCGAGCGGCCACCAGCTCCACATCAGTGCTCCCCCCCCTCATCGGTGTGTACCTCCTCTGGGACTGTGTCACTCACCGGTCTGGGCCTAGCTGGCGAAATCCGACAGGCCGGAGAGGGCTTTGTCCATTGCGCTGGCGGCGGTGAGTAGCTAGAAGGGCCTGGTCCCTCATCTAACACACCCTTCACATCAGCTACAACATGGCGAGTGGCCGCAGCGGTCGGGGCACTCTCCAAGCAAAGTTGGAAAAATATGCGTGGCAGAAAGGCCAGAATGAGACACAAACTAACCCCAAACCTAGTGGGGATCAGCCAGACCCCACGCTGCAAGACATCTTAACAGCCATAATGACAGTACGCACCTCCCTGGAAGGCCACATTGATACTGTCGCTTCGGAGGTCTCCCTGATTAGAGCGGACATGCGAAAAATGGCTGAGCGTATCAACAAAGGTGAAGTCACGACCAAGGACTTAACAACCGACACTGACCTTCTCAAACGCCAGGTAGCTGATCTCCAAATCAATCAAGATGTGCTCGAACGACAACTCGGCGACTACGAAGGCCGAATGCGCCGCAATAACGTTCGCATACTGGGGGTGCCGAAACGTGCTGAGGGACAAGCGGTGGATGTATTTGTCGAAGAGCTCACACTTGGACGCCTCCAGCCAAAGGGGCTGTCCAAGTACTTTTCCATTGAAAGAGCGCATCGGGTGCCAGGCGGAAGGTCCAAACCTGGCGCGCTGCCTCGGCCTCTCTTGGCAAGAGTGTTTAATTTCCGAGACAGGGATGCCATACTCCAAGCAAGAGCTGCCCCACCGCTGGCCATAGACAATAGCAAAATCACCTTCTTTCCAGACTTCACGTTACGAGTACAGAAACAACGTCGTAGCTTCCTGGAAGTGAAACGCGCATTGCGCAACCAAGAAATCAAATACGCCATGCTCTTCCCGGCAAAGCTGCTTGTTGAATCCGAAGGGAAAGTGTGGTTTTTTACCAGGCCGGAAGATGCATGGGACTGGCTCGACAGCTGGCGAACGGTCAGCAAACGTAACCGCAGGCCACCCTGCGACACCGGTAACAAGGACAGGTCAAGCTGACAGCCTGGATCCCCGCCGAGCGGTGAATACATGACAAAGGGATCAGCGGAATAGTGACTGGCGGATTAAAGGTGTGTGACTGAGGTTTCCAGTCACTATGGCCTACGCTACTAAGTCTCTACAGACACAAGTTGTTTCACTGTAGCATTGTCTTGTATAAGGTCTTTCGTATACCTTGGTGTTGCTGCTCACAGCTCTAGGACCGTACTTGCTTCCTGTTGAGGGGTATCGTTGGTTTTCCTAATATTTGCGAGTTGTTATGCCTTAATCTCATGTTTATGGGGCCAATGCTAGGGGTAAATGCAATCAAACGAATTGATGCCCTAGGGAGTGGGGTTGGATCACGTTTCTTACTATTTTAAGGGTGGGCGAAAGGCACTCTGCAAGTTTGGGGTGGCGGGAGTGTCAGTACCCGTCGTGCAGGGAGGCAGGGTGGGGGGAGGGTGAAGGGTGTTTTGGGGGGGGTTTGTTTAAATTGTTTTTATTGTTGTTTTTACTGTGATGGAGGTGATGCAATACATATCGCTCATTCAGGTACACTCAGGGCCCACAAATTCGACACACCAGAATCTGCTATATACACTTGAGACACGGACATATAGCACCCTAACTCACTTGTATGCACCATGTCTGAACGCACCGTAAAGAGGACACCTCGCATTCTGTTAATGGATTGGGTGATAAATTGAAGAGAGGAGTTGTACTCCAATACCTCAAGAGGCAGGCCCCAGATATCGCTCTGCTACAAGAGGCGCACCTCATTGGCAATACTTGTAAAGCACTAGACCGTTGGGGCTATAGGTTAGTGGCACACGCAGGTTTTACATCTAGCTCCAGAGGGACGGGCATTCTCATCCACAAACAGTGTCCATTCATAATAAATAATACTTGGACTGATGACCTAGGTAGATACACTGCTATAACGGGGATATGGGAGGGGAAACCCCTAAATGTCCTCTCCATCTCTATCCCTCCGGCGCTGAAGACAACTATGCTGTCCAACCTGGGTAAACTTCTGCTAGATATTCCAGTTGGTCTCCTGGTGTTGGGAGGTGATTTTAACCTTGCGGTAGATGGCCGGGTAGACCGGCGTCCCCCTCGACCAGACCCACATGACACCTCCCCCCTGATGGACTTTCTCCTGGCTTTTGGCCTCATAGACCTCTGGCGCCATTTTAACCCCTTGACGCAGAATTTTACCTTTCATTCCGGTGCCCATGGCAGTCAGTCCAGAATCGACCATTTGCTCACACATACCGATGATCTCCCTTACTTTACTGAATCTAGATCCCTGGCATGTGGTATCTCGGATCACTCCCCGGTTCTGACTCAGCTGACTCTGCCCCAGGAACACCGCAGTCTCACCCTATCCATCAATCCGTGGAGTTTGAAGATCCCGCAGGTCAGAAGTGCTCTGCTGAAAGGAGTAGATCACTATTTTACTGAGAACACACATTCAGTTCAATCCCACCGCACGTTATGGGGGCCTTTGGGGCAGTAATCAAGGGTCAGGCACTTTCATTAATGGCAGGCCACAAGAAGGAACGGACGGCAAGACTAGAAACCCTGGAGCGGGAGATTAGGGAATTAGAGGACGAGGTTGCAATAAGCGGCGATGAGCAGCTCACCCACACCCTGAGTGTTAAACGCCTAGACTATCGTCAGCTAGCGACGGAGTCTGCCAAGATGAAACATAAAGCGACTCTTCATAGAATATACGAGTTGGGTGATGCCACTGGTAAAATGCTTGCATGGCTAGAGAGGCGAGAGACCGCCCAGAGATGGGTGCCCCTTATTGTGGTGGACACGGGCGAATCGGTGACAGATCTGCAACACATTGCTGAGGCCTTCGCCTCCCACTTTGCCTCCATATACTCTTCCACCACTCATGCCAACCTACAGGACTCACGAGACCTCCTGGCCACTATCCCGGTGACTGTACTTACCCCAGACAACCGTGATTCCTTGGAGGGTGACCTTACCGAAGAGGAACTAGTGACCGCCATCAGCGGTATTAAGTCGGGCAAAGCTATGGGTCCCAACGGGCTCCCAATAGAACTGTTTAAGCTAGTGTCCTCCAAGATAACGCCTGCTCTTCGTGCTCTGTATTTAGAGGGTTACCAGACAGGGTCTCTGCCCCAAGATTTGTTGCTGGCCTCCATTGCTGTCATACATAAACCGGGTAAATCAGTGACGAGATGCGAGTCCTATCGCCCCATCTCAATGTTGACTGCCGAAGTAAAAATCTTGGCCAAGGTACTGGCCAATCGTCTAATACCAGTCATATGTAAGCTTGTTCACCCCGACCAGTCAGGCTTTATGCCCGGCCGCAACACGGCCCTTAACCTCCGAAGACCCCACGGGGTGATGGGGAGAACCAACACCATCCTAGAGGATCCTGCATTATTGTCACTAGATGCAAAAATGGCATTCGACACCATTGGGTGGCCCTATTTATTTGCCCTCCTCGAACGCCTGGGGTTCGGCCCTCACTTTATACAGTGGGTTAAACTATTATATACGGGTCCCACAGCACAGGTGGTAGTCAACCAGCATACCTCGCGATGCTTTCACCTAGAGAGAGGGACTAGGCAGGGCTGCCCCCTGTCACCCCTCATATTTGCTTTACTGCTGGAGCCACTGGCGACTTGGGACGGGGTGACCCCATGATCAGGGGACTGAAGTGGACGGATCAGCATGAGGACAGAATCTCCCTCTATGCTGACAATGTCCTGTTATACGTGGCAGCTCCCTCGGCCTCGATCCACAGGATTCTGCACATCTTTGCAATTTTCAGTGCCCATTCGGGCTACACCATTAATTGGACAAAGTCTGTCTTGTTTATGCTGCGGGGGCCTGTGCCGCGAATGCCTAAAGACACCAATATTACAGTTGCTACTGAGGGCTTCCGCTATCTCGGTATCTATATCACTCCACACCCGGCCCACTTCTATGACGCTAATCTTCAGGCTCCATTGACCAGGCTTCGGAAAGACGTACTTTACTCGCGGATGCTGCCCCTAACTTTGCTCGGAGGAGCGGCACTGTTTAAGATGCTGGCTCTTCCTCGTTTTCTATACGTACTACAGAACACCCCCCCATAGGGTCCCTGACGCCTATTTTATCAGTGTGGAGAGCGAGGTTAGAACTCTCCTATGGGACGGGAAAAGCCCCCGCATTGCTACCCATAAACTGACCAGAGGGTGGTATGATGGAGGAATTGCGTTACCTGATTTGAAACAATACTACTGGGCTTCCCAGCTTGCGGTGTTTAATCAATGGCGTACCGCACGGACAGATGGGTAATGGCTAAGGGAGGATACCTGCGTGCACTCTACTCTAGCCCCAAAAGACAGCACCTTACCGGCCCCACTGCCCACACCATGACGCTTTGGCACTGTGCGACAAAAAAACTGGGATGGCACAAGAAATTAACATTGCTCACTCCCCTGTGGGAATCCGAACAACTTGGTACATTGAGTAGATGCCCGGGCTTTGATAGGTGGGACCTAATTGGTATTTCCTCAGTGGGGGACCTTTGGAAACGAAATGCTATGATCTCATTTGCTGATCTTCAAAACGAATACCAGTTGGCGGAATCCGAGGCATTCCGTTATCTTCAAATCTGACATGCACTCACCACTGTTGTCACCAGCGGTGAGGCTTTACCCGAGGCCTCCCCGCTAGAAGATAGGCTTCTGACAGACCCCCTAATACGTAAAGCGATTTCGCTCACCTATCGTAAACTAATAAATAACAAGCCTGACCCACTGGTATGTCTCCGACAGTTGTGGGAAACAGACCTAGGATACCTAGAGGACAATGACTGGCAGGAAGCCCTTTCCTCCCCCAGGGCGGTTGCCATCCCAATGCGTCTACGACTCATCCAACTGAAAATCCTGCACAGAACATATTTATCAGCACACATACTGGCCAAGATGGGCTGTCGACCGGATTCAGGATGCCTTAGAGGGTGCACAGCCGAGGGTACCTTCTTCCACATAATCTGGGAGTGTCCAAAGCTCCAGCCTTACTGGGGGGAAAATTGTCTCTACACTAGCGAGGGTAAGTGGGAAGGCCATCGTCCACTCCCCGCGACTGTCTATTGAATGTGTGGGAAGCCACAGACTTGACTCAAACAGAACGCACATGGGCGTCCCTGGGATTTGTCCTTGCTAAGAGGAACGTAGCTCAGGGGTGGGGGACTGGAGATTTACCTAAGTACTCAAAATGGGCCAACGATATGGACAATGCTATGATCGCGGAGAAGGATGTTTTTAAGCATAGAGGTTGTCCCGCAAAATGGGATCACAAATGGGCGAAATGGAACACGTTCCGCGGTGAAATATGTATATCTCCTTCTGTGGAATTGCGGAAAAATGACTTGGACATGGATCTTCTTATGGTCTAATGTCGTACTGAGAAATGATTTAATATGTAAACATGTTTATGTGCCTTTTTCTTTAAATGTTATTGCTGTGTGGCTTTGTGGCCTATCACTGTACCATCACAACTGTTTAATAAAAAAAGAGAATTAAAAAAAAATGGTTAAAGTCTTTTACCAAGTCATCTCTAGGGACAGGCTCTAATGATATTCTAGTGTTTACTTCTCTAATAAGTCATCTGTTAATTATTTACCTTAGGACTAGCTCTGTAAGTAGGTTTGTTCTCCCCAGGTCAAGACAATCCTTCAGGTTTAGCTAAAATATAATTTTAAACATGGAAGTGATGCTGCAAGAGTAGGACTTTAAGATATTTGCAAAAACTATTGAAGGATGAATTTGAGATTGATGTTAAATTCCCTGAGAACACTTATTTCAAAATTTTTGAATATAGGATTTCCATCCAGAAGAAATTTGCATTTCAGAGAGAGATGTATCCTCCAGAGGTGGCCGGTTCTTGAGCTAAGAACTCCGTTGACTCCCCATGTAAGACCGTATGACTAAACTAGCTGATTTAAATAAAAATCTAGCCTCCATGAGTAGCTAGTTTAGTTTGATCAGTATTCAATATTTTGCTCCAGATATCAGTCTAGGTGCTGCATTGAAGGCAGCTTTTTTGGAGCTTACTGGATTCTAGGGACATCATCCAGAAGAGAATTGCCATAATCCGATCCTAACAGGACAAAGAATTGGACCATTATTCAAAATCATCTGTTCAGATGAAAGAGTTATTTCCCTCTATAATGACTCTTTACTCTTGAGCTCCTTTAACTTGTGGATTCAAATAATCTATCAAGAACGAAGTCCATTGAGTTTTCAATTGCAACAACGGAAGGCTTGCATACCAGTGGTTTAGATGTGTCTATCATGGAAGGTTTTTGCGAGTTGCAGTGAGGGTTGGGGAGAAGTGAGATCAACAGAAACTCAGTCTCGGGAAGTTCAGTTTGAGATGATGTTTTTTCATTCATGCTTGAAGATATTTAGGACTTTAGCAAGACTTATTAAATCATTTGGCATGAAAGCTTCATATAAGTGTGAGTATGATCATCAAATTGACGGAATTAAACATTTGATTGGCTCAGTCCGGAACAAACTGGTTGCAAATACAGATTCAAGGATGTAGGATATACAATTGGGGCTGCTTGTTGCAGTGGTTAAGTGATGGAGGGAAAGAGTTCAATAGTTTAATTTGTTGTGTATGATTGTCAAGGTGATATCCAATCAAATACTATGATTACCATGTAAAGTGCTTCAAAATTGGACCAGGAGAATGAGAAGACAGGTTTTCTTTTTTCAAGGGTAGACAGAAAATTGTCAACTATGTGCAAAATCACTATCCCTGTGCTACAGTCTGAGCTAAATCCTGACTGGAGTTCATCGAGAGGATTGTTATCTTCAATAACCCAATGGGGCATATTCTCAAGGACTTATCGCCGATTTATCGGCACTTTAGCACTTTAGCGCCGCCTATTCTCAAGCTGGTGCAAACTGCTGATTTCGCCAGTTTCCCAGTAATAGCTGCCGCAAAAAACATCGCCACGGATGAGAGCGACAACTAACGCTAATGATATGCAGAGTAGGCGTTCCCGTGCAAAAACACACGAAAACACCATTCCGCGATATTCTCAACAACCAGCCAGATCTGCGAAGCGATCCAAAAACAGGCGATAAGGCGCGTTAGCAGCAGGGATTTAACACCTGCCTTTTACTGGTGTTAAGCAGGACGACAACCTGCAGTATAAAAGGGAGCCCAGCCCAGAGCCACATCTGAAGACCAACACATGTCATGGAGCTACTGATCATGCAGCTCGGAGACCCAAGAGGTCCACAACACCCATCACCACCACCCCCAGGCCCCCCCCGGACAACCCCCCCGCCAGACTACCACCTAGGCAGCGCAGAAGAAGACAGCAGACGTTCCCAAAACACACCAGCCTCAGACACTCAACGCCAGAGGATGCCATTGCCCACTACAGGCACAAAAGGACAACCATCATCCACATCCTGACCCACATTGCCCACAGGCTGACGGTACCAACACAGCGGAGAACCAACATCCCTCCGCAGACAAAGCTGCTGGCTGTGCTGCACCTGTTGGCCTCTGGTACCTCCCAACCAACAACTGCCAGAGTCGGAGGAGTCTCACAGCCAAAGTTCCCCACACCTGTCTTGGATGCATGTCCACAAAAGCAACGGCGGGCCCCTGTATCTGCACCACATGCTAGTTCCAATTCCTAGTGTACCTGCGCAACCAACCCCAACGCCAGCCGTTGCTTGATGTCTCTGTGCTCCAGATCCAAGATTGTAGTTACTGAAATGGGGGTGCGCCAGGTCATGAAGTCCAGTAGTCAACAGTAGTGGAAAAACAGTTCTTTATTACAAATACATAAATCAACAATACGAAAAGCTCAGCCAACGCGTTCCATTCCCAACGGGGAACTTCATCAGGGCAACTTGTGGATTCAATCAACTGGATATGCTGCAGGAACTCCCCAATACAATTCCATATTCCGAAAGTCAGTATTCAGAAACCTGTTGGATAAATGGTGACAATGGTCAAGCGTCCGTATAGTCACAAACGTAATCTGTTACAGTGTATTGCACTTGGACAAACCGGAATGCTAACAGGCATGATAAATCCTGCATCAAAACACCATAACAGAAGTTCATGTGGTCGTAACCTTCTTAAGAAAGAAAAGGAAGGTAACGACCACACGAACTACTGTTAAGGTCTTATTATGCAGGATTTATCATAACTGTAAGCATCACGGTTTGTATCAGCTTGATACCCCTGCACCTTCACTTCCCCCACACTGCGCAGGAACAGCTGGAGACCAAGCAAGGGAACTACGCCATAGCTGGCTCCCGCACGTGTTGGGGGCAATTGACTGCACACATGTACTACTTGTGCCCCCTGCCGACACTGCACACAATAACCGCAACAGAAACCACACACATTCCAACAATGTGCAGGCAAAAGTGGACCACCGGGGCCTGTTCATGAATGTCGTCGCAAACTTCCCAGGCAGTGTGGAAGACCTTGGACATGTAGCTTTGTCGTCCCCCCCTGTAAGCGTGAGTGGAGTGGCCTTGGCCGGCGTATGTCGTGAATAAATAGCCCGGGGCTCTGGGTGTGGTTCAGTTCCGGGATGGCCACCAAAATAACTACTGCGTGTGTCTCTGTGTCCGCCATATCCTGTCCATAGGCCTACACACACGTGGACGACCACCTCCAATGGCCAGATTTACACTGGAGACGAGGTGGCCACGTCCCAAGCCAACCCGCGCACATCTCGTCATCGCATGCAGGGTCGTGTGTGCCAGGGCAGCGCCCCCCACCCAGCCACGAGGCCACTGCCATGACCAGTGGTGCCTGCGCGATCCTGTGCGCCTGCTGCACCCCATCCCTGGCCCCCAGACCGGTTTGCCGCCAGCGATGACTGGCCACCCTTGCGCACCCAGGCCTCAATGCTCACCTGTCGCCTCCGGCATGTCTCCAAGAGGGCCCACCACGTGCCGGTGCAACCTCCTCAGCCGATCGCTGGATTCCGCGCCACAGGCCCCCAGCGCACCCTGCGGCACCGCACTGTAGAGTCATGTGTGTGCTGACTGCTGCCTTCGGCGTACACTACGGTCCAGCAGGGCTCTCAATTCAAATCGAAACTTGATTGGCAGGACGGCGTATCGAGGTCTACGCATCATCGCAGGCTGCACACCCGCTCAGCTCTTCAGGTACCCCTACCTCAGTGCACCGCAAGTCACCGTCCCATGGCCGCAGGCCCATGCTGGCCGCAGTGCATCGGGTGCCACTAACTCTGTGCAACGCACGTCACCGTCCCGTGGCGGTAGGCCCGTGCCGGCCGCAGTGCATCGGGTGCCACCAACTCTGTGCAATGCAAGTCATCGTCCCGTGGCGGCAGGCCCGTGCCGGCCGCAGTGCATCGGTGCCACTAACCCAGTGCGCCACAAGTCATGGCCCCTTCATGATTGAGTCTCGTGGTGCGGACGCCATCATGTCACCTCCGGCAGTGGGGAATGTGATGTGGTAGGCCCCTTTTATTGGCAGGGTCACATGTCCTGTGACGCCTGGGCTGGATGGGTGTGGTGTGGGTGTAAACCAGCCCTCAGGGAGTGGCTGTGGCATGCTGACAACTAGACCAGTGATCAGAAGATCACTACAGGGAAGACCTGGGACATGTAGCTATGTGCCCCCCCCCTGTAAGCGTAAGCGGAGTGGGCTGGGCTGGCGTATGCCCAGGGCTCTGGGCGTGGTTCAGTTCTGGGCTGGACAAGAAAGTGACTAATGCGTGTGTCTCTGTTGTAGTGTCGGCACCACCCGGACCGCAATCGGCAATGTTGCACCCTGTGACTCGAGTCCCACAACATGGGCAACATGGACGTAAGGGGGAATCACCGACCCTACATTCATCCATACTTTCATACTTGAATGATCATAGACATGACACATCTGTGTGAATTTGAATGTTTTATTCACATTCAGTGGAGTGTTGAAGCTGGAGCAGTACAGGGCCATGCAAACCCCACTTTACATTGTTGCCCCGTGGAGGGTCAGCCAGAGTCCTTTAGGGAATGACAAGTTCATCGGAAGAGGAAGAGTTCACTCTGCAGTCTGATTGCTGTGTCATTGGTAACCAAACCGAATATGGCAGTCCATGTCGAGGTCCAAGGTGAGTGTCGCAGAGTGTATCGGGGGACAGTGGAAGGTGATGATGCAGAGGGCAGAACCAAGCAGCAACAGGCCATATGGCGGAGATGAATGCTACCGCTTCCTTCTTACCACTAAGGCAGAATCATCCGCATCTTCGTCCTCTGATGTTTCATGTGCCTCACATGTGGGTGGTGGTGTTCTGTCTGCAGCACTGTGTGGCACTGCCACATCAGGGGCCGGAGGTGGAATGTCTGCCGCACTGTGTGGCAGTGATACATCAGGTGCCGGAGGTGGAATGTCTGCCGCACTGTGAGGCACTGACACATCAGGGGGCGGAGATGTGGATGGAGTAGTAGCAGCAGCATTCATCTGCGCCAGGCCTTGTGGCAGCAATGCCATGATGAGGATCTGCAGGGCATGGAAGGTGTGCATGGAAGGCATTTCGCTGGTGTGCAGCCGTGGCAGCCATTCTTTCCGCATGCATCCGCTCCATGTTCTCCATGAGCCTCCGCATGTGTCCCAACTCCCGGCTGACATCGCTGGAGCCACTCTGACTAGACAGTTGTCCTTGTCTCAGAGTCAGGACTCCAGCGATGTCAGCCATGGATTGTTGGAGAGCATGGAGCGGACTGTGGGTGTCCGTTAGGGACTGTAAGTGGTCCCTAATGGGACTTAGACACCCAGGTATGGCATCTAGTTTGGCTGCCATGAGTTCGAACCCTACCCACACCCGATCAGCCATCTCCTTCTGGCCCTCTAACACATGGCCTTGGAAGGCCATGTGATGTTCGTGGGGGTCCTGGGAGACAGCTGGGGTGGTGGGTGCTTCCTGCTGTGTGGTCTGTGCAGGGGGTGGGGTCTCCTCGATGCAGCTGGGCTGCCCTGCTCCTGGAGGTGAGGTGCCGAAGCAGTCCATGAGCTCTTGGAGGGCGTCGGTGTCGAAGGTGAGGGGGTCCTCTTCGTCATCAGTGTAGAGATGTTCGGCCTGCTCTGCAGGAGGTGGTGATTCTCCCTCTGCAATGTGAAGGGGAGATGCAGTTTAACATTGTGTTCACATGTATGTTGACGCATTGTACAAGTTTACATACAGTCTGCATGGCAATGTACATTGAGACTGTTTGGGAGGAGCTGCCTATTTGATGCGGGACAGTGGACATTTCGACAACATCACGGATGTGTGTTTGTACTTGTACATTATCATCTCACATTTCCCTGCTATGCCAAATGTGATTGGCCAGTTTCTACACACAAGCGGCACCAGTTGTGTCCTCTGTTCTGTTGTGAATGTGTTGCAGTTTGTACCACATTGTTGTCAAAGTTGATGTGCTCTGAATGTTATGTGTGTGTGCTGCATTTTGGGAGAGTCGCACCTGCAGCTCTGACTTTGCTGCCCCTTATCCCTTTCAGGCGGTGTGCCTTTGACTTCTGTGCTTATACAGTGCTGAGATGTTGCATACTTGGGTAAATTGGGCTCTTGGTGGGAGTTGGGACTCTGGGGCATGGTTTGTCCGCAGATGTGTTGTTGACGTCAGGGGTTGTTTGTGCACATGAATGTGTCAGAGTGTGACCTGCTCCTTTACGGATTTGGTCCACACTCAGCCACCTCAGTGTCGTGGCGTGCAACATGTCATGATATATTGACTGCAGCCATGCTATCCGTCATGCAGTGTCACTTGCATTGTCAGTGTGGCTCACAGACACGCCGCTTTGCTGGGTTTGGCACATGTGCATGGGTTGGTTGTGAGATTGGTGATGTGTGGGAAGGGCCCCCTCTGGGCACATAGTCGACGGGGGCCTACTTGCTGTTTCTAGGTGTGCTGCAGTGTTCCAAGGGGATCAGGGACATGATCCAGAGTCATTGTGGTGTGCACTGTGCTATACTTATTTGTGCATGTGTGCCATTGTGCCCATCTCCCCCCGTCCCCCCAGTCCCTGGTCGTTACTCATACTGTTGCTGTTGTGTCAGGTCATGTTGAGCAGTGTCCGGTCCCCCAACTCCTGCCACCGTCTCCACACTGATGACTGTGGACACCATTTCCTCCATCTCATCCAGCTCCTCCTGTGGCGCTGGACTCCCACTTCCAGTCTGCATTGCTGCCTTCTGGTTGTTGCCGAGTTTCTGCTTGGTTTTGCATTTCACATCATTCCAGCGCCTCTTGACCTCTTCCATTGTCCTCCTCAGCACTCCGATTGCATTCACCTTGTCCACGATGGACTGCCATATTCCATTTTTTGTTGCCAATGACACAGTGGAGGTGACGAACAGTTGTTGATGGTGTTCTATCACCTCTGTTATCAGGATCCTGTTTTCCTGCGGACTGAACCGCGTCTTCTTCTTCTTCTCCTTGCCCTTCCCTGACCCTGAGGTCCCAGGCTGGTCCTCCGTGGGGCTTGTGGGGTTCTGGTTGTCCTCTGTACTTGCTCCGGCTCCCTCCTTTGTGCTTCGCAGTTGTTTTGGTTTTGTTTGTGTTTTTTTTCTGCTTTTATAGTGATTTTTCCCACCTGACATGTGTGAATTGCAGGCCTGGCGCAGCTTATCACTGATTTTTTTATCGCGGTTGGCCCATCGCAACTTATTTCACGTTCGGCTTTGGATTTTTATCGCCGTCCCGGTGATTTTATCGCGGACATTTGACGCTTTATCGGGAAACTATCGCATGTTAACGCCCTGTTGGGAATACGACGTTAACACAGTGTTATTTTCCCGCGATAGACGGCGATATGTAAAATTGCGTTAACCTATTTTGGCGATGATTATCGCATGTTCTTGAGAATATCCCCCAAAGTAATGTATTTATGTGGTATTTGTATAGCACACACCTAGACAAATGGCAACAGAGCACTGTGCAGGGTCCAAGGTATTCAATACCTGATTGAAGAAGTAGGTGGTTTGTGGATGGTTACTACATTATGAGGTAATATTCTTTAAGGAGGTGCATCTTCAGGGTTGGGGTGGTTTTGATGGCTATGAGAAGGTTGGTCAAGATCATGGATGCATAGATGGAAAATGTCTGCTGCCTTGTTTTTGTTCTTTTTTCCACTTCTTTGTCTCCAATATGATAGTGTACTGGGGTGTGATCATGCTGGTTTTGAAAGGATGTAGCTGATTTTGAAGATGACCCCGGCTGGTAAGGGGAGTCATGGGAGTTCCAGCAGCTTGGGGTGATGTGATCATATTTCTGAAGGCCCTGGGTGAGATGTGCTGTGGCACGTAGGATGCTCCTAAGATGCCCTTAATAAGGTTCAAATGTCGAGTCTGGAAGTCTTTGCGCCATTCAGATGTGAGAATATGAAGAATTGAACAGCAGTTCTAAAGTCACTTTTTGGTAAGAAGGGTTTCACTTTCTTTAATAGAGAGAGCTGGAACCAGGCTGTCTTTGTTTCTCTTGGCAATCAGCTTCTAGAAGGTGAGGTTGAAAACCAGCTTGAATCCAAGTGACTTGCCATTGGATAGAAAGTGGGGTTCTAAGCCCTCAAGGATCATTTACTTAGCCAGGTTTGTACTAGTTACTGCTTATTCATGGTAAGTCACTGTGAAGACTGGTACTATTAATGCTAAGAAAGGAATGGCTAATGCTGGGTGGAAATTGTTAAGGTATTCTGTCTGTGTCTGTGTCAGGCTTTTTAAGAATAGGAGCTAACAGATACATTGTGAAGCAATCAGGAACAACTCCATTTGTCATGATTGACAAGAGCATTAAGACAGAAATTCACAAATAACAGTAATACCTTCCACTGCCTCCCACTCCTGGTGTAACCTGTTTCTCCACACACAATACTACTTTAACTGAGGTACAATATTACATTTCACATTTATATCTAAGATAGGCCAGGATAAAATGTAATGTATGTCAATGCAATCTCGTAATTTCTGCCATTTTGCATTATGATTGTTATGCGAAATGCCTGAGATTATGCCATGTCACATATTTGAGACTTCATTCAGGTAAAAATCCTATCAATTGAGCTTGGGAAGAAGGTGAATTAATCAAATGCAAGCAATTGTTATTCGTGTCTGTTAGACTTGGCATCTTTGGCTGGGTATCCCCTGACTTTTTGCCTCTACCTCCTGTATTTTTTATGCTGTGCTGGATTTCGTTTTTGCTGGCTTAGATGCTTTGGGCACTTTGCCACTGCTGATCAGTGTCAAAGTGCAAGTGCTCCTTTTGTAATTTGTTGCCCTGATTGGCATATTTGATTTACTGGTAAGTCCCTAGTAAAGTGCACTGAAGTGTGCCAGGGCCTGTAAATCAAATGCTACTAGTGGGCCTGCAGCACTGATTGTGCCACTCACATGAGTAGCCCTGAAAAGGTATCTCAGACCTGCCACTGCAGTGTCTGTGCACAATTGTTAACTGCCATGTCGACTTGGCAAGTGCACCCACTTGCCAGGCCCTAACCTTCCCTTTTCTTACATGTAACGCACCCCAATGATAGGCCCAAGGTACCTCTCTGGGCAGGGTGCAGTCTATGTGAAAGGTAGGACATGTACTGGTGTGTGTGACATGTCCTGATAGTGAAATACTGCCAATTTCGTTTTTCACTATTGAGAGGGTATCTTGCCCCATATGATAGAATGGGAAATGCTTTGTAACATCTTACACGTATAACTTCCCATTGGGACAAGATAGTTAAATAAAGTTTAGGCTCTCTGAACTCAGAATTTAATAACACATCTTTTAGTAAAGATGGTTTTTAAATTGTATGTTTGAAAATGCCACTTTTAGAAAGTAGGCATTTTCTTGTTTAACCATTCTGTGTGCCTCTGCCTGTTTGTGTATTGACTGTCTGGTTTTGGAGTGACTGGGGCTGGTGATGTGCATTCACTGTCGACAGCCACTGGGGGGTTGAGGTGTGCCCGGCTCTTCCTGTATGACTCGGAGCTGGGCTGAATAGACCTTGGCTGAATTTAGAGTAGTGGGAGGAGATTTCCTTGCACCTGAATAGGGCCTGTCTCCCTTGCACAATGCTGTCTCCACCCCTAGTGGTCATACTGCACCAGTGAGGACAGAACTGATTTGGACTGGGCTCAGAGACCCTTGCACAAAGAGAACAAATACATTTTGGGGTAAAAGTATTAGACCTAAAACCCCAGAACTTTAGATTACTTCTGGACTCTGCCAAGGAAAGGACAAAGACTGAAACTTTGCTTTGAACCTGTTTGAAGAAGATTTCCAAGGGCCTGTGTGTGCTGGCCTCCTGTTCTGAAGTCTCAGGGCCACACAGTCTTTGTCCCATCTCCCCTGAACTCTGCTGCTAAGAGTTCTGACCTGCCAGGAGGTGCCTGTTCCTGTTCTAGGCCACTGGAGGTTGTGCTTGCTGCTGGGAGCTGGAAGAAACCTAAAGAACTGAAGAAATTGACGCATTGCTCTTCTTGCGGCTGTTTTTCCGACATAGCACCGCTGTGCGAGAAGAATCTCCACACATTGCCGCGCCGCTGCCAAAACCGATGCAACGCCTGTTGCCGCTGCAAGAACCGACATATCGAGGGATCGAGGCGGAAGAAACCGACACATGGTCGCTCTATGCCGCCGCATCGATCGCTGACACATCCCGGATTTCCACGCATCGTACCTGTGCGGCAAGTTTTCCCAATGCATCACCGGCGGACCAGAACCATCTCGGAATCGATGCATCACTTCCCCCTGCAGACCGGATTCGACCCATCATTTCTCCTGCATGCAGCAGAACTGGTGCATCGCCTCCCCATGGTCTCAAGAACTGACGCATCTCTTTGTTTTTCGACGCTTCCCATCTCTGCGGCTGTTTTGCCTTGTGAATTTTGACGCATCTACAGGTACTTTGTGAGAAATCATGCATCCATAGTTTTCTATGGACCAAGTTGTTTAAAACCTTTTTAAAGTCATATTCTTAGTACATGTATGTTGGATTTTTGTCGTTTTGGTCTTGTTGAGTTTTTCTAAACTGGTGTGGTGTCCATTTGTGGTGTTACCACTGTATTACTGTGTGTTTTGAGTACAAATACTTTACACATTGCCTTTGGGATAAGTCTGTCTGCTCCTGCCAAACTACCCAGGGCAGGGGTTATCTAAAGTGCGTATCCCCCTTACCATGACAAGAAGCAAGGGTCCCTATTTGGACAAAGGTACCTACCTCTGCCAACTAGAGACCCCCATTTCTAACAGTGTCATGCATGATTTTGTGCACTTTTTTTTAGCACAAAAGTCTTCCTGGCCCCAGAAAGGTTGTGAGGACACATTTCATATTAAAAAATAGTACAGAATGCCAAAACCAGCAAATCACATAATATTGTGTAATTTAGTTTAATTGCTGGGTATTTTGTGTCATTTCCATTAAGGATATTACTCAAATTGTGCTTGTCCTTCTGAACAAATACCTTGTGCTTGCTCCGGAGTCTTGGATATGTCCTGGGGCTCAACATTTCTTCTCATAGTTCTCAACCCAGCATCAACAGGATCTTGCATAGCTCCCTGTGGTGAATTCAATGAGGTGTGATGCAAAAGTCTGTCAGTAGACAGTATGTTTTTATTTTGGATCACTAAAGTTTATACTTATATCATACTTTTCCGAAATGATAAGATAAAAAAACACATACATTTCCATGTGTCATTGCTTTCTTTAAAAAAATTAAAACGTTCTCAGTCTATGTATGAGTTACTTCCCTGCCATTTCCCTTCACAAATTTAAAATCCTGATGGGAAGGGACTGTTTCCCACTCTTATAATTCATCATTATATAACGAGGTTCAATAGTTCATTTCTCCTGGAGAGTGTAGCTCCAAGATTCCTTTGCTCTCGCACTTCTACACTGAACCTTTTGGCCTGCCAAAAGAAACAAGATAGGTGTGTCCAGGAGGCTTATATGTTGACTTTATCCGAACAACACTCGCCTACACTAATCCCTCCATTGGGTTTTCCATGTTTTACTTGCCTGCCAAAAAAGATAGATGAGTGTCCAGGAAGCGTGTATATCTCCCAAATGCTCTGCCTCACTGCCTTATACAGGGACGTTTAGTGCCTTCCCAGGCCCTTCACCTTTGGGCTTCTTCTGACCAGTGTTTAAAGGCCTGGCCCCTCCCCTAACCAATCCACGGTATTATCACAGGTCACGTCCCCTTTAAAAAGAGAAACCCACCTCCCTTCTGGAACATTTATACACCTAATTGATAGGGTTCTTAAGGAAAGTAATGCTACAACTTTGCCAGTGGACTTAGTGGCAGAAAGTCTAAGTCTACCCGCAGGACTCTGAGACGGGCAACTTTATTGCCTGGGTCGCTTGTCTGCTGGAAAGTTTTATATGAGGGTCCTAATCCCAACTTGAGACATTTCCCATGCCAGAACCCGTTTCAGAGGGCAACGGGGCATGCAGGAGCTACTGGGGCATGCAGAAGATACTGGGCCCACCCATAGTTGTTAAGGTCTTTTACTCCTGATGTCCAGGGTCCAGACCTAGTATGGATTCTGAGCAGCTGGGCCGAGTGCCCCTTCCACACTTGACTGTCAGTGGTAGCTGTGGGAGCCGTCAAAGGCTCCTTCTGGGTGAAGTGTAGCTACAGGTTAGTGAACATGACTCATAACTAAAAGTGCACTCAGTAATGTCAACAAATCAATTCCCAGTCAAATACTTATTTTTATATCAAAAATAATTATTTTATTTCTATCTCTACACATTGAAAGAAGCATTACAACAATAGCAGGCAATAACACACTCCTCTTGAGATGATGACTCTAGTGATTTTCTGACGAGCCCCATTCCCACCCTCTTCCTTGTAATGTGTTTGGGGTTATTCCCCATTCACTGGTGGCCTCATCTAGGGAATGCTCTCTAGTTGGCCTTACTCAAGAGTACACGCTGACTCTTAAGAAATAGTCAAAAGTGTCTATGATGCCCCAGACCCTTTAGCAGTGAGACCCTTGGGACCAGACAGAATCAAGTGTTACCCGCTCCAGCAGCACAGAAGCTTTTAGAGTGTCAGCCGGTGCCCCAACCATAGGCACTAGCAATGTTCCAGTCCTGCTCGGTTGAGTCGGTCCACACACAGAACGCACAGCAGCATCTGGCATGCGAAGGCTCTCTCCTGAGTGGCATGCTGGCCTCAACAGCAATCAGAGATGCTCCAAGCTTCCTATGGCATGGTCGATTCAGCTTTTCCTGGCACAAGGGGAGGGAGTTGACTTTTGTGCTCACTACTGGGTAATGTCCCCTTAGCCAGCAGAGAAATTAGCAGGCCTTGGCCCCCAACCATGGTCTCAGGCTCAAATCTTGCAGAGCTTCCCCTCCTCACAAAGCCCATCTGGCTGCTTGGCAGATGACACATTTTGGGGTCTCAACCTCCCCTTTTCATAATCCATTTCCAGACACCAAATGTGATTTAGGGTCTGGGTATTTAAAGTTTTATGTTCAGGTTCTGCTTCTTTGAAGTGTACACTGTTTTCTCTCTTCTACTTCTTGATAGGCTGTCTGCCACAGGAGGGGAGACTCCAAAGCTGATAGTCTCACAACACAGGCCATGGGAGTGACTAGAGTTCACACCTGGATGTCAGCCACAATGATATGTGCATCATAACATTAATCCTGGACTCTGAGCCCTACTCTTTATGATTCCCTTATCAGCCCCATCTCCTTCCTGAGATTAGTCCAGGCCCTTTTCTTATGATCTATCACTTAATCAAATACCACCCTATTGAAGTGTACAGGGGGGGTCTCTCTCTCCCTTCCTCCAGAGTGTCCCACCCAGCTCACAGAAGTGCAGCAATACACAAATCTGTCTGAGGGTATTCCTGTATTACTTATGTCTTCACCAGGAAGGCCTGGGTGTGTCAAACTGGAATCCAGGGTCCTCCATGTAATGTACCATTAGAGTCACACTTGCACTAAGTGCATTGTCATAGCACATACACTATTCAGTACTGTTACCTGCATGCATTGTGCCATCACAGACACATAAACATGCAGGCGACACATTCAGTCTGTGCGCACTGCTCAGTACTGTAGCCTCTCTGTATTGTGCCACGGTGTGTTCTCAGCAAACACACACACGCCGCCAGTACACACATTCATCATGCACGTACTGCACAACACCTCATCCTTCATGCATTGTACTTCTTGCAAGCACATATACGCCCAGCACATGCTTATACTGCACACACACTGAACAGCACTACATCTCCTGAAGTGTATCCCTGCAAGGTGTATATCCACCCAGTACATACACTCACCATGCATGGACTGAAACACACTGCTCTAAACCTGAATTATACCCTTTCCAGGCACACATACGCCCAGCGCAGAATCAACATTCCTGCTCTGCGCAGCCCTTTACATCTAAGTGATATACGCTAAGGCTGAGTAAAGCACACAGCAGCAGAACTCTAAAAAGGTGAGTGGGCCTGTAGGCCTTACTCCAGTGACTCGGCTTAACAAGGGTCTGTTCATTTATACTGATCACTACCCGGTATGCTGCCCCCACTGCACTCATGCTGCTAAACTCTTGGCAAAGGAAGGAGCCTATGAGGGAAGCGCTTTAAGCACCCCTCCCGGTCCAACAAGACCTCAATCTGGGAGACAGGCCTATGTCATGGCACACATGCATGATCCGTGTTTGCCTATGACAATAAAAATTTGCATTAGGGATGAAGACAACAGTACAGAGGTACACCTCCATAACCATGCAGATGACTTTTCTGTTCTAACATCCCGATTTAGGGGAAGGAATCCTGCTGGCCTGGGAAACTTGATACCTCCTAACCTCCCAATAGGAACGACCCTATGAATCGCATAATTCATTGTGAGGACTTAATTTAAGTACTGGCAGTTTGGGTGGTCTTACATATATGTCCCTAGATGAGCTTATAAAGGATAACAACAGTTAAGGCCATATGTGTGTTTTCCAACAAGTGACTCTCATTTCAGGGCCTCCACAGTGGGCCTGGGGTTCTTTAGTAATCATCACATTCTTTTCAAGAAAGGTGGTTCCCAATTTCTGGTCAGTATGGATGTTTATTGGAACTCTGCAGGGAACCATGGTTGTAGTCCCATTCTGCTTCAGGCAGTCATCTATACCTGAAGCAATAGTGTTGGAACATGCAATCTCTCCTCCTTACCAAGGGGACTGAAGCAAGAGGCCTTAAGCAATGATTAGCTAGACCCTCCTTCATGTTGGGCCACTCCTTAGGAGGAGGCCAACCTCTCATTGACTCACAAGTTGCAAACATTCTGTACCCTACACTATATCTAGACATCGCACAGCAGTGGCCATGCTGGAAGGAAAAATGCCACCCATCCACCTTCATCTTCCACAACAACAAGGCCAAAACTTCAAAAGAACTAATATCACTTGTCAATGAGTCTGCGTGGAACTGCAGAGGTGAGGGACATGACTCTGCTAGACACCTGCTAGATACCTGCTATTAGACCTTGCCCTTTTTGCAGGGTCACCCTCAGCTTTTTGCCTTCATTTCAGCAAGAGCAGTAAAGTATTTGTGCCCTTCATTTCAGCAAGAGCAGTAAAGTATTTGTGCCCTCTTCCTAAAAACATGGTAGAACTGGCATCTAGATGATTGGTGCATTTAGTTTACTTGCAAGTCCCTAGTAAATGTTCCTACATGTACCCAGGACCTGTAAATGAAATGATTCACTGACACAATATTATGGTAAAAAATATCATTAAAAAACTATTGTATTAAAAATATTGTTTTCTTCCCACACAGAAAGGAGGAGGTACAACCTCAAGTATATCCCCCTAAAGAAATCTATAACACACAAAACTACTTGAGGTTAGTTAAAGTCACTGCTATCTATTTGCAGTTCAGACCTCTTTTGGAGAGGGTCATCAAAAGATTTTTTAGAGGTCATCTCACCCTTAACTTATCATCATTTGACGACATCTCACACTGGAGTAGGAGCAATATCACCCCAGCGGACTCAACCAAGGGCAGCTACTCTTAACCCTGGGAGTTCTTAGAAATGTATTGCCAGGACAATGTCTTGGGTCTTGTTGGTTTGGCAAGAGAATAAATTGTTAAAAAATACCTAGAGGTATAATCAAAACTTACTTTAATACAGAGTACCTCTGGTATGGTTAAAAACAAGGACATTGGGTCATTATGTGAAAAACAATGAATAACTTGACCCCAAAAATACAACTGTTACCAACATGTTTCAATCCCTATACTAGCCTAATCAGTTCTTGGGTCTTCTTCAGGGTAGAAGAAACCTAAAAATAAAAGCATGCAGGGTAAATACCAAAACCCTACTGGTCCCCTCGTGCTATTAGCACACCCTGAGGTATACTATACTACAGGCTTCATGCCCGGTATGCAGCAGTGGAGGGGGTACCTGTAGGTGCAGAGGAAGCGCCGACATTATGACGAATGTGTGACTACAAAGGTGGCGCCTCCCACATTTTGCCATTGAGCCCATAGTATAGTAAACCTCGAATTGTGCTAATAGCCCGAGCAGACCAGTAGGGTTTTAGTATTCATCCTGCATGCATTGTGTATTTATATACTACGTATAGGTTTCTTTTACCCTTCAGAAGACCCAAGACCTGATTAGGCTAGTATAGGGATCGAAACAAGTTGGCAACAGTTGCATATATATCTTACCTACAGGCGGTCACCAGTAGGTAGTTATGGTTAGAACCTAGATTCCATAGGAAAAACGCTTTTTGACTTGCCTATATCTTTGGCACCATTTGACGAATTTTCACAAAATTGTCCAAAAAAGTATGCAGGTGATTCCAGTTGTGCATGGAAAAGACGACTACAGCCTGAACCGCCGAACGGAATTACACTAAATTTGGCAAAAAGGTAGCTGTTGGCCCAGAAAGTGAACCTTTTGTAAATTGGTGTAAATCCATTCAGCAGTTAAGGAGATTTTAAAGAAAAAACTATTTTGCATATCGAGGGGCACATAGGCTGCAGAAACCCGCTCAATCTCATGCTGAGATCTGACTGGCTGCTAATACTTCAACCAGGAAGTGTTGGCAGCCATCTTGGGATGTAGCTTCAGCCAAGAACCTCAAAAAACATTAAAAAAGAAAAGAGGGGAGGGTGGGAATACCCTGACTCCTTAGCTCTGGTCCTGGGGTCCCAGAGAGACCCGTCATGGTAAAAAAAGCATTTTAATTTTAATAATTTGTGCTGAAAATTGCAATGGATTCATGACTTCGGGGGAAAAAAACAGTGAGCCAGGTCCCGGGGGCATTTTATAAAAAATAGAGGTGGGTGCACGGGGCCCCCCTCCTGAGGCTCTTTGAGCCCTGGGGACCACCCCAAGTTTTATTTTAAATAATGGAGGGGGGCTGAGTGGATGCCCCCTCCTGGGCTTCCTAGAAGCCCTGAGGACCACCACCTCCCCTGGGCTTTCCTTTTAATAATGAAGGGGCGCCATGCAGACCCCTTCCAGGGCCTACTAGAAGCCCTGGGGACCACCACCTCCTCGGGCAATACATGAAATAAATTGTGGGGGGCACACTTGGATGTGTGAGAGGCTCTATGGATTTTGACCCCGGGGACCACCACCTCCCTGGGGCCAAAATAAGATTTTAAAGTGTGAGGGAGGCCATGCGGCATTCCTCCCGGGCCATATATACGGACCTGGGGCCCACAATTCCCCAGAGCTGGCTCCTGCTATTTCCTGGGGTGCCCAACCCCCAGGCATAGCTGTTTGTGCTGACTTGGTGGGAGCTTTGACAGGTCCCGTCAAGTCAGAGCAAACAGGAACTCTGCTCCCAGCAAGCGGGAGCTGTGAAAGTGCTCCGGCTAGCTGGGAATGGAGTTTTTGTCTGTTTTCCTGCCTACTGTTAAGCAGGCAGGAAAACAGATGAAACGACTGCTCTCACACACAGGGAAATGCACGTTTAGCAGCTTCCTGTGTGTAAGAGCAATACCAGCACCTGCAGGAGGCGGGGAGCCAGCAGGGACCACAGGGGTCTCCCATGCGGTATCCAACAGTGCTAACTGGGTGCCATGGGTGGGCTCCAGGGCTCCCAGCATTTGAAGGCCAGGAACGAGGAGATAGTGTCCCCAGGGCTGAAATCACCCCTCCCCAATTGAATTAAGGCCGGGACCCGGGGATGGGGTTCACGGGCTGAAATCGGCTAGGGAGGGGGGCCACACACCTGCTGTCCCCCATTAAATTTTGGCATGGACCCATGGGCGTTCTGGCACTGAAGCTCATTTCACAAAAATTAAACCTCAACAGTAAGTACTCACACATATAAACATAGCTGGTGCCCCCATTGAAGCTCCACTTCTGTAAAAGACATATGATCCTAACCCCTGGGCTTGGCAAAGGCAAAGCAAGTGTGTTTTCTCAGCAATTCCATATTGAAAAATGATCAGAAATCCTTTGTGTAGGTGACTACCTCGTTGATCTATTGAAACGTAATCTGTATGTGACTATGACAAGTGGTTACTTTCTTGTCTTCCCTTTGTGAGAGCAGAGACAATGGTTCTCCCTTTAAAATGCTAGGACTATGCAAATGTGGAAATCACTTGGATGCTTCCCTGTCTGGCTCCAACCACCTTAGTATCCAAAGATCTACCTGCCTTTTGCCAGTTTAACAAACATCCCCCCCAGCGTGTTTCCTGCTGATTTTGGTGAAGAATATGAGGACATCTCCACCAAACAAAGAAGCACTTACTTCATATAGCTAAGAGGAAGAACCATTGTTTGGGGGAGATTGACCTCTTTGTAATCTCTTCATGTTCTCTATAGGAGGATTCATGTTATCACATATTTCTGGATAAAGACGCACCAGGAACAATCACATTGCCAAAACACACACAAGTACACTGGTGACATTGCTTCATGCTCCATTATGTAGCTGTAGTGTACACCCTCTCACAGATACACTCATGCACCCACTCACAGACCCATATACCCACTCACACAGCCACTCACAGACCCACTCAGAGACTCACACACCCACTCACAGACCCACTCAGAGACTAACACACCCACTCACAGTCCCACTCAGACACTCATGCACTCACTCACAGACTGACTCACAAACTCATGGTAGCACTTGCAGACACTCTCATACCTACGTAAAGACCCCTACTGAGACACTTACTCAGACACTCATGCACCCACTCAGACACTCACACACTTACGGATCCAGTCAGACACTCACACACCCACTCGCACACGCAGTAAGACACTTATGCAGCCACTCCCAGACCCATACAGACACTCACACACCCATTGGGACACTCACACACTCCCTCACATACCCACTGAGACAATCATGCATTCATTCATACACTCACTCTCAAAGGTTACAGGTTACAGTTAGGAAATAAACATTAATAAATCTAAGAAATTCACTGAAAAACCAAAGGTGTCAGGGATGTTATAATTAGGGAATAGAATTAAAAAACCTTAAAAGTTCACTGAATAAAACAAAGGTTACAGGGACATTATAGTTATGCTCAGATTTCACTCATACAAAACCATAGAAATTCAGCAGTCATAGTTACCTGAGCTAACTATAACTTATGCCCCCACAATGCACTGCTTATGACCTCACATATTACACCACTCATGACATGGTCAGTCACATCACTAATGACATCTCAAATGACATTACTGATGACATCACTAATGACATCATCCATAGAATGTCTCATATACACACCCTCATGCAATCACTCACATACCTATTTACAGAGCCATACAAGCACTCACATACCCACTAACTGATCCATAGAGCCACTCATACATCCACTCACCCATACAGCTACTTATACAACCAGTCAGTCACCCATACAGCCACTCACACAGCACCACACTCAGCCATACTGCTACTCACACACTCACTTATTCATGTACACAGTCATTCACACGCTCACTCACTCACCCATACAGCCTCTCAACATAGCCACTCACTCACTCACTCATCCAAGCACTCACACCCACACACTCGCATCCATGCAGCCACTCATGCATCTACTTACTGACTAATATAGACATTCAGACACTTACACGCCCACTCACACACCCATACAGCCACCTACACACTGAGTCAGTCCCCCATACAGCAACTCACATTCCTACTCACGTACCCATACAGTCACTCACACAGCTACTCACTCACCCACACATTTACTCACCCACCCACTCATGTATACATATGCTAATACATGTATTCACTCACTTATAGTCATTTACAAAAAGCACCCATACACACATTTACTCACTCACCTGTACAGTCACTCATACACCCACTCACCCATACAACACTTATGCACCCACTCACTCACCCATGCAACCACTCACACAACCCATCACGCACCTATACAGCCTCTGATATATCCACTCACTCACCCATACACTACTGACACACCACTCACTCACCCACACAGCCACACACATAATCACTCACTCACTCACTCATACAGTCGCTCACACACCCACTCACAGACCCATACAGCCAATCACTCACCCATACAGCCTCTCACATACCCATAGAGCCACTCAGTCACCTATTCACACATGGATACACACAGTCACACAGCCACTCACATAATATGTGTTACACATATTATCACTCATTACTAGTACACAAAGTTTACTAATTTGGCATTTGTAGAATCTTACTATATATCTTTAATACTTCGAAGCTTTTAGAAAACACTCACAATCACTGGATGATCTCATTTGAGATGTCATCAGTGAGGCCACAGACCATGTCATGAGTGAGGTAATATGTGAGGTCATAAACAGTGCATTGCAGGGGCGTAAGTTATAGTTAGCTCAGGTAACTATAACTGCTGAATTTCTATGGTTTCCAATTAGCAAAACCTGAGCCTAACTATAATGTCCCAGTAACCTTGTTTTTTCCAGTGAAATTTTTATATATATATATATATATATATATATATAGAGAGAGAGATATATATATTTTCACTGAAAAAAACATAGGTTTCAGGGACGTTATAGTTAGTAATTAGCATTTAAAAAACCATTGGAATTCACTGAAAAAACCATAGGTTTAAGGGATGTTATAGTTAGAAATTAGCATTTAAAAAACCTTAGAAATTCACTGAAAGAACCACAGGTTTCAGGGACGTTATAGTTAGTTGGACATTTCACTCATACAAAACCAGAGAAATTCGTCCGTTATAGTTAGTTGAGCTAACTATAACTCACGCCCCCACAATGCACTGCTGATGATGTCACATATTACATCACTCATGACATGGTCAGTGACATCACTGATGACATCGCAAATGACATCACTGATGACATCGCAAATGACATCATCCAGTGACTGAGTGATGCTAAAAAGTTTAAGAATGTGATATATATATGATAATTCAGTCAGTGTATGACTGTATAAGTGAGTGATTATACGTGTCTGGGTGAATGTATGGGTGAGTGACTAATCTGTGTGAATGTCTGTGTCAGTCTGTCAGTTGGTGTGTAAGTGGCTGCATAGGTTGGTGAATAGGTACATGAATGTCTATATGGGTTATTGATTGGCTGTCTGATTACCTGTATGGGTGCCTGAGTGTCTGTGTGGGTGGGTGGGGGGAGTGTGTGACTCCCTGCATGGATGTGTGAGTGGGTGATTCAGTGGGTGTATGGTTGAGTGAGTGCGTCTGTGAAGTTCTGTATGGGTGAGTGAGTGTGCATATGGCTGTGTTGGTGAGAGAATGGATGTCTCAGTGGTATATGTGTGAGTAACTACATATGTGAAAGGCAGTAAATGCGAGTGTTGGAGTATATAAGTGACTATTTGAGAGTAAGTGATTGTGAGAGTGGATGTATGGATGAGTGTGTGCTTGTGTCACTGATTGTATAGGAGAGTAAGTATGTGTTAGTATCTGTATGAATAAGTGAGGTGGTATGTGTATAACTGTATAGGTGAGTAAATGGCAGTGTGATTGACTCTTTGGGTGACTGACTAGGTGTGTGAGTAACTCTAAGGGTGAGTGGCGGTGTGTGAGTATCTGTATAGGTGTATGAGTGCATATATCAGTGGCTATATTGATGAGTGACTGTGTGTATGAGTGACTGTATGGGTAAGTGGATGAGTGTGTAGACCTATGAATCAGTGAGTGGGTATGTACTAACTGGTATTGGTGTGTCTATGGTTTCGAGAATGGTAGTCTGTATTTTAGAGTAGGTGTACGAAAAGTTATATTAGGGTGTGAGGAGGTGCATCAGATATTAAGTGGATGATGTCATCAGTGATGTCATTTGAGATGTCATCAGTGATGTCATCAGTGATGTCACTGACCATGTCATGAGTGATGTAATATGTGACATCATCAGCAGTGCATTGCGGGGACGAGAGTTATAGTTAGCTCAACTAACTATAAATGCCGAATTTCTCTGTTTTTTTACGAGTGAAATGTCCAACTAACTATAACGTCCCTGAAACCTGTGGTTTTTTCAGTGAATTTCTATGGTTTTTTAAATGCTAATTTCTCACGATAACGTCCCTGAAACCTATGGTTTTTCAGTGAAATTCAAAGGTTTTTTAAATGCTAATTACTAACTATAACGTCCCTGAAACCTATGGTTTTTTCAATGAATTTGTAAGGTTTTCTAAATGCTAATTTAGAACTATAACGTAGTAGTCGCGTTTGCAGAGTGGTGCAGAAAGGAGGCTGGACCTCCGACCAGCGCTCAGGAATTCTCAGGAATGCGTAGGACTTACAGGAGGTACCAGAAGGGCTTCTTGGCCCCCAAAGTCCCTCAGGAGAAAAGTGGACTTCATCCCCCAGCCCGTAGTGTGCCAGGAGGTGTGTTTGCAGAGTGGTGGAGAAAGGGGGGTGTGGCCTTTGAAGACCTCTTAGCAATACCACTGTGTGGGACTTACTGGAGGTAACAGGAGAGGTAGTTGGCACCCAAGGACGTCCTTGGTGGCCAACTACCCCTCCTATTACCTCTAGTAAGTCCCACACAGCAGCATTGGTAAGTTCTCATAGCAGGCCACACCCCCTTTGCCCACCATTCTGCAAGAGCTCCCTGGCGCGCTCTTGAATGGGCATTAAAGTCCCCTTCGATGATGGGGGTCCTTAGGGGACAACTGGCCTACCTGAGACCTCCAGTAAGCCCCAGATAGTGGAATTGCTGAGAGGTGGACACAGGCCATGCCCCCTTTCTGCACCACTCTGCAAATGCGCCTCCTGGGGCGCTCTTGGTTGGGGGATGAAATCCCCTTGCCTCCTGAGGGTCCCTGGGGGCCAACTAGCCCTCCTGTTATCTCTAGTAAGCCCCACACAGCTGGATTGCTGAGAGTGGTCCAAGGCCATGCCCCCTTTTTTACACCACTCTGCAAACGTGCCTCCTGGCACACTGTTGCTCGGGGGATGAAGTCCACTTTAGTCCTGAGGACCTCAGGACACATGAGGACCTCATCGCCCCACCAGCAGTGCGCCAAGAGGTGCGTTTGCAGAGTGGTGTAAAAAGGGGCGTTGCCTCAGACCACCTCTCAGCAATCCCACTGTGTGGGGCTTACTGGAGGTACCTGGTGGGCTAGTTGGACCCTTAGGGGACTTAATCCCCCAACCCTGAATGTGCCAGGAGGCGCGTTTGCAGAGTGGTGCAAGGAGGGGGCTGGGCCTCCAGCGGGATGCCGGCTTTTTTTCTTTTTTTTGTTATAAGGGGGACTGTGTGGCCCCACTTCTCTCAATATATTGAGGGCCCTGGGGACCTCATCCCCCAAGGCCTGCAACA